>CM021784.1:15329738-15401812 GCA_011076525.1 Nettapus auritus
CCCCCCCCCTCCCCCGCGGATAAATTAAATAAAGGGATTAAATCCGCGGTGTTTTTGACATAAAGATGTCCTAAAAGGCCCTCCCGGCCACCCCTCCGCCCCGGTGGAAGCGCAGGAAGGGGGATATAACAAGGCAGTAACATGAGTGATTTCCATGGTGTATTTTATGTAAAAGGCTCAGAGCGGGGAGAGCCACGGTGTGGGCGCTGGAAGCCCCCCGGCTGAGCAAGGCGTTGTACAGCACCGCGGGGAAGCGCTCGGTGAAGGTGAAGCACATGCAGGAGGGGAAGACGCCGCTGCCAGGCCTCGACCTGAGTCTTGCCTTTGTTGGCCCCAGCAGCATGGGGGGTCGGTGGCTCCTCAGGGCTAGGGCAGGAGAGGGCTCAGGACCCGCAGCGGCAGCAATTTGGGGTGGGCAGGGACCCCGGGTTCCCGTGGTCCCCTCAGCCCAGCCCGGGGCCGTGGGGTTCAGCCCCTCGGGTGGTTCTGGCCCCCGCCTGCGCGTCTGCGGTTTGTCCTCTGGCTGCTCGGGCTGGGGCGGCCGATGAGTCACGTTCTGGCAGAACCGTTTGTTTGCTGTCTCGGCGGCGGGGACGGCGGTGGGGAGCCCGGGTTGGGAGCCAGGGGTGCGGGATGGGAACCGGGTCCCCTCGGAAGGGCAGCAAGGGGCAGGCGAGAGGGGGGCGTTGTCGGTGCTGAAGGTCACCTTGGTCATCTTATCTGCCTGCCCTGGGCTGGTAGTGAACGTTTGCTCCAAACAGCAGGAAATTCTAGGAGAAGGAGAGAGGAAGTCTGTGATGCATCCTTGCAGCTGCTTTGCTGTTAGAGCCAGCCCTGCTCATCACCCGCCCGCTTTGGGGAGGGAGCGTGGGCATTGGGGTTCTGCCATCCTTGCTGGCTAATTTTAGCTCCGGAAGGGCTCTGAAGATGTTTCACAGCCACACCCCACCATAAACATCCAGCATCCAGTCAGTGGCACTCCTCCGGGGTTCCTCCCCGGAGGATTCCTCCCGCTGCCTGGGTCCCACCGCACACAGCCGTGTCCTGGGCTGCGGCTGCTCAGCCACCACGCGCAGAACCCCGCCAGGCTTGGGGCTGAGCTGCCCCGGAGCTCTGCTTACTATGAAAAGTGTTGTGGGAAATTCAGGCCCCGGTTTTAAAATCTGCAGAACGCAGCCCTGCCTGAGCCACCGCTGTGCATGAAATTTGCTTCATCCCCCTTCTCAAGGCACCTCGCCTGACCCCTGCCTCTCGGGAACGAATGGCAGGACAGGCTCCGGACCCTCCACTCACCTCATGAAACTGCACGAGGAGATCGGAGAGCTGTACTTGGGCTGGCAGTGGCAGAGGGAAGCCCTTAGCTAATCTCTCTGGAAAAGAAAACACACACAGCTGTGTTGGAACGAGGAGCAAGAGGGAGCACGGGGCCCTGCAAAGCAGGCGGCCGCTTCCTACCCCCAGCCCTTCCTGTGCCCTCCCCATGCCATGGGAAAGCAGAGGGAGTTCCTCCCGGCTACACTAAGGTCTGGGGGCTTCCCGTTGTGCTGTGCCCTTGGGGCCCCTGGCAGCCTCCAGCCCTGCTCTGGCCTGATTTGTTCAGCCGTAATGAGAAGCAGCGAGCGGGGGAGAGGGTCTGGAAAGCATTAGGATGTGTGTCGGGCTCATTTTTTCCATTGCGTTCACTTCTGGATGTGTGTCACAGTGCAGAGAGGCTCCCGCACTCAGTTACCCACAGCCCTCCTCTGCCAACCCCGAACACGCCAGGCGCTGCTGCTGCTACCTCGTCCTCTCTGCAGGTTTTACCTTCCGAGCAGGCCTGGCAACAGGGGCTTAGTTAACAAACTGGGCCTGCCCTGATAGAGCAACCTGACTGGGGTCTGTTCTGGCAGCCCCATTCCCCTCAGCAGGTAATTACCATTAAGACGTGGGAGCAGGATACTGGACGCAACTATGTTCGTTATTGACTGCACCGTTTTCACCTGGAGATACAGAGAGAGGGAGAAGGAAAAGAGCCTTAGTCTGTGGGAGGGTAGGTGACCAGATCCCGGAGGATAATTAGGAAGAGTAAAATAAAGGAGAAGCTGGGATGGGTGCACACTTTACCAGAGACCTGTGTTTTTGTCTGGGTGGAGTAGGAAGCATAGGGGTGAAAAAGGGGATAGTGGCCAGCTCTGCTCCCTCGCCCAGTCTCACAGGGAGGTGCCCATGGGGTCAGCATCTTGGTGGTGGGTGTGAGGGGGTGAGTCCCTTCCGCAGCGCCTGGCAGGCTCCCACCTCCACGCTGGGGTCTCTGGTCGTGGTCAGGGACAGCTTACCTTGAAAGTGCCAGTGCCAACATTTGATTGCTTCAGCGTGAGCTTCATCCTGTGCGGAGAGAAGCGGTGCTTTGCAGTGCCCGTGGCCTTCCCGCTCCCTCCAGCCCCAGCTCACCCCCTCTGCCCCAGGTCCCCATCCCTGGCACCCCCCTCAGCAGTGGTTCACCGGGACCTGCAGCTCACCTGCCCAGGGCCAGGCTCCCAACCATGTGGCCGGATTTCACATCCGCGGTGGCAGACACGTTGCCTGTCTGGGGAAAGAGGCAGAGCTCTGGCAGTGCCCACCCAGCTCCCCCCAAAACAGGGGGAATGGCTCAGAGCAGCCCAAAGGCAGCCAGACTGCCCTCCCGTCAGGACCCTGCTTGCACCCAGCATGAAAAATGATGTTTGTGAGCTCGGGTATTTCTGCTCGGGTGCTCCATGTACCCGACTGGGCTGGTTTCAGGAGGCACGTCTCAGCAGGAGCACGGCACGGAGGGCACAGGATCGCCAAACACGAGGGACCAGCCGGGACCAGTGACCCCACCTCAGCCCTGGACCCCAACTCACCAAGCTGAGGAGGAAGAGGGGGGCCAGGCTGCCGTTGGGATAGATGGCGTAAGCCTGGATGTCCACAACAGGCTGGAGCGAGACCCCGTTTGTTCCGATGTTCAGGAACGGGGCGGAAGGAGCAGACAGCCTCAGCTTCATCGGCATGTTGGGGTACATCTCGTCCAGCTGCAGAGGAGCAGGGAGAGGAGAGGAGCTGCAGCACAAAACCTCCTGCGGCTCTGCAGCCTGCTGCTGCCGAGCTCCTTCCCACGCCAGCAGCCCATGGAGTGCAGGGATGCAGCACCCAGAGCACAGCCCCGCTGCGGCTCCCCCTCGCTGGGAACCTGGGGCTGGGCTCTCTGGGGGGGCCAACTCGCACAGAGCCTGTGCCGGGCAGGGCTGGAGCTCACCTGGGGAAGGAAGGCCGCGAAGGTGGAGGTGTTCAAATGGAATTCAAAGTCCTTCGGGATCTGCGGGAGGAGGACGGTTACTGCCTGGCACTGCAGCATGGCGCTGGGGCAGGATCAGCCCCTCGTGCACCTCGCACGTGCAGCAACAACATCTCAGGCCCTGCTCTGTGCCCAGAGCAGCTCCATGGGGATGTGTGGAGGAGACCGTGGTGCAGAGGAGCCCTGCGAGTCTGCCAGCCGCTGGCCCCATCCCACCTCCCCTCCTTACCATGGAGTCTGTGATTTCGAAGACCAGCGCCCCAGCCGTGTGGTAGGCGAAGCTGGCGGTGTTGAAGAAGTAGCTGGAGACCCCGAAGTAAACCATGCGGCTGTGATCGGGAGGAAAGGCCAGCGCTGGCGGAGTGAAGGGGACGGCGGTGTGTTGTGCCAGGGAGAAGCATTCGCCCTGGAAGGACAGGAGTGGGTGAAGCAGGGCTGGTGGGGCTCAGCCAGGCTGGGGCATGGCATTTGCAGGCGGTGACTGACCCCAGCCTCCCTCCTGCCCCCCAGCAACAGCCACACTGAGCTTCCCGAGGGCAGCCTCTCACCTTCAGGTCCGCATTGAGGAACTGAGCAGTGGCAACCGGGGCTGCTGTCAAGGAGTAATCGATCCCAGCCACGGCATCTATCTTGGCTGTGACTGCAAGACACGGGGCAGAGGATGAGTGAGAGGGAGGCAGCACGGCAGAGCCTGGAGCAGCTTGCCTCCGCTGACGCCTGGGCAGAGCCTTGCTCTGTTTTCCTGGTACAACAGCACAATAGCAGTTTCACATGTGTTTGCTTCTGTTTAGAAATAAAAATTGCATTTTCCTCTTCGCTCTGTTTCTCAGCCATGCACACTAACTCCTGGCCCTGGACACCATCCGGGTCCCCTTGCCGAGGCAGCCCCTGGGCACGGCTCAGGGCAGGCTGCGTGCAGGTGCCCGGTCTCAGCACGGTCTCTCCCTGTGGGAGGACTGAGTGCGTGGTGACAGCTCTGCTGTGTGGTGCTCCAGGCACGGGTGTGGAAATACAAAGAAATGGGGAGTGGGCACAAGGTAAAACACCATCCCTGTGGCCAGGAATGCTAGGAAGAAACGCTCCCCAAGCCCCGTGCAGTGCTCGCGCAGTACCTGGTACGGTCTGGAGGTACGGCTGTAGGTATCTTCTGACAGAGCTGCCCAGGCTGTCGCAGACCTGGGGAAACAAAGGCAACGGAGCTCAGCAGCCTGGCTCTGCTGGGGCACACAGCCCCGGGTGGAAGCCTCGGGCACATGCTCTGCTGCCCAGTGCTGCTTGTATTCTTTGCAAAAGCCTGCTTAAATAAAAGAGCACCCAGTGATGTTTTTCTCTATTTCTCTGCTTTGTGCTGAGCAGCCAAGACTTAGCAGAAGCAGAGCAACTGAAAGAGTTATTCTGCCCCTGAAGGGGCAGGAGTGCTCCTACCTGCACACCCACAAAGCACAGCTGTGGAACTGGGGCAGCGTTGTGCTGCCAGGGGAGAGGGGCAAATCCCCTGTCACCCACAGGCAAACCTCAGCATCAGCGAAGGATTTAAATGCAATCTACATGCTGGCTCAGGAATTTACTGCCGGGAGCAGTCCTGAAGACGGCCGAGATAATCTGCACAATCTCTCTTCCAATGCCATACTGGCACAAGAACCCCCATGCAGGATGAGGCCATCATCTGCCTGGCCAGGCAGCCAGCTGGCAGCCGACAGCGAGATGTGGAGCTCTGCAGGAGCAGCGGCTGCACTGGCAACAGCCGGTGGCTGGCTGCACTGCGGGGAGGAAGAGGAGGGATGGAGCCTTGGGCATGACTTTATCAGCAGAGGCTTGCTGGTAAGCTGCTTGTCCCCCTGCCTAGTAGAATAGAATCATAGAATAAAACAGAACAGTTCGCTTGGAAGGGACCTACAGAGATCATCAAGTCCGTGTTTGTCTGCAGGTGCTGAACCCCTGGGCCCCTCCTGGCCCCTGGGGCACAGGCACTGCCCGGCCCTGCAGCAAGAGCTGCAGGTGCCCACAGGTTGCTGGAGCAAGACTGGGGCAGGGACAGGGCTGAGCAGGGTCCTGCAGCACTCCCAGCTCTGCCCTCTCCTCTGCTCCATCTCAAGCAGGGAGAAAGTCCCTGGAGAAACGCATGTCTGGCAAAAGGGCTCGGCCGGGCTGCTGGGGCCAGATTCCCCAGCTGCCTCCTTCCAGGAGATACTGCAGCATGAAAGCCTTTCTGCCCAGCCCCATCCTCGCTCCTGCTGCCAGCCCATCTGCTGCCAGGGCTCCAGGTGGCCTCCAGGCAGCACGAGATGGCATCGGACACAGCCAAATGCGCCCCGGCCAGAGCCCGACCTGCGGCAGGGTGGGATTTGCCTGCTCTCCAACTGCCTCCTTCCTGAGCAAGGTTCACGGCCAGGGAGGTTGTAGCTCATGCCAGCGAGCCTTGTAGTAATTATTGCTAACAGCTTGTTTCCATGTCTTGATGCGAGTCTCCTGCATGTAGGCTTTTGTACAGGGCTGAAGGTATTAGGGCTTCCCTGGTGCACCCCATTACAACGAGACGGCAAGGAGCTGAAATCCAGAGATGAGAATTTCTAACCTATTGCTCCCAAAAACACGTATGAGTGCAGGCCATTTAAAGGGCGGCTCTGAGCGGGTTTCCTCTGTTACAATGAGTTTGGCCGAGGCATAAGATCTAATTAACTGACCACATGGAAAGAAAAGTATTTGTTAATTGGGAACCAATTATACTGGGCTTTGGCAAACGCTGCAGGTTTAGAATCCAGCCCGAGCCACATGATGCTGTGGGGACTGCACTTAGCATGTGCCCATTCCTCACAGTTTCCCCCCAAATCAGCAACGTGCCCGCACGCTCTGGCCTTGCTTAAATCCATAGGTGTGACCTGAGCCCTTGAAATGTCTATTACAAGGGAGGGATACCAATCACCAGAAAGCCTGGAGCTCTACCGAGCTTCTTTCACATACCTTGCCCTCCAAGTTCTTCTTGAATTTGGACTCAATGCTTTTATGGAAGAGGTTGTAAAGCCAACTGTAGAGAAAAACAGAGAGGGAGTCGTTTTTGCTCTAGCTCAGAGGATGCTGCAGAAGTATTTGTGCAGGAGACACTGGAGCTGCGGGACACTGGGGAATGCCATTCCCATACCAGCCTGGAGTCAAGCTTTGCCTCAGGGTTTACATTTGCAAACAAACCTGCTTGTAAATAACATGCATACAAGTCTTGTGACTGCCCCAACACTTCTCCCTTAAATGTGCAACCACAGCAGGACAAACTCAGACTCAGGCACATACTGTGCCTGGCAGACACCTTCCCGTCTCAGCTGGGCTAACACGCAGGATTTCTAGGCCTTCATGGTGATGTTACCTCAATTTTCCTGAAAAGCGTATGCGGACATTGGAGATACTGGTGCTGCAGGCAGAGATATCAATCGTCGGCTTCCCAGAGGCATCTTTGCCCAGCTTCAGGATGGTCTTGATGTATATGTGCTCCACGTTCAGGTTGAATGACCCGTGGTGCCGGCTGCAGGGAGAGGGAGGACAAGAAAGGGGACAGTTGTCACCGGTGGGTCCTGGTGCAGGGACCCAGAGCTTCCAGAGGGGTCTGTGCCTCAGGCTGTGCTTGCAGTGAGCACGCGGAGGAGACCAAGAAGGCTTTTAAATTCAAGGAAACTGAATTTCATTGGAATATAAACTAGGCAAGGTAGCCTTTAAACAGGAAGAACCGAAAGTAAGCAGGAGAGACGGCAGAGAAGCGAGAGTTCACACACAGCCCTCAGCATCCACCTAGCGCTTCCTTCCCGCCCCGTTTCATCCATTTCGGCAGCTTTCTGAGCACCTTTTCAGCACCCTCTGCACAGGCTGTTCTCGTGGGTGCTCAGGGGGCTGCTTCCCGGCCCCAGCCCAGCTGAAACAAGCAGGAGGAACCAACCCCACGGGCCCAGGTGCCACGAGAGGGGAGATGGCACTCATGTTATCTCCCCAACCATTTGCAAGAGGCATGGGGCATTGCAAGCCAGCCGCGGGTGCCCTGGCATGGGGAGAGAGACCTTGCAGTGCTCCCCTGGGGTGGAACCCCAGCTGGGGGAGTCAGGACATCTGCAGGTAACAAAGCAAGGGCTGCTCAAAGCACGAAAGGAGGCAGAGGAGAGAAAAAAGCCTGCCCAGATCTGGAGGGGGAAATGCAGAGTGAGGTGCCTGAGCCAGGGAAGGGGCTGCGCGCAGGGACAGCCGAGTACCCACACAAAGCGCAGCTTTGCACGCCAGTTCCCGTCCAGCTCAGCGAAGGCGTTGGAGATGGAGACTTGCAGGCCCTCGTTGGGGACCAGGGAAATCTGCGAGTGCGGCAACTGGAAACTGAGAAGGTTCAATCTAAAATATAAAAATTAAAATAAAATGAAATAAAGGCATGTGAGAGGGGGTGCGCCTCTGTGTGGGCAGAGCAGTGCCTTCGGGAGCACGGTCTCTGCGGCACCGTGAGAGCAGCTCCCCAGTGCTGGAAACCCAGGGCAGCAGCGGGAGGTGAGCTGCAAGAGGATGGCAAGGAGCTGGGACCCCAGGACCCCGCAGGCTGGGCGCATGCTAGGTGGGTTCCTGAGGAGAGGCATCCCTTCCCCAAGGACAGGGCCAACATTTTGGGAGCTGCAGGGGGGAGGACAGCTCTCACTGTTCGGGGCCACCATGCACCCCCAAGGACCTCCAGGCTCCCCGCAGGGGCTGGGAGGGCAGCGAGTCGCTCCAAGCCACTGGCAGGGCTCACCTGGAGATCTCGTAGCGCACCTTCCCCAAGACCGGGATTCGGGATTCACCCGAGATGTCTTGCAGCTTCAGCTGGGCCAGCTCCTTCTCCAAGATAGCAACCCCGTGCTGCTTGGCTGCAGGAAAAACGGGACAGCATCGTGGTCACTCACCTCCCAGGGGGGCCAGGAGCATGCAACAGGCGTACAGCAAAAGGGTTAAAGGAAACACCAGTAGCCTGGCTGCTCTCCACTGTGCAAGCTGTTGCTGGAGCTAATCTTGGTGCAGCACGGAGCCCCACAAGTGTGCAGGCACTGCCTGGTGTCTGCCCGCTGGCAAGCCCCGGGGAAGGTGGCAGACAGGCAGCCTGGGGTGACCAGGCAGCAGGAGAAAGGAGGAGCCGGTCCCGTGCAGGGAGGTGCCCAGGCTCCGTGCTGCTCCGTGCCCGGTGCCAGGGGGTAAAGACTGGTAGAGCCCCTGTCCTGGGGTGTGGGCAAGTGCAGCAGCCCTGCATCCATCTGGGAAGGGGAGTCACGTCCCCCTCTCCCGACAGCTAGCAAAGCTGCTGGGTAAATGAGCTGTTTCTCACACAGTGTATTTCAATCCATAACAGTGCTCCGCTGGAGCCGGGGCCCTGCCTGCCTCAATAAACCCAACACAGAGCCCATCCATCTCCGTCACCGCCTTCCTGGCACCTCCCCACCGCCTCCCTCCACCGCAGCTCGCTCCTCCGGGGCTCAGGCTCGGCTGCCTGGAAGCGTGCCATGAGCTCGGGACCACGCCGCCCCACCAGCCCCAGGCCTCCTCGAGCTGGGGTCTCCCCCATCGGCACCTGGGTGCAGCCCTCAGCCCCCTGCAGGGTCTGGTTGCTCTGCATGGACTCGATGGAGATAGCGGCAGGGGCAGATGGGGACATCAGGGCGATGCTGCCTTGGGCACGCATGGCCGAGGCTGTCCGTGTCCTGCCCCAGAACCGCACAAGCACCCGGCTCTGCACCTCAGCCGCCAGCACCTGCAAGAGAGGAGGGAGATCAGGAGCTGAACCCACCATAGTCCAAGCCTGCCTGGGTGATCCTGACCACAAAGCCAGGGTTGGTGGCCCCAGTGAGCGCCAGGCCCAAAGCCAGCACTGTGCTGGCCACAAAAAGGCTCCGCGCTCCCATCCTGGCTGCCCGACAGTGCCGTGCTGCTGCCTGGCTCTCGCTTCCTGGCTTTCTCTGCCCACACCGCCTTTATATCCACACCAAAAGGGGAACTGCGGACGAAGCAGGATGCAGATCTGCTTTTGCAGCCCACATGGGGCATCCCCTCAGCCTGGTGCTTCCTGCTTGGCCGCTGCCCCGCTCCCAGAGCAGCAGGGAAGGCCAGTAAGGACCAGGAGGTAACATCCCCAGCCCCGTGCCAGGGGCACACAGCCCCTCCCCACAGCAGCAGCCACCCGGGGCACAGAGGAGCCGCTGGCCTCGGCTCCCTGCTGCTGGCCTCGGCTCCCTGCTGCTGGCTGAGTTTCTGGGGCAGTTGTTTGCTTTTTGCCCTGCCCGGTTGCTTTGCCCTCCGCCCAGCAAAGGCTGCTCCTGTCCTGCCCCATGGGGCCCCTGCTCTGCCCTGATAGCTGCCACCTAGGCACAGGTTGTAGCGTTACCAGTGGAACAGCCTTGGGGCACAACAAGGGCTAAAGTTATGTCTTTTTGCCTCCTGCAAGAAAATCCCAAGTCACCTCACACCCAGGGGCTGGCCAAGAGGCCCCTGCCTCAGGTTGGGTGGCCACAACGGGGCTGAGGGGGGACTGAATGGAGGATCGAGGGGTGCCCGCACACCTCCTGGCTGCAGCCCCAGAGCTCTGCCCAGCAGCAGTTATGCCTAGGAGACGTCTCTTGTACCACGGACAAGCACTGGATGTAAAACTTCTGGGGTCCCAGGTGCCACAGCTCTTGGGCTCACGATGGGTGCACGAGGGGGGGGCAGCGAGGCAGGGAGGCAGCAGTCCATGGGGCAGGGCTGCTCAGGGCCCCCCTGCTGCCTCGGGCTTTCTGCAGATCCCCGGCCACCACTACGAGAGCTGATGGAAGAAGTGATTTAGAAGTGATTTGCTTTTATTTTCATTTCTGGAAGCAGCAAAGGAAGTCCTCAGCAGCTGATGCGGGCAGATCTCTCCCTGTGTCCAGGGAAGTCCTGGTTGCCAGAGGCAACATCCCTGCATTAAGCACTTGTGAAATCCGGCTATGGCTATTGCTCAAGCACAGCAGCCTGGCATGACTGTGCCACGGAGCACGGAGAGCCGCTGCCTGCCCAGCGCAGCCCAGGCAGGACCGCAGCACCCGGGATGGCTTTGCTGGAGGCTCCAGCACACGGAGGCTCAGTGCTGGTGAGACCAGAGACCTCAGATCCTTTTGTCTTCCCTCCCCATAGTTGCAGGCTGCTTTGCCAGCGTGCGACAAGCACACACCAAACTTGCAGACGAGGCTTTGGGGAGCAGGACTGCAGTCTTGACGTCCCCAAGCCACTGGTTTGATAAGCGTGACAAGCCTGAAGCCATCAGCACCGGCCCCAAGACATTCTTGGTGCCCAGAAGCCCCAGGGCAGAGCTTGTTGTACACAGAAAGAGGAAACCCAGAGCAGAGAAGGTTCAAAAGCCAAAACCCCATTTCGGCTTTTTGCTGAGTCTTGCTCGCAGTGAAGGAGGAACTCCCCGGAGCCGCACGTTTGTGGCACGGCATCTCTGTGGGGCAGTTTCAAAATGATATTTAAGACACTCAGGATGAGCATTAAGGAACCAGAACCTCTTCCGTGGGGAGAAATGAAATTTCATGGGGGGGGGGCAGCATGCTGAGGAAGCACAAACACAACGTTTTCCTTCTGGCTTTGAGCAAATTTTAAAGTTGAACTGAAAAAACACAGCATGAAGCCTGACCAAACAATTCCGTGTTTGTCAAGGAACAGTTGGAGCCACTTCTAACACCCAACACCGAGGGCTGGTCCCGGCACTGCTTCCTGCTGGGGGTGACAGCAGTGAATTAACTGCAAAGCCTGGCCTGGCCCGGCCGCTTGGTGGGGAAAGGCTCGGGGGGTGCTCTGCTTCCCAGGGCTGCCGGAGCTGGGCCTGGCCACCCCATGGGGGTGTGGGGCTTGCTGGGCTGTGCACAGCATCGCCTGGCAGAGCCGGGAGGTTCTTCTCCACCAGCTGCCTTGGGACACAGCTCAGGACCCATGTGCTGCTGTCCCCCTGCCATCCTTCCCCCCCATCACGTTGTCCTCCAGCCCAACACGCTCCTTGCCACGTGAAGGCAGTTCCTGGTCCTGCTCGCAGCTCTTTCCACATCTCCTACATGATGCAATGGCCAAACCCATCCTGCAATTGTGTGCTTGGGCCCTCAGAGGGTACACGGCGCTTTGGCTGTGGCCCTGCTCCATCCCCAGTGCCACCAGCATGGCCTGTGCCCCGCTGCTGCTGGCAGAGGCATTGAGTGCGGCCAGGTCACCGCTCCTCAGGCAACAAGCAGGACACCCGGGCACGAGACTTTGGCAAGGAAACCCATCCACATCCGTTGTGTGCAGTGCCACAAACACCACGGGACGTCCCCGTGGGATGGCTCCCTGCCAGCACCGGGTCACCAGCTGACGCCAGCCTGGACGGCTACATCAAAGACGAGCAGTGCCGGTGCCAGAGGGATCTCTGCTCCTGGCTTATCTGGCTTTTATTTGTGGCCACAAAGCCCAGCTGTGGTCTGGCAAATGCTCTCATGGGGAAACCATGGGGAAACCCCGGGGGCACTCAGCAAAAAAGTGAGAGCAACCCCAGCCAGTTTCAGAGGGAACCTGGAACAAGGAAAGTCCACAGCCAGGAATAAAACCCTCCCTCCATCCACAAACCCTCCTTGCCACCAACAGGGCCAGAGGGCTCTGCCCAGGACCTGGGGCCACCATGGATGTCCCTGGAGCTGCAGGGACGTCACCCACACCTCTGCAAAATGCCAGCAGCATTGGGGTGCCGGGGGAAGGTGCCCCTGGCAACCTTCAATCTGGCAGCACCTGAAAATACACAGTCAGGCGTCGTGGGGGCTCCTCTGACGCTGTTTTCCCAGCTGCAGGACCGGCGTGACCCAGCTCCGGCTGTGCCTGGGAGGCAGGGAAGGCTCTCGGCCAGCGCAGGGTCACCAGCTGACGCCAGCATCAAAGAAGAGTGACCGGACACGCTCTGGGACACAAGAGCTTAAAAAGGGGGGGGCGCAGCGAGAAGTGTCAATTTGCAGATGAAGACCCTGGGTGCAGGGGGTTGGCTGCAGGCAATGAGGCTCCCAGCAGGAGCTTGGCCCCTGGGATCTTCCCCAACACCGGGCTCACCACCCGCGCTCTGCCCCTGCCCCAGCGTCCCGGTGACGTCCCAGGGCCCCCCAGAGCAGCTCCACAGCCAGCACCCCATCACGCTGCCCCCCCCCAGGGCACGCTGCCTCCCGGCACGATGTCTGGGAGCCTCGGGGAGACAAAAGGGGATGCAGAGAGGGTGATTTTGCAGGAAAGTAAAAATAAAAATGCAGGAATGATGACCTCAGGCAAAGCCAGGGCTGAGGGGGGGCGGTCTGAATGGTGGCTCTGTGCCGCCGGAGGGGCAGGGCGAGAGGCCACATGCAGCCTGCCCCAGCAGCTGCTTGGGCAAAACAGGAGGTGGAGAAAGGAAGCAAAAGAGGAGGGTGAGCTCATGGGGCCAGGGGTCCCGGGAGGCCCCCAGAAGCTCTGCCCTTTGCTGGGCAGGGTTGGCCCTTGTCCCCTGCCCCTCCACCTGGCTGTCCCCCAGGGCAGCAGGAGGGTGCAGGGAGCTGCTCTGGGGGGGGGAGTGAGGCCAGACCCTGCCATGCTGGGGGCATTCACAAGGCAAGCACCCCAGAAAAGAGGAATCCATGGCCAGGCAGGGAGCTGCTGGCCTTGGGAACACTGCGGGACCCAGGGTGGGGGTCCCACCAGGCTTCACATCACACCATCCTCTCCTGCTCACCCCAGTTGCTGCTGCGGGACCCCTCAGCCACCTTCCGCCTGCCTGCAGCCGCTGCAGCTTTCAGAAGACACAGAAGCCAAAGCGAGTTCTTGGGCTCGCTTCAGAGGTAACCAGGCAATTACAGAAGGCCAGAGCATGATCTCATGCTCCCTCCTACCCCACGCTCCGTGAATCTATAAAAAGGCTGAAGCAGACTATGTGAACTAACGCAATTAAAGGAGCAATTGGCGGCTGGTGGGGAAGGGAGGAGCTGGCCCAGTGGGCCCCAATTGGCGTGAGGGTTCCTGGGCAGACAGCTGGGGCCGTGGGCCAGCTGTGTGCCAGCGCTGGCGGAGCTGTGGCGGTGTCTGGGGGTCCGGAGCCGTGCAGGGGGCTGCAGTGGGCACCCCGGCCCCGCTCCCCATGGCTGAGCCTCTGCCCGCACGCAGCTGCTGGCGCCTGAGCCCTGCAGCACTCGTGATCTGCACTGGCGACAAAAGGGCTCTCGCTTGCTCCCACGGAAATGGGAGGCAAATGCAAAGAGCCCTCCCTTGCGCCGTTCCTCCCTCCAAGCTCTCCAGCTGTACCTCCTCCCGCCTCGGCTTGTTTTCACAGCGTGTCCTTCGGCTGCTCGCTAATCCCTGGAGAAATCGTTGTTACCGAGACTGCCCCGGCAGCCCACGGCCCACGCTGCAGCCGTTCCAGCCATCCCCGGTCTCGTCTCCATCCTAGCCCTGGCCCAGCCCTAAGCCTTTGCCAGCAGACACGAGGTTGGGCACGGCTTCAGCCTGAGCGGGGAGCAGGGGGCAGGTGGGCACCCGGTGCCGTGCCTGGGGGACTGGAGAGCTGTGCCAAACGGCCGTGCTTTGCACTGCGATATACCGGACCTGAAGCTTTGGCTCTTGCACTGATTGTTTTTGTACAACTTCTGGTTGCCTAATCGCCCGCTCTGCCCCTAGATAGGTACTTTCCATTGCTGAATCATCCCACGGAGCTGTCAAAGGCACTTTTCTTCTGCTCTACCTTTGGGCCAATCCAGAAATAAAAACTCAAGAGTTCTGCGAACTGCTCTCTTTGGTGTACACCAGCCTCTATTTATTTAAAATGGGGAAATCCACCACAATCAGCGTGCGCCTGCATGTACCAACACTCGCACACGCGCTGTACGCATGCATGTGCACACGCACGGACTTTTGCAGGTCCCTGGTGCTGGGAAGGACGGCGATGCACAGTGGGACACAGCTGGGCACGGGGCTGGCCAGGGGCTTTGCAGCCGTGCTGCCCCCCGAGCTGCGGCATGAAGGAGCCCTGGGCAGCACAGCCCCACGGCGGGGGCTTGGCATGGGGGGGAGAGGAGCGGGTGGGAGCGTGGCACCCATGGGCACCTTCGCTCATCGGGGCTGGCACTGGGACAGCTCTGCGCTGGGACTGCGGGTGTGCCCACAGCTACAGCACGTCCACCCAAAGGACACCCAAAAGACACCCCCCGGCCACCCAAAGGACACCCCCCGGCCACCCAAAGGACACCCAAAGGACATCCCCCGGCCGCCCCACTCGGCGCCCCGCGGCCAGGCAGCCGGAGCTGCCGAGCCCGAGCGCCGTGTCCCACGGGCAGCCCCCGCTGCGCCCCCCTTCCTTTCCCTCCCCTCCCCTCTCCTCCGCTCCCCTCCCTCTCCTCCCCTCCGCCCTCCCCTCCCCTCCCCCGCCAGCAGGGCTTGCTCTTTTTCTTCTTCTTTTCTTTCTTTCTATTTTTTTTTTCCCACATTGACGCGGCCGGTGGGAGGGAGCCTGTCCGTCCGACGGCCCGGGCGCGCCGATGGGGCCGGGGGTGGCGGCAGCCCCGCAGCTCCCGCGGGGCACCGGGACCTCGTCGAGAGGCACCGGGACCTTGTCGAGGGGCACCGGGACTTCGTCTTGGAGCCTCCAGCCGGGGAGAAGCCGCAGCGGAGCGGGCAATAAGGCAGCGCTCGGGCCCCGAGGAAGGAAGAGGGAAGGGACAGTAATTGCCGCGGTCTCCCCTGGGCCCTCTGCCACTTCCCATTAAGCATGGTAATGCCTTCTGCTTTCCTATCCTTTACGCTGCCCCTGCTGCCGCCCCGAGCACCTGCTGCCCGCGCCTCCCGAGCACGAGGCTGGCACCGAGCGCGGAGGCGTCGGGTGGCAGCGGGCTCGAGGCGAGGCGTGCGCGGGGCCCGAGGGCTGCAACTTCCCTGCAAAACCTGGGGTGCAACAAGTGGGTGCCGCTGCCCGAGCCGTGCCGGCCTCGTGGGCACAGGGACGTGCGGCACATCCTCCCCGGGCCGTCCGTCTGTCCGGCACCGCAGCCGCACGCGCCGTTGCCTTGGGCTCCTGGGAGATGCTGCGTTGAGCGCTGGCCTCCGGCTGCTCCGTGCCGGGACTGTGGGGTAGCGTTTGCATCCCTGCCCAACTCCCCGATGGGGAGCTGCGGAAGAGGGAGAGGAGTTATTCGCTGCTGGCCCTAGTGTTCAAACCTCGCTCCCTCCTCGGCTGGAGAGAGGAGGGGGAGCGGGGTCACCCTGTGGTTTTGTGTATGAGTGAATCAACTTTCCTGCACCAAAACACCAAAGCCCGGCTCGCCGTGTTGGTATAAACCACTTCTGAAAAATATGGGTATTTGGGGAGAAATATCAATCTCTATTTAACAGCACTTTGGCTTATTAAAATGGAAATAGCTTTGCAAATGTAAATCTCCTTATGCTCCCTAATGCCTTTTGTTTCATTTCTGCACTCCCTTGCAGCTGGTGGGCTAATTGGTTCCTTTTTGATTTCTAATCACTCCCTGGCCAGGCTCGCCTCTGCCTCTCGCACGAACACAAAGCTGCTGCGCCATGTTTACCCCAAAAACCTCTCGCAGTGATGAAGTGCTTTGTGACACTTAACAAAAACATTTCTAGTCATTCGAGGCCAAAATATTCCTCAACACAACCCAGGGTGTATCTGGTGCCTCCTTCAGTCAATACTTTTCTCCTGGCTTTGGCTGACACCGTCCCCGCTGCTTTAGGAAGTTGTGTGCATTTTTATTCCACTTGCAGGAAGGTGGCTCTGTTTGTTCAGTGGTTACGTCCCGTAGCAATCCACCTTGTGGCTGGGTTTTGTTGAGGGCAATGAGGTTGCCCCCCTTGCAGCGGGGCTGTCCCCGCTCTGACGCCCCACTTTGGCTGCGGGTCCACCAGTGACCCCCAGTCTCCAACAAGGTGCTTTGGGTGCTGCCAGCTCGGCACCTTCCCCGCAGAGAGTGCCAGGGTGTCGGTGGGTTTGGGACAGGGCTGCTGAAAGCGTGGCCGCCCTCTCCCCTCCAGACCACAGCCTGCACCCCCTGCCCCTCAGAGACCTCGGTGGCTGCGGGGGGTACGGCCGGGCTGGGGGCTGCCCGTGGCATGGAGCAGCCCCTTGGCTCAGCGGGACCAGGCTTCTCTTTCTGATTTCTTTTGCTTTTTCATCAGTGCCAAATGAGCTTGGCCGGGGAGAGTTTGGTTTGGTTTCAGAGGAGCTGGTTTAGGGATGTGCCAGGGCTGCGCAGGGCTGGCCCATCCCCAGCCCCGCTCTGCGCCGCCGTGCCAGGACGGGAAGGAGCCGAGCTGGGGGTGTTGGGGCAGGAGGCCCCCCAGGAAAGGATATCATGCAGGCAGACCAAGCGTGAGAAAAGCAGCGTTCAATGGCACACTCCGCAGGGAGCGCACGTGCAGACCAGGGCAGTGAGCAGGACCTCCCGTTCTCCCTCTCTGCCCAGGCCCCGCAGCTCCCCCTTCCAGGCCCGGCAGTGGCAGATTTCTGGGTACAGACACAGAAAATGTCAAGAAGAATTAACCAAAGTGTGACTGCAAAGTGCTTTAGCTAAAGCTCATTAAAGCTAATTAAGCTGCATTAACCAAGGCCACGTTGTCTCTGGGCGGGCTCCCAGACCCGCCGGTGGCTGCCCGAAGCCCGTTCCCACCTCCGGCTCGTGCCCGGCCCCCCGGTGCCCTGGAGCACACCTCGCTCTGTGCACTGTGGGGCCGAGGGCGAGCTGCAGTCTTGGTGCTTCTTGGAGCCTCTCCGGCAGAAATACCCCCAACAAGCTGGTGACATTGACGTCTCCGTCATCCTTGCTCACTGGCACAGCGTTCTTTTCTGCAGCCATGTTTATATTCACCCTTGTGCTCTCTGTGATGCAGCTGAGATTTAATGCAAACGGTCTGAACGCTTCCTTCCATGTACCGTTGCGTCCATGAGCTCTGTGTAAAGTGTTCTGCAAAGCTGGGAGAGGAAACTCAGAAAGGCCATCTTAGCACGGCACAAAACCCGGCGTTCTTGACCCAGTCTGGACGTCCTTTCTTTGGCAGGATGAGGTCCTGACCCAGCAGAGCACTTCCCAGAAAACACTCTAGTGATTAACTTTGAGTTCATCGTATCCAACAGTGGGTCTGAACCGAAACACTCCATCCATCTTCAGATGTTTGTCCTTCCTCCATCTCCCTCCGGCCGCTGCATTCCTACAAGTTGCTGAGCGCGGCACATCCCCGGGGCTCAGCTTAACCCCTCGGCTGCTGCGCGGCCGGCTGTCTGAGCAGGGCAACGGGCTGTGCTCGGGGCTTCTCTCAGGCTCATTAAGTCACAGCCAAACCCAGCGAGCTCCAGGATCTGGACCCGCCGTGCGCATGCCCCCAGCTGTGCGGTGCTCTGTGCGCTCTGTGCCCGCTTTCTCCCCAGCTCCCAGCACAGGACGGGTTTGAGCCCTGAGCTCAGCCATGCTGTGGTGGATGTGGCAGGGGATGGTGGCACAGGCTGCGAGGGGTGACGGCATCCCACCCCGGGGCCGCTCTCCCCACCAGCGACGTTTTCCTCCCGCAGGACGCGCAGTCCCTGGACGCGGCGGTGCAGGGTGCCCTCCGTGCGCTCTACCCGCCCTTCGAAGCCACGGCCCCGACGGTGCTGGGCCAGGTCTTCCGCCTGCTGGAGACCAGCTACCGCGGGGACGGGCTCTGCTGCCTGCTCGAGTTCCTCATCCCAGCCAAGCGCCTCTTCGAGCACGTGCGGCAGGCGGCCTGTGTAAGCTCACGCGCTGCCCCAAGCTTCCCGTGCCCAGTTTTGCCCTCATGTCTGATGCCTTGCGTGGCCAGGCCCTGCCCCGAGCTGTGGGCTCCCCGTCTGCACATCCCCATCCCTGCCCCTGTGCCCCCCCTGCAGAGCAGGAGCTGTGGTGTGCCTGGCACAGACCCCAGCACACTGGAGGGTGGCTCTCCTGCCCCTCCTCGCTCTGTTAGCATGGGGGGAGCGCACAGCACCCCCGGGAACGGCCACAGGCTGAGTGTCGATGGGTGGGCTCCGCTCAGGGGCATCCTGGTGGGTCCTGAGTCCCCATCCCGAGAAGAGCACGCGGGGCCTGGCTGGGAGGGCATGGGAGCAGGCGGAGGCTCTTGCTGATGCCCTGTGTTCTTCCTCCCTCCCAGGCTCCCTACTTTAACTGCATCTTTCTCCATGAAGGCTGGCCCTTGTGTCTGCACGAGAAAGTGGTCGTCCACCTGGCGCCGCTCAACCCCCTCCTGCTGCGCTCCGGGGACTTCTACCTGCAAGCGGAGCCGTGCGAGGAGCACTCGGCGCGCATCACCGTCAAGCACCTCTCGCAGGACCTGCGCAGCGTGGAGGAGACGCCCATCCCCGAGGCCACCTACGCGCTGCTCTTCACCAACGAGTGGCTGGAGGAGATTAATTGCGACCATGCCGGGCCCCCCCTGCACACCTGCCTGGTGGCCACTGAGAATGGCATCGCCCCGCTGCCGTGGAGCAAGATCGCCACGCCAGAGTTCATTGACAAACCCAAGGCTGGACCCGACACCGTGCCCACTCCTGAGCCGGCAGCAGCGATCGCACCCGCTCCCCGCAGCACGGCAAGCACCCCCGAGCCCTACAGCAACATCACAGGCACCTTCCCAGGCTGCAAGGATGCCTCCTGGAAGTCAAACCAGGGGAGATATCCGGGGCTGATCAAGGTGGACCAGGCTGGTTCGCGGCAGACGCCGGCCGTGCTGGCTGTGCCCAGCCTGCAGGAGATCGTCAGCCAGAACCTGGAGGGGGAGTACGTGGACCTGCTGGACCTCTCCCAGGAGAAGCTGGACCTCCTGGCCAGGTCCCTGCCGCCCGCCCGCCCCGTGGGGCAGGGGGCTGCGGCGGTGCTGCCCTGGGCGAGCGGGGGCCCAGGGGTGGGCTCCTGGCCCCGTGGGGGGGTGCCGAGCTCGCAGGAGGGTCCCTGCAGCCCGTGCCAGAAGAGGAGGCTGAGCGGGGAGCCGGGGCCACACGGCCCACGGTGCCGCCACCGCGACTCCTACCTGGCCGCCCTGCAGAACCCGGTGAGCTTCGGCCCCGGGCTGATGGCAGCCATCCTGGAGGAGCCGGATGGCCCCGTGCCCCCCGCTGCCCCATGTAAGACACCCACACCGAGTGGCAGCAGGGCTGGCCACCCCAGCAGCCCCCCGCTGCTCGCCCACCGCTCCCGTGGGGCCAGTACAGGGGTGACAGGGGAGGATGCGGCAGGACCGGGCAGCCCCCGGCTCCCCCCGGCCCCTGCTCGCTCAGAGGCGGCAGGCTCTGGCCACAAGTTCTCCTTCCTGAAGGGCCCGCGGCTGGGGACAGCACCCGGGGACGGCTCCGCCAGCCAGCACGAAGGGGGCTGGAAGAAGGTGTCAGCCATTTACTCGCCCAGGATGGGCAGAGCCAAGGCAGCCGGGAAAGGTGACGACCGAGCGGGACGGCGGGCTGCGCAGGGGGGTTGCATCTCGCTGCCCCACTGCACTTTGCCAGCTCCTCTCCTCTCTTCCCACGGGCAGGGACGGACGCAGCGGCTGCAGCCCCCACGGAGGACCGGTCCCAGCAGACCACCAGCATCCAGAACGGCCCCTCTGTGCCCCGGAGCCGGCAGCCACCAGCCTGGCAGGAGCTGCACGCGGGGCTCCTGCGCTCCGGCATCGTCTGCCTGCCAGGTACCGCCAGCTACGGGGGCTGGAGAGGCCTTTCTGTTGGATGGGGGGGGTCTAGAGGGAGGTCTCAGGGCTTTGCTAGAGTCCAGAAAGCCCCCAGGTGGAAAATGTCTTTTCAGCTGGGAAAAAAATAATAATTTAAAAAGACATTAAAAAGGCAGTCTGCTCTGAGCAGCTGACACTGTGCTCAGCTGCACGGAGCCCTCCCACACCATTCCTCAGAAATGAAGCTTTTCAGCTATTAGCTGCCAAATGCTAAATGTTTGGATTCTTCCTTTTCCCAAGAGCTGGAATACTCTGGCAAAACCGTCTTTTTTTTTTTTTTTAATAAGGAAAACCATCCCCAGCAGCTCGGCCCTGGAGGTGCCAGGGTTGGTGCCGGTATGAGAGCCCTCGCGGGCTGGCACAGCTCTCACTGCCCCTGCTGAAGGGCTGGGATGGAGCTGGGGCCAGGCAGACACCCTGCTGGCCTCAGGAGCCCCTCGGTGCCGGCAGGGCAGAGCTGTCTCGGTGCGGGCAGTGCACCCAGGGAGGGGGTCACTCACCCACTTTCCCCCGCAGGTGGCACGGACAAGCTGGGCAGGGCCCTCCTGCAGGTGACCACCAGCAGCAGCGCCTGGGGGGCCGCCTGGTGCTCCGCCGCTGAGCTGGCAAAGCTTTTCCTCTGCCTCTGCTCCCTCCCCAGGTAAGGGCCGGGTGGACCTGATGGGACCCTCCCGGCTGCTTCCTGGCTCGGGGGCTGCTGCAGCCCCAGAAACCAGCCAGAACGGGTGCCCTGTGTCCTGCGTGCTCTGCGTTGGGCACACCCTGCACACGCTGGTTGGGCACATCCTGCACATTCCTCATCGTGTCCTCAGTCCCCATCGCAGTCACCCTGGGGCAGGGGTGCTGACGGCTGGCGGTGCTGGCCATCCCGCACTGCCCCGGGGATGTGGCCGGCATGCTGCTCCTCCTCCAGGGGAACGTGCTGCCCTGTCTTCCAGTGGGTCTAGTCCAAGGGGGCACCCACTGCCGATGAGCAGAATTTTCCCCCTGGTCACTGTGCTCTATTTCCCTGGGCTAGGAAGGATGCGAAGGACAGTGGGCTGACGGCCGTGGTGGATGCCAGGCGGCAGCCTCCCTCCCCAGCTCTGTTCTCTGCTCTCCGCTCCGTGCAGGTACGTGGGGCCGAGCGCTCGGTGCTGGGAGGCCCTGTCCCACGGGGCCATGGTGCCAGCCCTCCTGTGATGGGATCCTGAGAGCCACGTCCAGACCCTCCAGCCCAGAGCAGCTTTGCGGGCAGCCCATCCCTGGGATGCCCGAGGCCGTGCTTTTAGCTCACTCATGGATTTTTACCTGTAAGCGCCTTGGTGCAGGCTTACTGGGACAGATCCCAGCTGCCTGCTGCTGCATCACAATGTATTTATCTAGAAAAACCACATCTCTCTTGGGGCTTTCTCCCCGACAGACAGTCCCATCTCCTGACGGGACTGGCAACACTTAAACAACCGCCCCTTTGTTCCCAAAGTTGCCGTTAATTCTCTAATTTCTGGGCACGTCTACAGCAGCGCGGACAGTCCCTGACAAGGACAGAGTCCCCTGCTCCCAAAGAGAGCCCACGCCAGGCACTTGCGTCTCTGTGGCCCCAGAAATGCCAGCCCCGCTGCCCCAGCCGTTCAGGACCAAAGGTCTCAGCCCTGGCAGGATCCATCCTGCACAGAGACGCACCGCTGGTGCTGGGGGGGGACTTGCTGGCTGGTTCCTTTCCATGGGTCCTCTCTGCTGGGGAAGCTGCTGGCTGGGGACAGGGCCGTGCCCTGAGCAATTGGTTTCCATTCCACGTGCCAGCGAGCCCGGGAGCCTTTTCTTTGTTTCCCCATGGCTTCAGCAGACCTGGGCCCTGGCATCACCGTGGGCAGCGCGCTCGGGTTTGCCCCGGGTGACTGTTTCCTGCCTCCGCAGAGCGTCTCGCCAGGCTGCATCCACAGCGTGCTGCTGCTGGCCGACAAGGAGCTGGGCGCCCACCGCGAGAGGCTGCCGGGCGTGCAGGTGAGGGCCACCCGTCCCCATCCCATCCCTGTCCCCTCCTCAGGGTCCCCCTGCTTGGGGACCTGCCTGGGGTCCCCTCTGCACTGGGGCTGCTGCCCTTGGGTCTGCTGGGCAGTGCTGGCGGGTGCTTCCCCAATTACTGCTCCTGGCCAGACACAGGTGTCGGGATAATAAATCTAAGCTTGACAGGGCTTATTCTTCTTCTAGTGCTGCTCTGTGTAATTAATATAATGTGAAATATTAATGGGATGATTACCTAGCATGGCTGTCGTGGCAGATTATTGCAGTCCTGGTGACCTCCGGTGCATCCAAATGTGGCGGAGCTGCAGGGAGATGCAGCCGGAGCTGCTGCTTGGTGTGCTCAGCCCCGCAGGAGCACCGTGCTCATGGGGCTCCCCATGGGGGCATGGGGAGGAGGGCTTCGGTCCCCGGGGGATTCTCGGGGGAAAGACCCGGCATGGTCCTGCAGTGCTCACGAGCCTCCTGCCCCGCAGGTGGAGACCCTGACGTCGCTGAAGGCCCTGGGCCGCTACGTCGACAGCTCCCAGGTGACAGCGGAGCTGGACGGCACCTTCCCCTACTGCCACGGCGAGTGGGTTCAGTTCTTCCAGGTGTCTGTGATCACGCCGTCAGCTGTCTCCTCACCTTCCCGCGGTGCCCCTCTGTCCCCGAGGCTCTAAGCACGGAGCAGCTTTTGTGTCTCGCGGGTATCCCCAGGAAAGCAATAGGAAAGCTTGCTTTTGGCTTCGCACCCACCACCACCTCCGCTCCCTTCCTCGCCAGCCTTCACGCAGTGTCCCCAGAATATTCCCCACTGACCTGGTAGTGCCGGTCCTCCTCCTTCTGCACCTCCTCCTCCTCCCTGCAGCCTCTGCTCCCGTCCCACACCCACACAGCCTCCTGGCCCCGCTCACCCCGGTGCTTCCCCCCGCAGAAGCTGCATCCCTTCGCGGCCAGCCTCAGGCGGGCGTCGGAGCTGCTGCAGAGCTGCATCCAGGAGCTGCGGAGCGCCGACGGCCTGGCGGGGACGCAGGTACCGGGGCTGTCCCCATCCCTCTTCCCTCACGGCACAGCCCTGAGGCCCCAGCTGAGACCCACGTCCCTTGGCAGGATGCGGCCACGTGCATCGAGCGGCACCAGGAGCTGATGCGCAGGGTGCTGAGCGACCCGCAGCTGGTCCGCCTGCAGCGCGAGGGGGGGGCCGTGCTGGCACGGCTGCGGAGGGAGGCCGCCCGGCTCAGCACCTCGCCCCACGTCAGGTAGGAGCAGGGCGGCTGCGATGGCAAGGGGGGGACTGGGACCCGCGGCCACCAGAGCCACCTCCCTGGGGACAGCCCCGCCAGCACCAGCGCCTTCCCAGCACATCCCAGCGCTGGCTCCCTGCCCGCTCCTGCCCTGCAGCCTCCCTGCAGCCTGCAGCTGGACGGCCCTTTCTGGGATTTCTGCCATCATCCCACAGACATGGGACCGGGCTCTGGGCTGTTCATCGACGCCTGCAGCGAGCCCCGCGGGCTGGTCTCAGACAAAGCCACTAGATGGGGCCAGGCCCCGGCGATGCTGCACGTGTCCGCGGTGCCGCACACATGCAGCAGTGCCGCTCGTGTCCAGCAATGCCGCTCACCATGCACGCCTGCAGCACTGACCCCACTGCTGCTCCCCGCACCCTCGCTCAGAGGCTCTGGGAGGCACGGAGCAGCCGAGCAGCCAGCGCTGTGCCTGGGGCACCCAGCCCTGCGCCCTGCCATGGCACAGAGGCAGCCCCGCTGCCCCCCGCCCACCAACAGCCCCATCTCCACATCTCCCCCCCCATCAGGGCCAGCATGGAGGCAGCCGAGGGGCTGTACAACCAGCTGGAGGAGGAGGTTCACGACCTGGTGTCGCAGTCCAACAGCTGCCTGGAGCGCCTGGAGTTCCTCCGAAAGGTCCGGGAGCTGGAGGCCGAGTTCGGCAAGGTGAGCCGAGCAGCCCCAGGGCACGGCACATTAGAGCTGTCCGGCCGGGGGAATGCCGCAGAGACATTTTCACGTTTCCTCAGTTTTGATGGTGAAGGAAGTGCAGATAATAACAGGATTGCCTGAGCTTTGATTTTAATTGCGGGGCCGCTGTGCATAACCAGTCTGTGAGCCGGGTGGTGCAGGGAAGGAAAGGGAGGTGCCGGGGGGGCCGGTCCCGCCTGACCCCCGCCCGTCTCCTGCAGCTCGGGCACTGGCTGGATGGGGAGGGAGCGGCACGGCTGCAGGAGATGGGTGCTGAGGAGTGGAGCCCCGACAGCTTCGAGAAGTCCTTCGAGCGCTTTAACGAGTTCCTCCGTCAGGCAACGGTACGTTGTGGGCTTTCCATGGCACTTATCCACTGAGCATCACCACCAACAGCGCTGGTACCTGGCCCAGGCGCTCTCTGCCTGGCACTTGGCAGAAATCGGAATGTGCAGAATTAGAAGTGTTCAAACATTAGAAGCGTTCAACACTGAGCACGCAGCTTTGATGCCGGTGCTGTGACCCGCAGAGAACCTCACCCTGAGCAGCCAGGCCCCGGGCAGCAGGTCAGCACTGTGCTGCGAGCGGGCACCATGCTTCCTTCCTTCCTTCCTACCACCCGCAGGCTCAGTACCGGCACGGCCTGGCTCTGTGTCAGGAAGCGGCTGAGGTCCAGGATTCGGTGTTCCCCGAGGCAGACCCCTTCCAGGTGGCCGCAGCCCTGTTCCAGACGAAGCTGGTGAGCTTCTACAGGCACGTGGAGCGGCGGCAGGCGGAGCTGGAGATGCTGCGTGAGCTCTGCAGGTTCTCCAGCAAGGTGGGCGCGTGGCTCCTCTCAGGGACCAGGCATGGGTGGGCAGCAGAACACCAACAGCTCTCGTCTTGTTTCCTAGATCACGTGGCTGAACATGGGCTGCAGGCAGTGCTCGGCACGGGTGAAGCACGGGGGGAGCCCAGCAGGGTGCCCGGAGGCTCTGCAGTGCCTGGAGAGCTCCTTCCAGAAGCTGTCGGTGGAGTTCTCCATGGAGAAGCTGCAGGAGATGCAGGCGCAGGTGCGCAGGATGCAGAGCAGCAGCGGGCTGGGAGCCTGGACCGAGGCGTGGCACAAGTACCAGGAGACCCGGCAGATCCTCGAGGAGATGCTGGCGGAGCTGCGGGAGGCCTGGGGAGCACAGGCTGACGGGCAGGGGGGCGCCCCCGGCTCCTCGGGGTCTGCAGCCCCAGCCCACCCAGCAGCTCCCAGCCCTGAGCGAGCCGTGGCCGAGGGAGCAGTGCAGGACTCGGGGCAGCCCACAGCCAGCAGTGCTCCTAGCCCTGCTGTGGGCACGGAGCCACGTGAGGCCACCTGCTCGACGCCGAAATCCCCGCAGCCACGCTCTAAGGGGTTGCAGGAGAGCGAGCACACATCGCGCTGCTGTGGGGCGGCCAGTGGCTCCCTCCCAAAATGCGACAGCGGAGCCCGGCAGGGGACTGGAGGAAACCCATCCCAGGAGCGCAGCCCACCCCGTCAGACGCATCCCTCCACGCCTCCTCCCCAGGCGGGTTTTCTGGGTGCTGCCCGCTTGTGTCCCCCCCTTCCAAGCAAGCCCCTGGGGCGTGGGACGGCGACAGCCCCCAGCACGCGAGGCCAGCCGGCGGCTCAGAGGGCGGACACCACACAGTACTTCCAGGTTTCCAGCCACAGCAGTTTTTCCTCCGAAGACTCGGACTCTCAGACCTCCACCGAGGAAGCCCCAGCGGCGAGCCTGGCTGTGCCCCGGGACCTGCCGAGCCCCCTGCTGCCCAGCGCCTCTGAAAAGCCCCCCCAGATTGTTTACCTGGAAAACCACCGCACCGAGGGGCTGAGCAAAGCAAACGCCAAGTAAAAGCGGCCCCTTCCCATCCGGGCTGTCTCTGCCCGGCTGTGGATATCTCGATCCCTGACTGGGGAATCCCCTGCTTGGAGCTGGGGCACCGGGACCCACTGCCCAATGCTCGGTCTCAGATCCTTCTTGTTTTTTTTTTTTTTTTTTTTTTTTTTTTTTCATTTTTTCAGCATTTAACACTCACCCCTCTGTGAAACAGCAGTAACCTGATTTACCAGAACTCACTAGGTTAATCAATAATCCTCTAGGTATGTAGCAAACATCATGTAAAGTGCATTTATCCGTGCAAGGGCCGGGTTTGCATCACGCCAGCAGCCCAGGTGCCCAGGAACCATGCCAGGGTGCTTTGGGGGGGCCTGTCTGTGCCAACGTACCCCCAATGTACCACTGCTGCAGCCCCATCCCAGCGACGATGACGGGCACTTTGTTCGCGGGCATTCGTTAACACGCTACTAACTTCATTAATGGTAATAAACCTGCGGAGCAGTGCCCAGAGTGGTCGTTGTGGAGCACGTTGGGAAGCTGCACCCCGCTGCCAGCCAGGCCCCTCGCCCGGGCTCCCCACCACGAACCCCGGGTGTCGGTGCCCTGCAGCAGCTTGCAGAAGAGCCCTCTCCCTTTTTTAAGGGTTAAGATGAATGCCTCTGCCTGCAGCCTCAGCCCCGTCCCACCCGCTCCCCTGGTACGTGGGGGAGGTTGGTGTCATCCTGCCCCTTGCTGGGAGCGTGCTGCCCAAAGCCCCGGGGACCTGGCGGGGCCAGGCACGACCCATTCCATCACCACCCGAGGCGGCCCTGGGGATCCCATCCTCAGCTGTACGGCTCGTGTCTCGCCTGCCGTGGGTGAGAGCAGGCAGGGACGGGCTGTCTGGGACGGCGACCCGCTGCCCACCCGCCGGCAGCCTCACCATGAGCTCATCGGGAGCCATCTGACAAAATGCGCTCCTTCACGTCGCAGACAAACACTGCCCTACTCCCAGCCGTCACGCGGGCACGGCTTGCAGTCCCACGCGGTGCTGCTCCGCAGCCTAAAGGCCACTTGCCCATCCCAGAGTCTGTAAGCATCCGTCATACCCCCTCCGGCTTTGTTTTTGCCAAATTTGCCAAGACTTGCTTTTCTGACCTGGTCCCTTGGGGCAGGCCCGGCAGCCCCCCGCCCGCGGGCAGTGCTCCGACCCTCTGGTGCTGGTGCCCGCTCCTACTCACAGTCCTTTTAAACCCCATCTTCTCCGGCTTAAATACTAATTTCCCTAGTAGCACTCCTATCGCTGCCTTTCTGAAACCCAGACAGCTGAGGTCTGTCCCGTTCCTTTTGGCTTAAAAGCAATTATCATGGAGAGATAGCGGGTGATGTCTGCCTGACCCATCCTGGGTTAAACCCAGACAATTGTGCTCCATTTTCCAATTATCTCCACGTCCTGAATTTCACTGAGGTCACACCAGCCAGGCCACTTTTCTACTTCTTCCTATTATGTTATTTACCCTTTCCCAACCGTCTGGCCCTGTACCAGGTCCGAGGGCTTCAGAAAGCCCTGTACTTCAGAGCTGACTCAGTGCATGAGGGCATGGAGAGCCCGACCCCCAGGACTGCCTTCTGAAAACTCATCCCAACCAGGAGGGGTCAGCTTGGCCCAGCTTGGTCTGTTATCGAAAATTAACCACTGAGTACCTGAAACAAGAGCAGAGAGGAGGAATTAGAATATTATTACTGAACTAATATCATGTGGAAGCATTTGGGCGATGCTCTCCTTGCACATAACCCCTCCATGCTGCGCTGTCACGCTGCGTCACTGGGTAAGCGTCTCCCCTCCGGAGCAGGAGCTGCTTTTTATCACTTTTGCAATACTGCTGGAGTCACAGCCCTGCCAGGCTGCGAGGAGACAAAAATGCTAATCAATACTTTTGTCATTTTTAGGATTGATTATTCTAATTAATTCTGGGAGCCTTTCAGCCCGGCTGTGAACAGATAGCTGTGGATACACGAGGTGGCAGCCGGATTGGGATCTCGTTTATCCCATCATATAATTCAAGAGATGAAATCTCTCTAGCGGGCATGAGTAAAACTCCTTATTGATTCTGAAGTGCTTTGCTTGTTTATAAGAATAACACCTACAGAGCTCCAGAAGATGCTTTATGCTTTGCTGTTTCCCAACGCCATTTCCAGTGGTTATATGAGGTCAGAGCACCGAAACGACCCAGACACACGAAGGGCAGAAATGGTGAGGGACAGAGCCTTGGGCTTTATGGCCCTCTTTTGGAAAGTCACCTCTTTGCTTATCTGTAGCAAGCAACATCTCTTTTAGCTTCCATGTTGAAAAGAAAAAGATGCTCACCATTTTTCATTTATTTTCCTTGTGTTTAAATAAATAGTTTCCTGGGAGCCCTTTGAAAAGGCACTAAAATCCATTCTGTTGTTCTTTATTATCATCACACTGGGAGCAAAACCATTTTCTGCTCCTGAGCGTCCCTTAACCTTGCCTAGAGAGATGCTGCTGCCCGGGTCCCAGTTTGGCAGCCAGAACACGCGCTTTACACCCATCATGCAGGCAACAGCCGGGCCTCACCTTTAAAATGAGCCTCCGGGGAAGGGAGGGAGAGCACAGGCTGCCCGAGGGACCAGAGGCAGGTCCGGGGAGCCCACGGCCTGAGATGCAAGAAACGGGTGCAGGCAAAGCAAGCGACAGAAGGCTGCGATTGGTGATGGGGACAGAAACAGAGCAGGCAGTGAGGGGGCTGCAGGGGGCACGTGGGGAGGTGAGGGGCTGACTGCAGCCAGCCCAGACCTCGGGAACCCAGCAGCCAGGAACGGTTTCTACTTTGCCATTGTGAGGAGCAGCAGTGTGGCAGCAGTAATGGGGATGTCTGCAGTGTCTTTTCACGATTCCTCCTATTAACATCCTAATTCCTCAATAAAGTGCTGGGGCGAATCAGGGAAATAATTACCGACATGAATAATAAATGCCTCACAGCTGTGCCCGGCTTCCCTTCCCCATTCCCTGCACTTGGCCAACAGAGCAGCCGCACGCCTCCCCTGCCGCACACTCAGGGTCCTGCGGGCACCTTGCTCTCCCCTGGGGCTCTGGTTCCCAGGGATGGCAAGAGCTTATCCAGGTTCCTCGCCCCATGCTCACAGCCAGCAGTGCCCATCGCGGAGCAGCGAGGAAGAGGAGGAGGATTTCAGCCTCACTCCGACTCGGGGCGATGTGCCCCGAATACCCTGCAATGCCCCGTGGGACGGCACCTTTCCGACCGGCCTGCAGCAGGGAGGAGCGACCGGTCTGGGTGGCCTTTTCTACTGTTCGGGAGTACAAGCTGTGCTCTGCCTTGGTGGGAAAAGCCTTTTTCTTCCTTCTCCACTCCTTCCTCTGCTAGGAAAATGTGTTTTTTTGTTGTTGTTTTTTTTTGTTTTGTTTTTTAGTTTTGTTTTTTAAGTTAGAGGGGAGCATCATTTCCCATGGAGAAAGAGAATAATCTTCCAAAATCTCTTCTTCTGAATAAAACAAACAATGGCTTTCCTGATTTTCTTTTTTTTTTTTTCCAAAATAAAATTATAACAATAATAATAATAATAATATTTTACAAATCCGGAGATTAACTGATAGCAGAACTGAGAATTTCCTGCTCCTCAGTAGAGGGAAAAAGTTTTCTCCGGATGCTCTGGCTGCCCTCGCCACCCCAGCCCTTCATGGGCGCAGCTGGATGCATCCTACCAAAAAGTGTTTTTGCAACATTCTGCAAAAATTTTCTTAGCTATGCTGATCCTTCAGCGCCTGATTTATGACTCTGAGTCTGACCAATTAAGCTATAACCTTTCCAGAAAGGCAAGTGCAGGAGTTAATCAATGTCTCTTTCCCACCCATGAAATGGCAAAGCCATTTGTCAGGGAACGCAGGGGGTCCCTGTGGGGCCGCGCTCCCACGCGGGGCTCCTGGGGCTGCAGCGGCTTTGTCAGCCCATGAGCACTGCTCCCGGGAGGCCTTCTGAAAATGCTTCTCTTCCAAACCCCAAAAGCTAATAAATTTTACATGCCGAAGGAGACAAAAACAGCCTGGAGACAGAAATGGGTCACTTGGGTCAGACAAAGCAGCGGGGCAAGAACTCCCGGAGCCTGGCATTGACTGCAGCGAGTGGCTTTTAATAGAAAGCACCACACGTGGGACAGGAGAGGCCGTGCACAGGGCTGGGAGAGCCATGGGGTGGCCCTGCTCAATCCTCCCCTCCCACACCACTCTTCCTCCTCATCCTCCTCCTTCTCTCCACCCAGTTCCCATGATCCCAGACTTGCAGACTGTAGGGGCAGGAGGGATGCTGAGTTATCAACTGCAGAGAGACAGAGGGAAGAGGAAGGAAGAAAGAGGCAGAGCAAGAGGCACCAGGGCTGGGAAGCTCTCCAGGCAGAGCTGCAGCTGTGCCCTTATCCAGGGCAAGAGAAAAGCATCAGCTGAGGCAAGGCAAAGGCTCGGGGACAACAGCTACAGGCACAGCACAAGCCCAAGCCCCTTCTGGACCGGGGCGCAGCTCCCTGGTGCCAGTGGAGCTGCCACGGGCTCTGTTCCTATCACAACAACCCCTTGGCACTACGTAAGCTGCTAAAGGCCAAAGGCATTCTGAAGTACAAGGCGGGGACTTGGCCCATGCCAGGGCAGAAACACGATTATGCCTGGATTTGCTCTTCCTGTGGCAGCCAAGCCGCAGGGATTTCATTTCAGCAGGTAAACACAGCCAAAGCCTTTGGTGCCAGAGGAAGCTGACCTGCAGACGCCGCTCTGCTTTGTGATGGCTTCAGAAGTGGCTGCGAGCAGACGTCCCAAAGCAGCTTTGCTGCCTCCAAGCTCCACTCCAACAGAGCAAACTTGCCCGTTGTCAGGACGAGAAGATGGGGCTCTGGGGAACAGGACTGAGGGATGGGTGGGAACCTGCATGCGATGGCCCTCGCCCAGGGCCCACAGCCGGGAGCTGCCCCGGAGAGACACGGATGGGGCAGAGGGTGCTGAGCCTGTCCCGGTCACAGTTTTGCCACCACAGACGTGAGCACATCACTCGTCCTGCAGAGATCCTGCAGCTTCGGGTGTTTAATTCTGGAAATTTGCACTCTGAGAGGTGCATGAGCACTGTTACAAATCAAAGCCATGCGCGAGGTTGAGATACCATCCTGATTTCCTCACAAGGACGCCCGTCAAAACTTGCGGAGGTGTAGGATTACTGGGGAAATGCGCCTCAGCGACACAAAGGCCCTGTCGGGGAAGCAGGGTTGAGGTTTTTCCAGCGAGATGATTGGAAATTACATTTGAAGACTGGAATTCAACTCAGATCGGGGTGAAGCAGTTCAGTTTGCAGAAGGAATGCTGTGCCCTGCTCATGCTTCCTCCTGCCGGCGCAGCCCCGCTGCCCAGGGAGCCCCCGCTCTGCACCACCGACACCCAGCCCGTGCTGCCCACCCGGCCCCACACCCCGGTCCCAGAGCTCGGGCCTGGATAAATGGGGACGTGAAAGGTTGGCTTCTGCTTTTCTTAAATGGTAAACACAGGCTCGGCTTGAGAACAAAGGCTGTGAAATCATGAATTCCTCTTCAAACCTCCCTCTACAAACACGGCACAGCGCTTTGCCCCCAGGTTTTCCGGACAAGCTGCTTATCATCTGCCTGCCTCATCACCTCTGAGGTTGATTCCACATTTTGGCTCCTGGCAGTTCTCAGAAATATCTTCTCTTGGCTCTTCTATGCCGAGAGCATGATGCCATTCCTGATGCATCCAAAGGCATCCTCCTCGGTGCGGGAGTAATCCAGGCAAACACACAGATCACTTGGGAGTCAGTCGCCGATTTAGCATCAGCTCAGGGGAAGACACTGTCCCTTTTCACGGGCTTGTTTATTTGCCGGCATAAGAGCCTGAGTCAGGCTGTGCTGCTGTGCGTGTGCAGCCGAACGCTTGCAAGCTGGTGACCAGCGCACACACCCAGGAAAGCAAACAGCCCGGCTCTGCCTGTGCCGTGACCCCAGGGGCCAGGATCCAGCCCGCTTTGAAGCTGTTCCAGGACCAGGGCGGGAGCGAGGGAAGTCACAGCCCTCCTCTGAACACCTTGAGCAAATGAGTTATTTTGGGCATCCAGCAGTGCAAACACCCTCTTAATGCAGCCTTGTCTTACTAAGGAGAGCAAAAATAACACGATTGGTGTGGCGGGCCTCCCGTGTGCAGCATTTTCCAGTGTCTGGGCAGACAGAAGCCTCCCCTGTATGCGGTGTAAATGGAGCAGGCACCGGAAACAAGGGGGGATTCCTTCTGCTGGAATCAGACCTGGTCTCTCCCTGCCCATTGCTCTTTTCCCACAGCAAAGAGCTGCAGAGGAACTGCTAAACGCTGCAGCTGGCGCAGGCTCAGCCTGGTGCTGCTGGCTGAGACTCCCGGTGTCAGCGTTGAGCCTTCAGACTGCCTCTGAGACCCACAGCCAGGGCCAGATGCTGCCCGGCATCCCTGCTCCGTGCTTGGCCCAAAAAACAGACAAAACCCATGTTGCTCCCTGAAGCCCCACCAGCCTCGGGCCCCACTTGCCTGGCTTCTTGCCCCCAGGGGCACAGACCCCCCGCAGGCAGCGGGCAGCTCCTGCCCCCGAGCCAAGTGAGAAAAACGTTTCAGACGGCTCTGAGAAGGCAGTGCCATGACGTGGCTATTTGTCACACATTAACCAGAGCAAATTAAGCACTTTCAGAGAGCGGGACCTGAGGACCTGAGGCCAACGAGTTTATCCAAAGTTCACCAGTGATTAAGGCAGGAAGAGAGGGCTTGTGCGGGCAGAGCTGAGCCCGGCACCCCCAGCGTGAGCCCAGACACGTCTGCATGTGTCGCCGCTGGTGGCAAAGGCTCCGGTGCCCCGGAGGCAGAGCTGGGAGCAGGGCCAGCAAAAACCACCTGCTGCCAGGGGGTCCGTGGGCCACCAGCACCGGGCTCAGCTCCTGCACGTGGGGCAGCGCAGGGAGAACCATACCTGCACCCCTGGAGCCCCGTAGAAGGACCACATCCAGCCACACCGTCAGGCTCTGGCTCCTGGGGATTTCCCCAACTCCGCTCTGCCACAAAAAAAGGCTCTTTGTGGAGCTGGAAGAGGCTGCACGGCTCATTGCAACCCATCCCAGCACAAACACTGCCTGCTGCCAGGGCCCCTCTCCAGGAGCACCCCGGTGCCGGGGCCGATCCGGCTGCCCCGGGGGGCACCGCGGGACCCAGCGGGAGCCCACCGACAGACCCCATGAGCTCTCAGGACGTTGCCACCCCCGGGAAATCCTTTCACCCCCAGCAGCTGCCGAGACGCGGCGAGCTTCCAGCCCCGGGCACTCTGGAAGGGGAAGGAGGGAAGGCGCCGGGGGCGGGCAGCCCCCCCCCGCCCCGGCGGCCGGGGGGGGGGGGGGGCGGGCCGGGGGCGGGGGGGGGGGGGGGGAGGGCTTCCAGGGCTTTTGCCTCTGTCCGGGGCAGCGCCGAGGGATGCACTTACGGGAAGGGGGCTGGCAGCTGCTGCCCCGAGGCAGCCACGGCCCTTGCCAGAAATGGCCGCGGACGGAGATAAGGGAAGGGGGGAGAAAACTTTATAAGGAGAAAACATTCCCCGAACTGCCGGCATCTCGGAGGGAGCTGCGCAGCCCCCTCCCCTCCCCCGCTCCCGACCCAGCGCCGCCGCTCCCCGGAGGTTGCTCGGGGGTGGGGAGTGGGGGGGGCGGGGGGGCTGCGGCCGCAGGTGCCGGGCCCAGCCCCGCTCCTGCCCCCGCTGATTTTTTTTTTTTTTTGGTGGTTGTTTAAAATAGGTGGGACCAGAACGGCTGAGTTTCCTGGAAACTTTGTTTTTCCTTTCTTTCCCCCCCCAAGCCGGCCCCGGCCGCGGGGGGGGGACGCTGCGCCCGCTCTATAAAGGCAGCGAGCGGCGGGGCCGGGCGGGGGTGGTCGCTTCGTCGGCACCGGCACCATGGCCGAAGGTAAGGGTCCCGAAGCTGGGAGCGAGCCCAGGGCTGGAGCGGGTGGCGGGGACAGCAGGGGGGCCGGGGGCACCGTGCGCCCCCTCCTCTCCCCCCGCTGCGAGGGCTCCTGGAAGCTCGGGCCGGGGCGGCGAGCATCCCCTGCCTTCGGAGGTGCTCCTCGGGGCGGGCAGGGGGAAAGGGGGGAAGGCGCCGTCCCACGGGGAGCCCCCCGCCGTGCCCCGGGTGCCCGCGAGCGGAGGTCCCGCGGAGAGCCCAGCCGGGCACCGCAGCCACCCCACCGCCCTCCTGGCGCTGCCCAGCCGGGGAGGAGATGCCTCCGCTTTGAAAGAGTCCCTGCTTTGTGCTAGGACAGCCGAGGATGGTAATCCTCACAGAGGGACCTGAGGTCCTGCTCCCGCACCCAGCTCATCTCCGAAGTCCCAAACACAACTTCTCACGGAGCTCGGTGTCGGCGAGGCTCGCACTCACAGTTTGCGTGGCGTAGCACCGAGCAGTGCTTCTGCTCACAAAGCTGGAGGTGGCAAGGACAAGGTCCTTTCTGTGCGCTGTCCCCACTGCAGGGTCCCAGCGGAGCAGCTGGGTGAGCCTTGCCCTCATTTACAGGCAGGCAGCCCCAGCTCCGCATCCGCACACAAGTCTGCGCTGTGGCTGCCCGTGCCCAGAGGAGCAGGCGTGGGGATTGCATTTCGCTCCGGGAATGCAGGGCTCAGGGTCAGCTCTTTGCATCCAGCACCAGCCCAAGGAGGGCTCGGCCAGCACCACTCCGAGACACGGGCGGTGGGAAGGGCACAGCCAGGGAGAGCTGCAGCAAGCCCAGCATCACCCCAGCCGCCCGCTCTGTGGTTCCTGGCTGGTGCTGAGCTTGCACTGTGCTCTCCAACGTTAAATGCTTTCATTTATTCTGGCAACTAATCAGTCTGCCGCCAGAGCATTCAAGGGTCACTGGCCTTGAGCGATGATGAACGATATTGCATTGCTGCAGCGTGCTGCCTGGGGCCGTGGGGCTGCCGCCCTGCCTGCATCAGCGTCTCGGCTGGGAGGCAGAGCGGAGCTGAGCGCCCGAGGCCAGGGAATCGAATGCTGCCTCTGCCACTGAATTTATGCTTGGTCTCTCCAATTTCTCAGAGATCACAGAGCAGGAAAGCTTCCCAGCGCCTTTCTGAAGCACAGAAACATCCCTGGCATTCCCCAAGCTCAGCAACGTTCCTCTTCTGAGGGGTTTGGAGGGGACAGACAGCAAACCCCAGCACACAGGCCCAAAGTCTCCCAGAACATGAAAATGGGCACTGGGCTTTGCTCTGACGTTGGGTGCTGCCCTTCCTCCATGCTGACGGCATGGATGGCAGCACCGCGGTGCGAGAAATGGGGCACAGAGCTGGGCCAGCAGAGCAGCGCTCCACTGGGAGCTCGGCTGGCTGCAGGGCTTCTGCCCCCATCCCAGCTCGCTCCCAGTGGCGATCCCGGTGCAGCCCTCCAGGAGAGGGGCTTGTAGCCCGGGCACGGATGTGCTGAGCACACTGGGGGGCATGGGGCTGGGTGGAGGAAGCTGCTGAAACCCCACATCAAGGCCCCGGGCTCAGGGTGAGGTTAATGAGAAATCACTCCCAGACTGAGCGCAGGGCGACGTGTGGGGCACGGGGCTGGGATCTCTCTCTCTGCAAGGGGAGATGCTGCAGAGGGGAGAGCTTCACGCACTGCTGCCTCTGCAGAGCTGGTGCTGGAGACGTGGGACCTGCAGTGCGAGAGCAATGGCCGGGAGCACCGGACGGCGGAGATGGGCTGCCAGCAGCTGGTGGTGCGGCGGGGACAGCCCTTCACCATCACCCTGCACTTCTCCGGCAGGGGCTATGAGGAGGGGGTGGACAAACTGGCCTTCAACGTCGAGACGGGTGAGTACCGTACTGGGGTGAGCCCAGCCCAGAGAGGGGGCTTCTGCCTGAGCCTTCCCCCGCCGCACACCCCGCTGCCTCCCAGGTGGCTGATGTCTCAGCCGGTCCCTACACGGAGACTGTGAGAGAAGGTAGAGCCCTGCTCCATGAAGGGAGCTGAAAAGAGGTGGCAGGGAAATAAAACAAGAAGAGGGCCGGGGTGGGACCCCCTCCCTCAGGCTGTACTGACCCCCTCCATCCCTCGGGGTCAGAGGAGTTTCCCACCACTGCTTTTAGCTCCAGCAAGAGCCTGCCCGGGGCAGCAGGGGACCGGGACGGGGACACCACTCCCATGGCCCCAGCCGGGTACAAGCACCCTGCGCAGGGGTTAGGCCAGCCACAGGCAAAAGAAGAGGAAGCTCTTTTTTGGACAAGAGCTATTTTAGGGAGACCGTATCCTGCTGCGTCAACCAGGCCAGAATTCAAAGTGAAACTGCACCAGGGGTTCCCCACGGGGTAAAGCATTATTTTTCCGGGAAGCTGAGCTCCTCCCTTGGGGTGACGGAGGCTGTGAAGGCAGGACCCCCAGCTCCCGCACCGCTCCTGGCACACTGGCGCAGGCCGGAGCGCAGCTGCAGCGCTTGCAAAAAAGGGGCAAAGGAGCTTCAGCTCCAGCCAAGGCACGGCCACACGGCCCTGCTGGCAGCGGCCCCAGCCACGACCCTCACCGGGAGCTGGACACACAGCCCCGTGGGGCTGGAGAGGAGCGGGGAGCAGGAGCTGCCAGGCCTGACCCGTCCCCATGGGAGAGCGAAACCGCCCGAGGACACGTGCCACCGCCTGTGCCACCTCCGGCAGGAGAGAGGGGAACGGCTCGGTGCAAAAATAGAGCCTGTATTTTTAGAGTAGCTGCGTTTGAAGAGCCCTGCCCCGGCCCCTGGGGCGCAGGGATGCTGCTGCAGGACAGCAGGTTTTGCAGCGGGGAGGAGGTGGAGGCAGGCTCCCAGCAGGGGCCTTGCCAAAAGGACACGGAGAGCTCAGCCCGTCCTTCCCTAAAGGACACGGAGGAGAAGCTGTGTCACCCTCATGAGTTCATGAGTATTTTTGGTGGCTCGCCTGCTGTCCCGCCCTCGCTGTGGGCGCGGGCTGGCCGGGGCCCAGCACGCAGCCGCTCCCCGGGGAGGAGCAGGCGGCACCGGCCGCACCACCTGGCTGCCAGCCCGCCCCGTGCAGGCACCGGCATCACGGCAGGGCCAGGCATCCCCGCTCCTGGGGGAGCCGCACTTGGAGCCGGCCTCGGCACAGGTGGCTTGGACACAAGCGTGAAGTCTCGTGGCCCCACGCGGCCGAGGGCTCGGGCGGCCGGTGCAGATCACTCTGTCCTCGGCTCGAGCGCCGCAGCCGCTGATGTAACGGCTCGCTGGGGTGTTTGGAGCCGTGCCTGGGGCTGCGTGTGCTCAGCGGAGCTCCTGCTGAAAGTAGCCCCGTGGTGAGGGCTGTGGCAGGACCCGTGCTCGCACCGGGATCTGGCTGCTCGGCTGGGGAGGAGCCCAGCAAAGCCTCACCCTCCTCTCCTCCTGGGCTGTATGTGTGCCCCCTGAAACAAACCTGTCTGTCCCAGGATGGAGCAGGCCCCCCTCCATCCCAAAGCATCCCAGCACGGGTGGCTTCTGTGTGTTTTTTCCATCTGCCCAGCTCGCCAGGGCATCACCCTTGGGTGAGCATCTCTGCTGGCCCCCAGGGACCCGATGGGGTGAGTCCCTGTCCACTCCCAAACAGGGACAGAGCCACCCCTGGGCTTTACAAAGCGGGGCACCGCGCACCCCTCTGTGGGTCCTGGGAAGCCAGAGCCTGGGCTGAGCTGACGTCCCCTTGCTTGGCAGGTCCCTGCCCCATCGAGACGTCGGGAACCAGGTCCCACTTCGCCCTGACCGACTTCCCCGAGGAGGGGACCTGGAGCGCCGTGGTGCAGCAGCAGGACGGGGCCGCGCTCTGCGTCTCGCTGTGCTCCCCTGCCAGTGCCTGCATCGGCCGCTACAGCCTGACGCTGGAGGCCTCCACCGGCTACCAGGGCTCCAGCTTCCACATCGGGGACTTCGTTCTGCTCTTCAATGCCTGGCATCCAGGTGAGGCTTTCGCCTTTCCGACACCGGGGCTTCCAGAGCTGTTTCCCTGCCCTGTGGGCCCCCACAGCAGGCTGCGAGCCCCTTCCCCTGCCCCGGGACATACAGCGCCTCTGACAAGCACCCCAAATGCCCAGTGCCCCATCAGGGCAGCCCCTGAAGGCAGCTCCCAGCTGGGGAGAAGCCCCCAGCTCCCCCCACCCTGCACCTCCTGGGCTCACTGCAGTGTGCAGGGGCTCACAAATGCTATTGTCCAGGTGAAACGCGGGTGGCAGGACACAGAAGGGAGAATGCGTGCTGCAGGGTGTAATTACAGTTGGGCAAACAACAGTTGAGATTCTCATCTGTTCACGTCCTTCCTCTGCCCTGAGGAGCAGCCCCACGCTGTCCTGCTCCCGAGACCTTGGCTAAAACGAGTGATTTCCTGAATCCCAAACGCTTTGTGCTGGCTCCAGAGATAAGGGCTTTTAGGAAGCTTCACATACCGTGAACGCTGATGCTGGAGATGTATGGTTGTGGTCCATGAAAACATTTCCAGTAAAGAGCGTTTTTTCCAGCAGGATTTTCTATGTGAGCCGTGACCTCAGCCAGCACTCCCAGTTCCCACTGCTCATTTCTCAGGCCAGGGAGATTTCCACTCCTGGGAAAAAAAATACACTCATTAAAACAAAGGGGAGAGAAATAAGAGCGTTATAAGTAAAGAATGAAAAAGGAAAACACAAGCCCACTGAAATTTTCCCATCTGCTCAGATTTAACTGGGTCAAAAGCTCCTCAGGCAGGAGCAGCTCCAGCCCCAGCCGCTGATGCTTCGTTCCCCACCAGCTCTGTGTCAGTGGCTGCCCGTGGCGTGTCCTGGGGGGCTCTGAGTGGGGAGCACCGGGAGGCGTGTGGCAGTCCCCATCCCCATCTGTTTTTCCCCCTGCAGAGGACGTGGTCTACCTCCGAGAAGAGGACGAGCGGCGCGAGTACGTGCTGTCTCAGCAGGGCCTCATCTACCAGGGCGCCCGGGACTACATCACCTCCACCCCCTGGAACTTCGGCCAGGTGCGTGCGGCACGGCCCCCAGACGCAGCCAGCCAGAGGTGCCACTGTGTGCCCACAGAGCAAATAGGTGAAAATCTCATTTCCGAGCGGGAATGTGCCAACTTCAAAGCCTGGAAGAACACGGGGAGCGTTGCTGCCCGCCTTGGGGCCGCACACTTCTAATCGGTGCTGCTGGGGAGCTGCTGCTCGATAAAACGCTCCCCAGAGCCGTGCCGGCCGCGCCGATAAGGCAGCGCCTGTGCCCCGAGCTGCATCACCCAGAGCCAAGCTGCGGGCCCCGGGTGCTGGGGGGGCCCAGCTGCCCCCCAGGCTCCAGCTGGGGCTCTATGCAGCGCCCCATGGGCTGCGGGTGTGGGGGCCTCACGGCTCAAATCCACGTCTCAATTCAGGGAAGCCCTGACTCATCGGATGATGGGGAAATAGGTGGTTTTCCCCCAGAGATTTATTTTCTGCCCATGCCTGACCTCTGTGCAGCAGCAGCTGCAGGAAGCAGGATCCGGCCCCAGCATGAGGGCGGGAGCTTGCTCCAGAGCCGAGCCTCCCGCTGGTGTCAGCCCCAGCCCCTTATCGTGGTGCCACAAAAGGGACAAAGTCATCTGGCCGCTGCTGCACCACCTCACGTGTGTTTTCTCCCCTCCCTCTGCGCCAGTTTGAAGATGACATCTTGGCCATCTGCCTCAGCCTGCTGGACACAAACCCCAAGTTCCTGAGGGACCAGAACCGGGACTGCTCCCGCCGCAACGACCCTGTTTACATCGGCAGGGTGGTGAGCGCCATGGTGAGTCCCGCAGGGCTCTGCCACCAAACAGCCCCTCCACTGCCGTGGTGGTGCACTGCGATGCATCGGTTGTGCACGCTCCAATATGCCTGTGTGCACCACTGCAGCACCAGCACCGTGGCCATGCACATCCAGTGCAGCTCTTGCATCCCTGCCTGCTGAGGGTGGCAGCCCGCACGAGCTGGAGGAAGGCAGCCTGTGCCTGCCCCAGTGGGCTTTGTCCCTTCGTGCCAGGCCACCCAGGGCTGTCCGGTGGCATTTCCTCCTGTCGCAGCCCCTGTTGTCGCTCCGCAGGTTAATTGTAATGACGAGGACCGCGGGGTGCTGCTGGGTCGGTGGGACGACCATTACGACGACGGGATGAGCCCGATGGCCTGGATCGGCAGCGTGGATATTCTGAAGCGGTGGAAGAAGTTTGGGTGCCAGCCAGTCAAGTACGGCCAGTGCTGGGTCTTCGCTGCCGTGGCGTGTACCGGTGAGAGCAGGATCCCCCCGGCCCCCCGGCCCCTTCCTCTGGCTCCTGTGGGAGGCGGCGGCCCCCTGACCCCGGCCTCGTGCTGCAGCGGGGGGAGCTGCCCGGGCTGGCTGCAGTCAGCCTGCAATGAATGCTTAGCAATTAAGCTCTGTTATTCCAATTTGTCAGGAAATGGAGGGAAAAAGTGATAAAGAACCTCTCTGGCTTTTCAATTAGCTCTCCGTGCCCTGGCAGGGACAGCCCAGCCAGGAGGGAGGGGCTGAATTCACGGCTCGGGAGAAGGAAAGTGGCTTTAAGGTCAAGTTTGCAATGAAGTAATGAATCCACTCAGATCAAAATAATTTCGCTGCCACCAAGGCAGTCAATCTGGGGCGAAAGCGAAGAAAAATTCAAGGCTATCCTTTGTTAAGGAGCGCGCAGACACACACGTGCGTGCTTGCGCAGTTCTGCCCTGAGCACAACGCTTGGCCTTGCTCCCCGGGTTGCACGAGAGTGTGCGCCTCCATTTATATATCTCATGTGTATGAGGTTCTTTTTAGAGGAGAGAAATAGCAGAGAACTTAAGTGGATTTTCTGCGAATCACAGAAGTTTATAGCCTTCCTTTGAAACATTATAACTGCCTCCCTGCTCCCCAGGGTGCCCCGCTCGCAGTAAAAGGCAGCTATGAGATTAAATATGAGGCTGCTGCGTGCTGCCTGGCTGCGCACTCCCTTAAAAGCACTTCCAGCCTCTTTTGTGCCTTTTTTCTACTGCGACATCAAACTGACTGTCAGCGCACCGCCCGCCTCGCCCCTGGCTCCCCAAGACTGGCAGCATCTTGCAGGGTCCCGGGGCTGGTGCCGCAGAAGGGCTGAGCAGGGGCAGGGGCAGCATCCTGGGGACACGCAGCCGACTCTGCCCCCCTTCCCCGCAGTCATGCGCTGCCTGGGCATCCCCAGCCGGGTGGTGACCAACTACAACTCAGCCCACGACACCAACGGCAACCTGGTCATCGACCGCTACCTGAACGAGACGGGGCTGGAGGAGAGGCGCTCCAAGGACATGATATGGTGAGAGCAGCAGGGACCCCCCAGCACGCCCTGACCCCACAGGGTCCCTGGCCACCAGCTCTGCAGGGCTCAGCCCCGTGCTTCCCTTGCAGGAACTTCCACTGCTGGGTTGAATCCTGGATGGCCCGGCCGGACCTGACACCTGGCTACGACGGGTGGCAGGCGCTGGACCCGACCCCCCAGGAAAAGAGCGAAGGTGCGATGCGGCCGCGCACCCTCCCTGCCCTCCTTGTGCCCTGCGCCCAGCGGGGGCCGGCGGGGTCTCCCCTCCGGGTCCCGGGCAATAGCAGCGACCCCGCTCCCTGCAGGGGTTTACTGCTGCGGGCCGGCCCCCGTCAAGGCCATCAAGGAGGGCGACCTGCAGATGAAGTACGACATCCCCTTTATCTTCGCGGAGGTGAACGCCGACGTGGTGTACTGGATCGTGCAGCGCGACGGCTCGCAGAGGAAGAGCACGCACTCCTCCATGGTGGGGAAGAACATCAGCACCAAGAGCGTGGGCAGGGACAGCCGCGAGGACATCACCCACAACTACAAGTACCCGGAGGGTACGGGCGCCTGGGGACAGCCAGGAGGGACGGGGCACCCGCTGGGGGCCGGGGAGGGCATTTCATTAGCGCAGCAGCCACGCCAAGGCAGCTCCAGCAAGGAGGGTGAACACCAGCCAGAGCCAGCCCCGCTGCCTCCCCGCTAACGGGACGTTTTTCTTGCACCCCAGGGTCTGAAAAGGAGAGAGAGGTATTTGCCAAGGCAGAGCACGAGAAAAGGTCCCTCAGCGAGGGCGACGAGGGGCTGCACGTCAAGATCAAGCTGTCGGAGGGCGCGAACAACGGCTCCGACTTCGACGTCTTCGCCGTCGTCAGCAACAACACGGACACGGAGCGGGTGTGCAGGCTCATGCTGTGCGCTCGCACTGCCAGCTACAACGGCACGGTGGGCCCGCAGTGCGGCATGAAGGACCTGCTCAACCTCACCCTCGGGCCCCGCACGGGTAAGAGCGATGCCGGCGCTGAGCTTGGCACTGTTCCTGGTGTCAGGGCTGTGGTGAGGTGGTGGTGCCGGGCAGGGGTGGCTGTGCCACCCGGCAGAGCCTCGCCGTGCCTGCAGCGCTCACACCCTGCCGGAGGGAGCTGCCAGGTCCGAGGTCGCGCTGGCGGCTTCCCAAGGAGGAAATTCTTCATCCCAGCTGCCAACCGCACGCTTTGCGCACACAATGGCTTGAGCAGAAATAATGCCTGTGCAAATCTTGTCTCTGGACGCAGGCCAGGCACAGCGGGACAAGCAGAAACCGCTGCAGGCACGTGCGAGGCACCGAGCCGCTACGGGGCCCTGGGTGCCTGCGCTAGCCACCGTCACACCAAGTGTGAGCCATGGGCAGGGTTTTGCTTGCAGCTCTCCCCCTCTTGGCTTCTCCAGCCTGCTGAGAGCGTTGCCTGACCCTGCAGACGTACCCACCGCGTTATACAATGGCCCGGAGGGTCACCAGCTCCACGCTGCGGCTGGCGCAGCGCTTTGAGCTTTGTTTGACCCCGTGTTATCACGGCAGCGTTAAAGCCCCCCTTGGGACTGGCTGACAGAGTGGGGGGCAGATGTCCCCCGGGCAGCCCGTGGTGTGCTCACCCACGGCACCCCGCAATGCAAACCGTGCCGCTCATGGGAGCCTGCGCGAGCTGCAGCGCTGTCACACGGCTGCATGGTGATCGATGCCTCCTTCGGGGGTTTTGTCCTTATTTATTTACCACCGTGGATTTTTAATCTTTGATGAAAGGATAAAGAACATTACTCAGGCAGGGGGCTGGAAACGCATTTAGAGCAGGACAAAAGTTACTGCTCTTGCATTCGCTATGCGGAGGAAGCAAGCTGTGCTACAGGCAGGGCTCTCCTCCCAGGGCTGCAGCGCACTCATCACGTCCCCCTCGGTGCGAGATTGCCCGGGGGAGGCCACGGCTTCTCCCGCAGGGCTGTGCAGGATTTCCCCCAGGGAGAGCAGTGCCTGGCCCCGGCAGGCTCTGTTGCTGCCATCCCCGGGCTGCGGGCCCAGTGTCCGGCGTCGCATTTACCCACGGTGCTGACATTCCCAGCCCTCCTCCTGGGGAGGGCACGGCTGCTCCCACCCTCGCCTTATTTTGGCCACTGAGCTGTCCTGGCACGAGCCCAGCGCACAAAAAAAACTGAACCTTGGTTTGCGGTTGTTACAAATTAACATCGCTGCCTGGTAATTAAACAGTTTAGATTTAGATCATTTTTCTACAAACCTTCAGGGCCTGGAGACGTAGTACATCTGATGTGCTGGAACAGACTTATTTTTAGCCTGAGCCAAGCTCGGCTCTGCTAATGGGGCCCATAACAAATGCAGCAGTCAGCTGTGTGCTGTTTGTTAAGTGAATGAGGGACAGGATGGGGCTGCTCTCCCTGCCGAGAAGGGAAGGGGGGCACTGCCTTTGCTCTGCAGGCACCTTCAGACTTGTAAAACCTCCCACAGTGCCAGCGCCGGGCACTTAACGGCTTCTCTGGGTGCCTGCAAAGCTGCTCCTGAGCCTGCTGCCTGGGCTGGTTGGGAGCAGCATTCAAAAGCCTTAATCCAACCCTCCCGGGTGCGTGCTGGGCTCAGGGGGCAAGCGCTCACCCTGCTCTGCTTCACCTCCCAGTGCAGAGCGTGCCCTTGCGCGTCCTCTACGAGAAGTACGGGCCGTCCCTGACCCAGGACAACATCATCAAGGTGGTGGCCATCCTGACCGAGTACGAGACGGGTGACGTTGTGCTGGCCATCAGGGACGTCTACATCCAGAATCCGGAGATCAAGATCAGGGTGAGGGCTCTGCCCCGGGAGGCTCGGTCCCAGGGAGCGGGGCTGGGACAGTCCCAGCCCCCTGGTGCTTGCACAGCACTGCGGGGTGGTTCAATGCCCTTTGCTCACAGGTTTTAGGGGAGCCGATGCAGAATCGGAAGCTGGTGGCCGAGGTCACGCTGGTGAACCCCCTCGCAGTCCCGCTGAACAACTGCGTGTTCGTGGTGGAGGGAGCTGGCCTCACCGATGGGCAGAGGATCAAGGAGTTGTAAGAGCTTTTCCTTCACATTCCCCATCCAGGCAGCAGGGAAGGGGCTGGGGGGGGTTGCACCCGGAGCCTCCAGCTCCACATGGACATCGTGGGAGTGGGGGGCTGAGCTGGTTGGGGGGCGTGGGGGCTCAGCTGTGTCGCAGGGGGTCCCGTGGGTCCCACAGCACCGGCACGGGGCAGGTGGTGGCACGGGGAGGTCTGTGCCCCGCTGACCCCCGCCTGCCCCGCAGCGAGGACCCTGTCGAGCCCCAGGCGGAGGCCAAGTTCAGGCTGGATTTCGTGCCGCGCCAGGCGGGCCTGCGCAAGCTGATGGTGGACTTCGAGAGCGACAAGCTGACGGGGGTGAAGGGCTACCGCAACGTCATCATCGCGCCCCTGCCCAAGTGAGGGGCCCTATCCCCCCCCAGGCCGCCGCCACCCCTCACACCGAGCCCCTGCCTCCCTGCTGCAGCGAGGGCTGGCCGGCCCCCTTCAGTTCAGCCCAGGACGATGCTGCAGACCCACAGAACGACTGCAAAACCCTGCCTGAGCCACCCCGAGGCTGCGGTGCCGTGCTCCTGCCCGGGAGCACTCAGTGCTGCGGGGGAGGCAGCAGGAGGGGGGCAGAGGAGCGCCCACCCGCTGCCCACCATCCTGGTGCCCACCAAGCTGGGCCATGCTGCCAACCCCACACCATGGCAAACGGGCAGGCATCGACACGGCCCGGGCAGGGTAACAGCGATAACCCCGGCTGCGTTCCCCGGGGAGCCCTCACCACCTCTCCCTCACCGCACGGAGGTGGAAGCGTGTCCCCATCCGCCCGGCCCTGCTCGGGGTGTGGGAGAGCCCTGGGGCCCCCTCCCGCAGCAGCCAGGCGGCAGTGAGGCTCCCTCCTTTTTCTGCAGCTCTAAACGTACCCCTGGGACGCAGAGCACATTTTATAAAGCAAACAATAGAAAGACAATCTTCTCCAGCACTGATCGCGCAGCAGCGGCATTCACGCGTGCCAGTTAAAACTCTCTGAATGCAATTTGGTAGAGAAAAGATTGTATACTGTGAGCACAAGGCTGCTTATATGCTATATAGACATATAGCATAAACCTATTTATGGCTACATAAATACATACTGCGTAGAGCCCTACTGCATAGGTAAAGCAGGTTATTTGCTTTAACGACCGTTCCTGTCACTGCAGAGCCTGTGTGGTGAGGAATGGGACGTTACCTTTACATGAATTAACTATGCAAGCACTGAATAAAAACTCTATTTTTCACTTCTAAAGCCAGACCTGGCTCTCGAACATCCTTTCCCCAGAGGGACACCCAGCATGTCCTCACCCAGTGCTGGGGGAGGTGGGGGTGAAGCCCTGACCTCCGCCAGGCTTCTCCGCATCCATGTCCAGCCCAGTGCTGATGCTGGGGATTCAGTTCGGAGCTTTGCCACACAGTGCCTTCCCCGGGTTCCAGGGCCATCGGGGCTGCACCATGGCCTGGGCCATGCAGCTCGTCTGCACCCATCGCGTGGCTCCCAGCAGCACCTGCCACAGGGGTAAATTGCAGCAGAGAAAACCCCACAGAGGAAATTACAGGAATACCTTCTGCACCGTTCAGCTCTCAGCCAGGGCTACTGGATGCTTGCACCATGCTGCAGGCGCAGCAGCCAAGCTCCATGTCCTGCTGGAGCCCGAGAGCAGGCTCTGCCCTGCAGCATGCTGGAGAAGTCAGCATGGTCCCACGGGTCCAGCTGGCTCCAGCAGAGATGGGGAGTGCCCACCCCACTGTGCATGAAGCAGACAGGAGCTCTGGCATCTCTGGGACGGGGATTTTGTCCTCCTGCAGCCAGGAGAGCCAGCAGCAGAGCTGAAGCCAGCCCCCAGCACTGCAGAGCCCCAGAGTACAGCCCCGAGGAGCAGCGGTGCCACACAGGGGTTAACAGGCACCAGCCCCACGCTGCTTTCCCTTGTCAGGAATATTGCTCAGAGCCAGGGATGATGCACGGCCTTACTTTAAAGAGCATTTGTTACACACAGCTCTGCTGAGCCAGGCTTCAAGCTGCTCAATGCCTGGTTTAAAAATAACCAGCTCCTCTGGTTCGAAGCTGGGTCCTGATAAAATAAACATTAGCACAGCTATTTCTGAAGGTCACTCCTATCCATCTGAAGCATGGCGGAGCAAGGCTGCTTTGACAAGGAACAAAGCTCGTATGACAGACACCAAATGCTGCATTTATGGTCTGGCTCTGGGGTTTGGCTCTCTCCAAGGCTGGTTTCTCCCACATTAACCCACACCCCATCCTCCTTCCACACTGTCTGCAGAGCCCAATGAATCACTTAAGGCACCTCCGAGCCCGTAGGTGTTTGCCCCACACATTTTCTAAGATGTTTTCCACGGACTGAGAACACGGCGACCGGCCCTGAAGCTCTGCTGGGACAGCACACCACCAGCTGCAGGCGCCTGCCCGAGCTTCCCTCAGCACCTCCCGGGGACGGGGCTGCAGCCCTGAGACTCTTCGCCAGGCACTCCTGCTATGCAAGCAATAAATTATAAAACGAATACTTAAAGCACTCATTGCACGGGAAAAAAAATGTAATTCAGCATTAGCCCAAGTTCCAAAGCAAGATGAGACTGTTTACATGGGGAGGAGAGGTTATTAATATATCTCAGCTAGCTGGAGATGCTGACTTACCAAGAAACAACTGTAAACTCATTTTAGACTTGAGGACTTCCAATTTACCTTTGCTGATGGACCAAGACCAGGAAAAAACTACCTTAAATTAGAGCACACACTTCTGTGGGATTTTCAAGTCTCACCAAAGCTCTGCCCCCTCGACACACACGGATGCATTTTTACACTCCCCAAACAAGCCGGGTACCCAGGGCCTGGCAGGGACAAGAGAGCAGCAAACAAGAAGCCGCAGCTGGCAAGAGCTCGTTGGGAAGCCAGCCTGCATTCACGGGAGCCATGGGGGACAGCACCGAGCAGCTGGGTGACAATGGGGACACGCGGCCCGGTGCTCGCCGTGCCCGCTCTGTGTGGCCCTGTGCCATGGTCACGCTGCAGGCAGCGCTGCTCTGGCAGGGCCAGACTCAGCCCCAAATCTGTGAGGACCCTGGTGTGTGCTGGGCACCGCTCAGGTGCATGAAGGGCTCATTCCCCCACGTGAAACTCTGTGGGCAGCGCCGCCACCACTGCCAGAAGCAGGGCAGGCATGGGGAGGCCGAAAGCTGCCTCCGCTCACCAGCAACCGTGCGAGGCTCCAAGAGGCCCGTAGGCCCCGGGGCACCGCACCGCCGGGCCGCACATGCTGGCCGTCTCGGGCTGCTGCTGAGTGGTGCCAAGAAGCGGCCACGGTGCCTGCGGGGCTCTGCCTGGCCAGGTTCCTCCCCAGCTCCCCTTCCACAACCAGGTGGGAGCCAGGTGTGGGTTTTGCTCCCTCCAAGCAGGCTGCTGGCAGTAGAGCTAATCCAAAAGAAAACAGGAGACCTATCCGAAGCCATCCAAGTCCCAAAACAAACGTTAATCTTCCCTAGCCCCAGAGCATCACAGAAACTAAAACACTTAAACATTAGGTGAAGAAAACCATTTCATAGCCTGTGCCAAATTACACACAAGGCAGATGCGGGACAGCGCAGCGTGGGTGTCCTATACTGACACGCTTTCCCCTCAGTTCCCTGGACAGCACACAAAATACCTCAAAAACCATATTTGACTACTGCAGTAGAGTAGATGACTGTCATCTGCTGTAGCAATTACAGTGGCAGATGTCCCACCACCTCGCTGGAACGGCCGCGTCGTTGATTCTCGCAGCAGAAGCCTGCTCATGAGCAGGGGAAGGCAGGCACGGACACGGGCGTTCTCCCGGTGCCACACGAGGCCGGGCTCCCCGCCACCTCCTGCACCCCGTGGCTGCACAGGGCTCCTGCGGCCGCCAGCCCCGTCCCCTCTGCGCGGACACTGCTGGAAGGGTCCTGCGTTCTGCTCCAGCACGGCCTCGATGTTTCATCTGCTCCGGCATAAGCCGAGGAGAGGCTCGGTACGGCGTCAGCCTTCATTAAACCTGTCAGTTAGCGGTGCTGTGTGAGGCTCCTACTGAAAATGCAAATAAAGAAACAATTTGCTGCCTACAGCAGCCGTTTCACATGAAGTGGAAACAGAGGAGAAAAGGGAACTGCAGCAGCTCTCTACAAGACACAAAAAGCACGTATGTTATAATTTGCACCTCCTTTCCTTTCAATCCTCTTTCCACAAGCGCTTGCTCTTCGAATAATCCCTGCAAGAAGCTTTCTTGCTTCTCGGACACCCTCGAGGGGCCCTGAGCTGGCTGCCTCACCAGGACTCGCCGTGGCTCAGCCGCTCTGCCAAGCACTGAGCAGCACAGTACATCCCCCAAAAGCAGGCCTGAAGTTATGCAGCTCAAACTGTGATTATTCCATCCCAAATCAGGTGCCACTCATCAGAGCCTGCCCCTTCACTCCCAGCCCTCCCTGCCATCCATCAAACTGCCTTCCACATTGTGAAACCCTCTGGTATTTCCTGCATGGCAAAGCTGGGAACTTGAAACTCTTTACTTGCCATATTTGAGGAGGAACGTTCTAATCCTTCCTCCCTGGGAAGAACCGATTCCATTTTACTCAGCTATTGAGATAAGAACTTTCTTTCTAAGATGATACAAAGATAACACATTCAGTGCTAACGCAAATTAATTATCTTTGTGTTGCAGTAAATAAAACCGAGCCTCCTGTTCTTCCAGCTTTTCTGTTCTTCTGGACACGGCTCGCTCTCCTTCCTTGTTTATCCAAAAATCTCCAGCTAACTAGCTCCAGAAAATTTAGCGGGTCCCAAACTTGCAGGTGATGGCGAAGTTCAGGTAGGAAAGAAGCAGCTGATGCCCCCGGCACCTCCCTGAAGGCAAGTGGAATTACTGAAAAACGCTTATCCCGACCTCACTCCTCTTAAGAGGCCATCAAACCTAGGCGGTGTTGCACTCAAGTGGTTCATGAGGTCATTTTTTTTTGATGGCACGAGGTACATTTTATACTTTTTTTCATCTAGTTTTAAGGACTAACATCCACAGGCTGTAGAACTGACCAGCGACTGCCAGCCCCCGGCCCAAGCAAGGGGCTGGGAGGAGGCTGCAGCCCTCCCGCACCCCCAGGCAGGCAGCGCGCGGCTCGGCCCTGCGAGGGGACGGGGAGCGCACGGTGACGGTAACAGGCACGGCGTTCCTTGCCACTTCTCTCACCAGCTTTCTTCTGAAGCTGTTTCTACAGCTCTGGACAGGCTCTGACCTACAAAACATTGCCCGAGGTACGAAACCTGTTGATGCATACCAACCTTGTGAAGAATTTAGGGCATTTTCTTGGCCTCCCGTTTCCAGAGAACTGCCTGTCTCCGTGATTCTCCCCTTGCAGCCACCTGGCAGCAGTACTCACCTTCCTTTGGTGCCACAGCATTCATTTCTCTCAACACAGATTGTCGATTTACCCCACGCTGCTGTTCATAATGAGATTAATTTCAACCCTTTAATACACAAGGGTCAAAGCTTGCAGCTATCCCCAGGAGGTTTTTTGGTTGTTTTTAATGCAATCCAAATTTACAGCTTCCATTCCCTCTGATGATTACTTTATTTTTCCACCTCTATTTCATGTTAGTCTTTCCTTCACCCCCTGAAAGTAAGATGTTGCTTCAGCTGTATTACAGACAAGCCCAAATCTGAGGATCTTCCCTCACACTCCGCAGTCAGTTTTCACAGAAGACTGGTTTGCAGACTGGCACGGGCTATGCCAGCCTTGCTTTACCCTCGTTATAACCTGTCATCCCACAGACTGGATGATTAGTTAACTAGCATCAAGTCTTCACCCTCTACAGATGCGTAAGCTGCCATTAATTCGTTACACAGAAACACCTCGTGAGTACGCACAGTGAAGGGAATACCCCAATGCACTGAAGCAGGTAATTGCACAGAAAGCTGGAAAATAGGTAGATAATTTTGGAGGAATTTGTTTCAGTTCCAGGAAAAAAAAAAAAATCCCAAAGGCAAGAAAGGACATCCAGTAACTTGTCACATTCTAGGTCATCAAAAAACGTACAAACCCCATACAAAGGTTTTTCACTGGAAGGAATTGCATCAGCCTCCCTCCTACTCACAGGACGCTCGCTGTAGATCAAACTTCCTGCAAGCCTCTTACAAAAGTAGCACTAAACATAGCCTCTGTAATGGAAGATTTGTAAATTGCCATGAAAATACACGCAGCTTTGCTGACACTCTCCAGGGCATAAGAAACAATTACTAAGTTTGCCCAGAGACTATTGTATAGAAGTTAATTGCAGCAAAGAGCTCATAAGCCCTGGCCTCCCTCCCCACCCCCAAAAAAACCACCAGGAGAATTAATACATCAGATGCAAAGATCCTTGTACTCTAAGGCAGAAATACTTGGATTACGCAGCATCAGAAATGCTGCTGTAAAAGCAGCCCTTGATGCTTGCACGGGAAAGCCAGCTTCCTGGCTTCTAGGTCTGGCATCTGTTTGACCATCTCAAGACTAATTATTTACTTGTCCTCCATACAACCTAAATTAATTTACAAAAAGAAAAAACACACACACAAGAAATTAGTCTTCTATATCTTGTGCCCCTCGCATCTGAGGTTAGTCCAGGGGAACATTTTATTTTTGTTGCAGAAATGACCTGAGAACTTGTACACTGATTTGGTTTATATGCTGTTAGAAAATGTAACTACTCGTTTGACAAACGTAAACGATAATCTACAGCTACAAATGCTAAGGTAAGGTCTGTTCAGCAGTCACTACCCTCTTGCTGTTAAAAACCAAAAAACCAGCAAAACCCGTGGCGTGCCAGAGCAACACCTGCGTTGTGAATAAAAAAGTAAAACCACTACTATTCAACGACACCCTCTTTATTCAAAAATATATATCTATGAGACATTTCAGAATATACTGCTGTCACAAATAGCAGCCTATATGTCTAAATTCCTAAATCAATTAATATACAGATTTAAACTTTTGTTAAAAAAGGACGCACCTCAGGGAAATCTGTTTTAACCTTGAGAGAATGTTAACCCACTTCACCAGAGGCCCTTTGCCCCAAAAGTAAAACAAATAAAATTAAAAACCATGAGACTTCTTTTAAATTAAGCAAAATAAAACACACACATATATTTGGAAAAAAAAAAATCAAAACATTTCAATTTAAAAAAGAAAAAAAGACATACAACTTTCTCACGAGATCTGCCCAAAACAACAGCATGAGATGTCAACACATCTACGTTGTTATAACAGCTTTTTCTGTCTTGTGGATACACGTTCAAAACAATAACTGGTTAAAACAACCTCAGGGTAACTCCGTGAGTTGATACAGGACAGGAACTAATCTTTTTGTTTGGGTTTGATTTGGGGGAGGGGTTTGTTTTTTGGCAAAAGCAAAAAGAATGTACAGCGCTTTATCTAAATATTGTTTGGACCATAAATGGTTGTACGAACAAACCAATTCATGGAAAAAATAGTTTTGCCACTAGAAAATTTCCTGTAAACTAAAAAGAAAAGCACGTTTCTTGGCTGGGCAGAAGGATGCAAGAAGTTTTTTTTTTAAAAAAAAGAAAAGAAAAGAAAAAAGGGACAGTGAAGTGTCAGTAAGAAAAAGCACATGAGCTTTTTAACTAAATGATCAAAAAATGTATTATTTGCTTTAACTGAATGCTGAATAGGCTACTGAATACCCTGCAAAATAAATTAACGCGAACACAGAACAAGATCTGCATTTCTGTAGGTTTCCTCTCACGTCTTTGCGAACAGCAGCTTAAGACTACAGGGAGGCACAGACACAGCACATCACTTGGACTAATTTCAGCCTCTGCGTTACAGAGCCCGTGTTGTCAGATCAAGTGTTTCCAGAAACTTAAGGTGTTTTAGAGTGACGGGTAAATTTAAGCAGAATTGTGATCCAAATTGGAATGCTTTTCAGTGATCAGAATCCAGCTTGATAGACCTAACACACAAACCGAAATTTAACTACATCCACGGCAGCTAAAACATTAGCTAGCAAATTAATGGAATTAAGAGTATTTTAAATTTTCTTTTCCCCCTAATATTAAAATCAACTCACAATAATCTGTGACACAAAATTAAGTACATCCTAGTATCTACATGCATGGACATGGCACATGTGCATGCAGGGTATGCGCATATATACGGGTCTGCTTTCCATGTAAATATTTATAACACATTTAACTTCTGTTCGTCAAATTAAATCACTAAAGCTACAGAGAGCAGACAGTGCCTGTCACTGGGACACGGCCAGTTGCAGTCCACCATTCTAACCTCTCAGGTAAACCAAAGCTTCTGTGACCATTTACGCTTGTATAATGAAGAAAAATGTGGTATAAATCTAAGGTAGCTAGAACAGAATTTACTTCCACTCCTGTTTAGGTAATATCCAGTTCTGCGTTGCTCAGCAGAGTGTAAATTACGAAGCTCTCTAATTCACAAAGAAAAGCTGTTTATTTTTATTGCCTGTGGTGAGTTTCAATTTATGTTCATGCCAAATAGGAACTATCTTTTATGTCGGGCCTAAAACAGTATGAGGAACTGTAGATTTAAGAAAAATATTTGTGCTATTGTTCAGTAGATGCCTTCATCTTTCCCTGGCATGGTACAGTACCTGCACACACACACGCACCCCTATGAAGCCCACTAGCCACTCTACTGCTTTCAGATATGAGGCTCAGAAACCCAACTGAAACAGACGAGACATTCGGAAATAACACAATACTTTTACAGAGCAAAATGTTATATGGTCAACATTTCCTTGAAAACTTCCCAGATACATACGTACATGATTCTCATGACTTTTGTGGGGGTAACAAGTGCTAAGAGCAAACCAACTAAAGAGTACGGAAAAAATATGAAAAAAGTTTGCCTATGTGGACTATCCCCACTCCCTTCAGAGCTCACAAAAGCTCACTCTTTATCCTCCCCTCAGTGTGAGCCAGTGTACACAGAGAGAGCGTGAGCATGAGCAGCCAAGAGGTTCAAAGCAGGGTCTGCAAGTTCCTTCCTACGGTAGATCTTGGAAGACTGGATTTCAAGCCAACACCAGTCTTCCTGCTTTTGCTGGTAATAATGGAAACTGGGGTCATCATTTGTTCTAGTCTGTTGAAAACAGGTCACCAGCAGACGGCAGAGGTGCCAGACCTCCTGTGACATTGGGCAGCAGGGACAGATCTGGAAGGCTCTGGATGTGGGATTTCAGCTCCTTGCGGACCTGGGTTACCCGAGCAAGCTTCTGTTTATATTCCTGAGGAAAAGAAGAGAGAAGAGACCAAGAATTAAAACCAGGTTAATTTACAGTGCTTTTAGCTAAGCATGGCACACCTAGCATCTGCACCCAAATTCATAACCCGGGATCGATGGGAAGTCCGCAGGCTTTGGCATCCCAGAACCCTTACTTTTGATGTGTTACTTCAACAGAAAGCACGTAAAGGCTCAAACGTTTGCACCACTGGGGCCTGGTAGAACATTTGATAAAACTGTCATTATAAGCTGCTCTGTTCTGACGTTCTTGCCAGACAACTGACTTCTGCCCACAGCCAAAGAGGAACGCCGACACGGCGCTGTTCGGATACGTCCCACTGACACGGGCAGCGGGATGAGGAGTACCAGAGCTATTGCCATTATGCCGAAACGCTCCCCCCTCCAGCCTGATCAATTTTGAATATTCAGATAACCAGACCTTCTCTTTGCAGCCATTAAATCTAAAACAAATGCTTGTGAAACACGGTCTCCTCCTCTTGCCATCAGGTGGAAGACTCACGTTAGCCCCCACAACAGCTCTAGCATTACACTGGCACGTTAGCCAACAACACAAGTGTATGATCACTAAGCGTACCTCAGAGAAAGGTATGTGCACACTGGGTTAAAACCAAGCAAAATACACTCGCCAAAGATTTCAGAATTCTGCTACAAAGAGAGAAAAGCAGAAGTTGAAGACCCCTGAAGAAACCTGCAAGTATCTTCTTCCACAAATGAGGTTTGGACTGAACACTCAAACTCCCATTTTACATCCAGTTCTCCTCACTGCTTTTATAAACAATCTGCACACAGGACCCAAACGCACACTAAGCAAGTCTGCGGATGATGCTAAATTAGGAGCTGCTGACTCCCTTGAGAGCAGAGAGGCCTTGCAGAGAGATCTTGATAGATCAGAACACCGGGCAATCACCAGCCGCAGGAAGTTCAACGAGAGCGAGCGGTGGATTCTGCACCTGGAACGGGGCAGCCTGGGATTTATGTTCAGAATGGGGAACAAGAGGCTGGAGAGCAGCCCCACGGAAAGGGATCTGGGGCTCCATGGGGCAGTGAGCTGCAGCGCTGGCACCCCGGGACAAGGACATCAAGCTGTTAGGGAGTGACGGGACCCGAGGGAACGGCATGGAGGGGTCAGGCTGGGTGTTAGGGGAAGGTTCTGCACCCAGAGCTGGTCGGGCACTGAGCAGGCTCCCCAGGTCCCAGCACCGAGCTGCCGGAGTTCAAGGAGCGTTTGGACAGTGCTCGGACACGGGGTCTGGCTTTGGGTGGTCCTGTGCGGAGCCAGGAGTGGGACGTGGTGATCCTGGGGGTCTGTTCCAACCCAGGATGTTCTGAGAATGGGCAGAAATGGCACAGAGCTATAGAAGTCTCTACACTCTAAAAGAAACCAGGTAACAGTGATCTGCATTTCCTAACGAGAAAACAGGGGAAGACTTTGGACCCTGAAAACGAAAATGTTACCTTGTTAAACTATGTTTAAGGGCAGCTTAAGAACAGGCAAACACATACTCAAGTTATCTAATACAGAATCTCAATTAAAGATCGGTATTTGCATCATTTTCAAAGTTCTGAAATATTTTGAGTTATATAAGTGTCTGGAATCACAAAAACAGCTGCTTAAATAATTAAAAACAGTATTACATCATTTCTTCTCGAATGCACCAGCTTTTACTTAATTAGGCATGTCATTTGGCAAGGGGCATTCCCAAAATGCTGGAAACAATGGAACTAAGAAAAGAAGTACATAAAATGTTTCCATAAAGGCAGCTGTAGCATTAACGTACTTTATTTCTTGGTTATTGGGCAAAGAGGAGACAGTTTACCAGAGAACAGAATTTCATCTTTGAAGACCAAATGAAACTAGGTGCACATTTAATCAAAATGTCTTTCTGAAGGGTTTACAACTTTAATCCAATCTTTCTAACCTTCTCAGTGATGGAAATTCTCTTCACCTTCTCCCAAATATCAAAGCGAGCAGATCCTGCGGGGTTACAAGCAGTGAGTTTACATTCTCTGTTTCATTACTTCGAATTAGAACAGTGAGAAGCAAAACTGATTGCAACAACTCAGAACACACCTGGAATGGCCATGTAAATACATTCTGTACATTCCCAGCCAGCCCCACATAACAACATCCTTTAACAGCCTATTTCAAACTTAAACCCTACCAGAAATACCTTCTTACTTTGAACACGGTCTTTTACACATATGATGACAAAAAAATGCAAGTCACCTTGAAAGCCACATCTGTGCAGTTTACGCAATTCTACCTTACCCGTCAGTTAATGCAGTTGTTGACTAGCCTACACAAGTTTTGGTTAAAGCAGTAAGGCCTAAATCCTTTCAAGAAAAAAAAGCTCCCAAGAAAGTAGCACCAGCCTCAAAGACATTAAACACTGGCTCAGAAAAAGGTCGCTGCATTCAGGAATGGAAACAACGTTCTAAGGGAGTAATCCAGGAATCAAGATTTCCTAGAAGCGACGAACACTTGCTGGCCAGATCTGACACGCCACAGCCTGTATCAGAGAACCGCCTCCTGTGTGCTTAACACTTCCCATCCGCTCTGGTTCTGGAACGTGCTGACGGCCGCAGAGCGCCGAGGGAGAGCGGCAACGCCGGGCCAGGGGCTGCTGCCGGGGCTGGAGCACCCGGGGGGAGCAGAGCGGGCACCAGACCACGACCTAGAGGCAGGGTGCCACAGACACAGCCCAGACGCAGCCGTTGCTGCTGGACAGCTGCTCACCGAGGTCCCTGTGCCACACGCAAGTGCACCAGCAAGACATTCTCCCGGGTCCCGTCACCTCCGTGGGCACACGCGTCGGGATTTGCCATTGGCACCTTCAGGAGCACACGTAGAGACGCGTGACCTCCTTTCCGGCTCAGGGGCTTTTCCTTTCCCACAACCCAAGTCGTGGCCAGATTCTGCAACACCGACTCCGGAAGCAAGTTTTGCGTTTAGCCGCCTTAACGCGACGGGCTTTGAAACCGCACGCTGCGGATTTCTGCCTACCAACCCCTCCCCAAAATGAAGCGCGCTCAGAAACCACTGCCGAGGTCTTTGTTTGTCCTCCACGAGTCTAGCTAATTGCCTCGCCGCATAGCAGGCTTTTATTAAGATTAATAGTATTTGGATGCTATTTGCCTTTTTTAGGCAAAATAACGAGATCTGTGCTGTAAGCAGGACGTTGATGCAGAAGATCTGGCGCTGTGCCACATGAATGCCGTCACTAATCACCGTGCTGGATTCTACATCCCCACTGTCCAAGCGAATTAGATGCTCGGTCCTTGCAACAAACAAAACTGGAATTAAACGCCCCTGAATGGACCTGATGGGAGCGTTTCATTCAGCAGCCGCCTTACTACAACACTATAAAACAGACATCAACACGACAGGAAAAAACCAGCATTCTCCACGTGGTTAGAGCCAACCAAACCTCACAGAATGCAGCTTGTGAAGGGCTCGGCAAGCCGAGGAGACACGATTTTGCCTGGTAAGGAAAGCCTACAGTCCTGGGGTAGCAGCAGTCAGTCAAAAGGAGGTGGCTGACGAGCATTTAAACAAAGATAGAGAGAAAAGAACAGGAAAAAACATGAATTACCTGTAAGCTTGCTTATTTCTATCCAAACCCAACTGCACAGAAGTGGGAGATGAGACACATTTAAGGTCTGGTCCAGAGCCCAAGGTCCTCGGGCACAGTTTGTCTGGACACAAGCATCACAGAAGCCTTCCTTCTCATCCCACGCCCACAGGCGTGACCGAGGCCCAAAGCTAAGAACACCCACAGCTCTCAGCAAGATTTTAAGTCACAATTTTTCTGGTGCAGCGAACTATCAAAAATATTCCTCTAAACTGGATTTTAAACACACCGTGTTACGCTGCATTCCTTTGTATTTGTATACACGCACACCCCCGTATATACCACAGCATGTTCCTCACGTCATCTTTTCACAAACACAGGTACAGAAGACATGTGCAAGGCCTGCAGGAAAAACAACAACGCAGCACCGCCGGCTGCAAGCCGAAGCAAAACTTCAGAACGCTCATGCTGCTCTCTCCTTGTTCTCTTCTCCCCGTACGACTGGAACACCACCTTCCCCTGCTCTGGATTTTCTGCTGTCAGCAGTTATTTCAACCAACCACCAGGCTTCCAGGGTTTGCCGTGTTCCAGCACTACCTTCACTTGATTCTTCTGGTCCCACTATTTAGCTGGCTTAATTTCAGTCATCTGGTACGGCATCATGGAGCGCTCCCACAGATCTCCCCCACGTTTCGGCTCTGATTCCCTGGAGTTTTTCCATTTGCCTGCCACGCACTTACAATGAATACACCCACTTCATTTTCCCCTTATTCTCCAATCAAATCACCACAATCTTTTTTCGATAAAGCAACCCTCACTATTACACTTTCAAATTTTCTACTGCGCCCTGGAAATTGCTACCTCAAAAGCAGAGTTCGCACAGAAGTTACGACCTCCAGGCTCTGCGCTGATCTCTCCCATCAAGCTAGCGGTGTTTCTCAGCACCGTGCCGTTCCAACCCTTACTCACGGCAGTCTTCATCTGTGCTGCAGAGTAACTCATTGTCCAAGACCTCCTTGCTCAGCACACTGTCCTTTGATGATCAGCTTTGCTACAACCGATGACGAGCTCTGTGTCCCAGGGTTTTGGCCTCACACGGTACTTTCAGCACTAGCTCAGCAGGCATAGGTATACCGAGTTTATGTACGTGCTTTGAGAATTTGCTGCGTTTCGTGAGGGACAGCATTAACAGGATTAGTGAACAACTGTAGCTCTTTATACAGCAAAAGCTGCCTTCCAACAGATGAAGCTTACCTACTTTCTTTACCATCACAGTGAAAGACTTCACCGTGCATGCAAATAAAATGCAAGCAATATCCACAGCGATTTTTGGATCGGGCATTTACTTACCTTAAAACAAAACCCTGAGTCACATTAACAGCAGAAAGCCCCACTCCCCGACTAGCAGCCCTGACCAGGTTTGGGTAGCAAAGGAAATGTTCCACGTCCTGTCTGGAAGGGCTGTCTCACTGGAGAGTTGGGAAACTTCACAGGAGGCAAAACTGGCAGCCAACAGCACCAAAGATTCTGGGAAAGGTATCTTGAGGGAGCAAGCCATTCAGTAAGAAGATGTTTAAAATTAGAATGTTTTAAATTACTTCCTTACTTCAGCCTTTCCTTAAGAAAATGTTTGGGGTTTTAATACATTTCCTAATTGCTGCAAGAATTTTGGTACTTCTATTAAAGTGCTTATTAGCGCTACAAAGAAAAATCCAGGCCCTTATCAATTGCGTTTCCGTGAGAACATCAAACAGAACTGATCAGGAGATACCAACGCTTTCCATTATTTATTAACCCTCCACCACTCCAGAACAACGGAGTGCTTTACGCAGGCAACATCCCTCAGCTCAGATGTGAGCTCTGCCATGAATATGAATTGTGCCTTCGTGCTGAATAAACACTGGAGTTGCATTTCCTGAAAATAGTTTTAGACTCCTGCAGCACTGAGACCACCCTGCTTCAGCAGGACGACAGACTGCCGTAACGATTTTATAAAATCACTCTCTAGTTCCCAACATATTAAAAAACGCGTTTATAGTCAGAAGGGCACACGCAACCCATCCCGCTACCACCCACGGGACTACTCCCATCACCAAAGCAGCTTGCTCAGGGAACTGCTGAATTTTCAGGACTACATTTCTGCCTCTGCCAGTTACGGTTCTCAAGTAACAACAGTACCAGCTTCCCAACAGCACGTTTTCAAAAACAAACAAAAACCAACAGTCTCAGGTTGTGCACTAGAGATTTAACATTGTACCAAGCCAACTCAAATGGATGGATGGGTTGTTTAGGGCTTCCGAAAACATTGCTGGGCATTAGGTTGCCATTTGCCTTTAAAAAAACAAACAGCAACATGTATCACGTTTTCATTTATGTGTATAAAAATAAAAGTTTCTATTCGCCAGGTGTCCTCCTTTCAGCAAGGAAATAAAACCGACCCAAGATTTCCACTAGCATTCAGTAAATCTGTGCCAAAAAGTATTTGTTTTTATGGCATCTTTCTTATCTGTGTCTGAAAGGGCCTTTTAATGTCTCCATCACAAGACAGATGCTACAGTTGAAGAAATTCAAGCTAACCAAGCTAACAGAATTATTAGCCATCAACTCTTACTCTGAACACGGCATCAGCACTTGTTTGGCTGATTTGGAAAAAATGTTGCTCTGGAAAGCAACGTTCAGAGTCGTAAGACATTCAGAAACTCCGGGATAACCACACACGACAAAGAACACATTCAAAATGAAGCTTACCTCGGAACTACGTTGCCTAGCTGTTAGAGAATTAGGTCTGTCACGACAGTAAACAGAACCTGCCATCGCTACACAGTCTCCTTCCAGAAGACTTTGTCCTCTACAGCAACTCATGTCCCACCCAGCAACAGCTGTTCATAATAATCAGCAGCCCACAGTGTAGAGGAAGCCCTTAATGTGTCGCCAAGGGGCAGTTTAACAGATGGCAGAGTGACATACAACCAAAATCATTAATTAAACTTCCATACTAGTCCCAGGGTGCAGTGCTGAAAGAACTTCCTCTGAGAAAGAGCGTTCAGCTGAGTGTCTGTCAGCTGCCGCCCGTGCACGCTCACGCCAGGGCTTGTGGCTGATGGTCAGGTCCAGCCAGAGCGCTCCCGTTTTTAGTTTCATGCCCTCTTTACTCAAGAGAGCTATGGCAGGAAATGCAAGTCATCATCCTTGGTAACAACCCAATTTATGTTCTACCATGGAAGCGGTAGGCAAAAGCGTCTCTTAGAGGCTGGAAGAGCTTGCTTAAACTGCCCCTCTCTTATCACGTAGCGGCTAGGAAGGCAGATGGAGAGCATGCAGTCCTAAGGGGAAAAACAACACCAACCAAACAACCAGCTGATTACAACAAGGATCTTGGCTTCTTGGGAATGGGGGGTTTCATTAAAAAATTAGCATATGTGAAAGAAAAGCATTGTTAAATGAGCCTGTTTTTCCTGATCAGTTTTTAAAGTTCTGGGCCTTCCAAAGTCGAAGTGTAGTAAAACATTGATAGTGTTACATCAGAGCCAATAGGTTTTCTTCAGTTTTTACACCACCTTCCTCCCCGTTTTACTCCAAATGGGAACATAACGCCTACAGATATAATCTTTTAGACACACACATGCATTTGGAGTCAAGTGTGAGTATTTGGTGAGACAACTGGCTCTCCGGCGCTGGTTTAATCAGTACTCACTTCTAGTTTCTTCTCCTTCTCCGTCAATACATCCTTCTGATTCTGCGTGTACTCGATCAGCATGCGTGCCAGCTGGCGCCGGTCCTCCAGCTCTGCTGCCAGCCGGCCGTTGTACTCCGCTAGTAGCAGGCACGCTTCATCCACAGTCTTCGAAAGACGTTCGGCTGCCTCTTTGTCTACATGATAAAATTGGTAAATTAGAGGACAGAGTTTAAAAGCTGTCTTTGGAAGAAGGGCTACGCTTCACCTACACGCACATCAACGTTTCATTCAAACACACCTCTGGCTTGTGAGGAAGGTAAGAGCTCTAATCACAGGGGATATAAAGGAAAGGGGCAGGACCAGAAACTCAAGAACGGTGGGCTTCAGACGCTGATGCAGTCAAGTGCATCTTTTTCTTGCAGAGATGTCAGTGATGTTGGATGGGGAACAGCTAGGAAGTTATTCTCTATAATCAGGTCAATTAAACACTTCAGGCTGTACTTCTGGAAATTAAATCACACGGTACGCACATTTTAATTCCTCTTTTCTCTGAATAACTCCTAATGAATCAATACAAGCAAACACAGGAATTGCACACCACTCTTCCCAGCTGGACACACTACGGTTATATAATTAAAGGGCTGAAGTCGTGACAGTTCGTAACGAGTTCTAAGTAAGCTACTTCCAGGAATAAAAGTCAAATCAGTTCAAGATTACTTTCCAAACAAAATTGCAAAAGTCAGATTAAATAAAGACTGACTAAATAAAGACTTAAGGGAGTAGCGAGTTTCCTTTTCCATAACGATCAATGAGTGTGTGTACACGAGGACGGTCCGATAACACTCAAGGATATTTAACAGCCAAGGTGTTCAAAATCAAACATCCATTTAAGAAGTCTGGCCATATTTCCCTTACATGCTTGCAAAATGCTGTTGATGTTCTCCGAGCACAAAAATCTTGGTCCATGCAGGAAAAAAAAATATTAGATAAGCTTCGTTTAAAAGCCTATAAAGTAAAATCAAAATCCTTTAATCACCCAAGAACTACAAAACAAGGACATAAAAGCCGAAATTTGTTCCCTGTATAGTGCAATTCTTTAGAAACCAAAGATTTTCTTACAGCTATTCTTGGACCCATTTCTCTTCCAGTTTCATACCTGTAATTTTCTCCAGTAATGAAACGTCCTGAACTTCCTGAGGCAGGGAAGCAATTTTTTGCCGCACCGTTGCGTCTCCCGATGCTGCATTTTCCAAGTCCTGTAGGGCTTTGATCAAATCCTCAGTCTACAAGGCAAGTTAGCTAACGTTAAAACCAGGTTAGCCGCTCTGCCACTCCCCGCGAAGTCACCTGCTTTTAAAAGCAACAATTTTCAGAATATTTTTTGCAAGTGACTTTTAAACAGGTGCTTCCTTGCAGAGGACGTCCCCAAGTTTACAGTATTCTCGTGTTTGGTGACACGCGTAATTGGAGTAGGATCACCCCTTTCAAGATTCCTCTCAAGAAACCTCTCAGTCTAATTAAGAGAAGTGACCGTTCGAGACAAAGCCTAGAAGTACACCGTCAGGCCAGTCTGAGGAACAACCACCTGACTTTCACGTGGCACAAAACAGGGACTGCTTCTGTCAGGCAACCGCCTTTTTCACACTGTCTAACTGGCAGGAGCACAAACGCACCCCTTGTTAACTCCCACGGGTGCATTACAACTCGGAAAACAGCAGCTTTGTAGCAGTGCAAGTAAAACTGTGTCAAATGCCTACAGCTACAAGTTTGGGAATTTCATACTGTTACCAAGCAGAACTCCGGCTACAATGACAGCGGGGCTGTTGAAACCTTCACGCTGCCCTGGTTTTGCAGCCATCACCAGCTCATCTAGCAGAGCTGGCTCTTTGGAAGCACTCTGCAGTTAAACTACGCTCCGCTGTATCCCCTCAGCTTCGGTTCTCAACTGCTTTAATGCACTGAGAAAGTGTCGGTTTAAATGAATACACCCAAAAAATATCCTCGTTTCAAAAGAACACGGATGAGGACAGCATTAAGAGCACCTCCCCTGCCCCAACACGTCCTCTGCGCTCTGCGATGGGGGGGAGCGAGTCCACACGCAGAAATAAAAAGCACTCCCATTCTTTGTTTAATGGGAGGTTTGGGGATGTGGAATGCGTGCCCTGTAAACAACACTGACATTCAAAAAGCATTTCAATAGCTACTTCGAAAAGCTAATAAAAACATTTAAAAAATTACAGTTTTATCTGAACATCAGCGTCCATTGCCTAACAGTTACCGACTTGCAAACTACTAATGCTTTCCAACAGTAACAAACACAACGTTTGCCATCAAAAGAAGCCATAAGCTGCAATTCATCTGGAGGTAAAAACAACAAAAACACTCGCTCATTTCTTTGACAACCACGATTTATTTTTATTTTTCAACGTTTACGGTCCACCAGCTGGATGGTGTCACCTCTCGCATCCTTCTCAAATAGACAAGGATTTAACATGTTCCTTTTGCAGCCCTGCATGGTCAGAACGATCCTCTCATTGGTGGTGTGGAAACAACAGGAGTAAGTCAGCCTCAAAACTGGTTTTCCTAATCACCCTCCATAAAAATCTATCACAAGTTGAGCTTTTTAATACACACCTGGAGAGATGTCCTACCCACCCCACCCCAAAAAAAAGCTGCGTTACAGCTTTGGCTTTGAGAGATTACCCTCTGATCTTAGAGATAATTAAAAGTATCGTTTGTTCTTCTAGCAGTCCGTTCAGATTCTTTACCGGCAGCAATATTCAGACCTGAGTTTGGACTACCCGAGATCACTCAGAATTGGCGGTTTCAACATGAAAAAAGGATCTGTTCCATGTGGCACCGCTGTCTCAACGCCCAGCGGAACATCCCCATTAAACGTTTCACTTGTTGGCAGCTCCACCTCGTGGTGGCACCACACAGGAGGTGGCTTCAGAACGGCTCCCGCCCCCCACCCACCCCACGTACCAGCAGTGGCCCAGCACTAGGGTCTTGGGGTGAGTAGCTCCCAGGGTAATCATCATCTTCCTCCTCTTGTATTTGCTGAAAAGTCCGCTTCAAAGACTTCTTCTCCTCTGCAACTACAGACACACGTAAGCAACTCACTTGGGTAGCAGGTCTGCCCACCGCAACCATCTCTACTTCAGCTAAGCTGCACCAGGCGCTCCAATAAGGCTGCTCCGAAGTGAAAGACGACCACAGACGGACTCTAACACTGGCATCAGACTCCAAGTAATCAAATAAAAGCAGCAAGAAAAGGCTGATTTTGCCCACACAGCCACCCCTGAGCACGCACGCACTCCAACTACAAGGACAGCCTTCGCATCAGTATGCGCTGCACACAGCTTTGTGTCCGGCAGCGGAAGCAGCAAAGACAAGCAAAGGCCCGAAGCTGCCAGTAAGTGGCAGGTCTTCAACGCTGCTCGGGTTCCCTGGTTAACGCCACGCATGCAGGTAAGGATTTTCTACCAGTAGAAATGAAGCAAGGACCCAGCACACACGGACAGAAGAATTTCAGGATGTTTTCTGCACCGAGCATATGCTCGCTGTAGTCCCACAACGAACCGAAGAGCTGCTGGGTATTCAACCTTTTGCTCTTCCATCAAAACAGACTTCAGAAGAGCTTTGTCAAACTAAAGCTCTGCTGCATGGTGTGACAGCAACAGCAGTTACGGACCGAGCGCGAACCAATCTCCAAGGCAACCTCCAACACTTCAGAAATGAATTCCATAAAGCAAGACAAAGTATGAATGAACCTTAGTACACCTTATCTGAGCTTGAAGGAGCAGACAGTTCATTTAACGAGCCAGAAGTCTTAACCCAGCCTCTGATCCAGTTACAGAGCCTTCAGCAGACAGAACATCTGCCAGACTTGCCGCCACAACTCCTAGGAGTTGGGGTAAATTGAAAAAAAAAGCTGAGGACGGAGGCCTGAGAACATCTCAAACGGAATCACATCTCACCAGGATAATCACGGAGCTGAAGAGAAAATCTGCGTACCCCTGAACCACGGGAAATCCAAGGCCACTTAACACGAAATCAGCCTGCCTACACAGTAAGGAAGCACAGAAAGGTGTCTTTAACGCCTTGTCAGGTGGGACACAGATCTGAAAAACATTATTCTAATGGAGGGAAAGTCAACGGAAATCCTGCTCGTGTGAAAAAGGTGAGTGGCCTTCAGGAGGCAAATCCAAACGCGTCCATTAGAGAACATCACCTCAAGGGAAGGTGAGGAACCACAGAAAACAGTTATCTTCAACCAAATTTGTAACGTTTGCTAGAGCAAAGCTCTCTGGGCTAGAAAAGCCAACAGTCTAAGCACTGTGCACGCAGCTGACGAAGGGCGCTCGGTAACACGGCCAACAGCCAGTGACAAAGGACCGGCCGCTGGCCGGAGCTGAGCGGAAGACGAGCAGGCAGCAACAGGCAGCAGAGCGCAACAAGTCCCGCAGCCCGTGCTGCGAGCCCTCAGCACGCACACACACAAGCGCACTCGTACGCACTTAGCACGAAGTAATTAACCAACAGAAGATAAACGCACGGTAACCAATATAGGAACGCACGACCGCGGAGAGCGCAGAAGAGAAAACATGAATGAGAATCGGGATTCAAATTGCTGAAGAACTGCTCCTGCTGTGCCGCCAGCTGTCCTGCCACGAGACAACTTTGTGCTCGCTTCTGAGCGTCGGAGGGGGAGCCCAGTGACTTCTGTCTGAGACCAGAGGAGTTTGACCGGAAGGGCTGTGCAGCAGCAGGTAGGCGCACGGACACCCGCAGCCCTGCGCGCCAGCAGCCAGCGTGCCCTAAGAGCAGCCTGGCCCCGGGCACGCGAACGGCAGCCAAGGGACTCGGCGGCCAGGACGAGGAGCAGAGAGCAGGCACCCCGGGGCACGAGGCCGACGTGGACTCCGTCATCCCTGGCACTGGCAAACACGGGCAGCAGAAGACCTCGCTGGAGAATCCTGCGGCCATCTCTATTTCATAAAAATAGGAAAAGAAAAACCTATTTTCAGACCCAAGAGCGCACAGTAGAAAGGGACCACTGAAATACAATCCATGCCTGGCATCCTGTTCCAACACACCCTGCCTGCGTGGCAGTCAAAAATCTACCAGCCAGAAGTGATTTAACCGCTGCTACAGGCTCTTTCAGATGTGTCAAATCCAACAACAGAAGAGGAAAGAAACACTAAGAGCATCTAAAACTGATCAGAATTCAACGATGGTATGTAACAGCCTCTGAAACAACCAAAATACCCCTGGAGGAGACGGACAGCTTCCTCCAGGAAAACCAAGAAAACACTCCTGACACTGACATAAAGAAAGAAGCCACTGCGAGAGTGAAGTCAGCCTTCCTGCCTCCTCTGGGGTCTTCTTCACAGAAATGGAACTGCTCCCTAAAAGCCGTCAAGGAGCGAAGCCTTTTTTCTGCGCCATAGCTGACAACGGCTGCCATACGGCCCTGCAGCGGAACGCCGGGCTCTTGTTGGTCTTGCTGCTGCTGCGCTGAGAGGAGCATCCGGAGGACCGTAAGGGTATTTCTCCAACTTTTCAGTCTCCAAACTGCACCTGGTGGCTTGAGAAAGCTCACAGCGTCACATCCCTGAGCGACACGGCGAGCCTTCTGTAAGCCGGCAGAGGCGGAGATCCGCCCGTCCAGGGTCTTCGCCGTGCTTTCGTTTCTTGCCGCTGGTTTTAGTTGTAAAGCTCCTTTGATTTGACTCCAGGATGAAATTCACAGAAAAGAGGAACTGACTGGGATCTGTGTACATGTATTAAAAGGACTGGAAGTTCAAACTTTGTTCTAATAACAGTAAGGTTACATTTGTTTGGGCTTTTTTTAATCTCAAGGCAATACAAAATGGACACATTGTCTTTACTGGTGAGCACCTGGTTAAGTTCCTTTCTTCATGCAACAAGTTCTGCAGGTAACTGCTCGCTCCAGGTCAGCCGTTCTGCCTTTCAAGAGCTTTGTTTGCGTGGCAGAGCCATCATCCTCAGTCTGCATAACCAAAAACCCCTCCAAATCTGTAACTAAACCTAAACCTCTGCAGTCTTTAGGTTCCCAATTCCAGAAATTTGGAAACTCGGGCAAGATCCAAGAAACCTTATGTGAAAGACACTTTTGGAAAGCCATTTAGGACAGAACATCAAATACAGCTACAAAAACAGACGGTCTTCCTACGGAAAACAGGAGACCAGCACAGAACGCCAGCAGACACAAAATAAAAGAAACCCAGGGGTCCAGTGTGGCTTCCAACTATCCGAACCCATTTCTTTGCTTGCAGGCATCGCTGCTGGCTCCCCTGATGTTTTCCTCCATACTTCAGGTGCTTCAGAACGTTAACGGCATGGCCTTGCACCAACCTGAAGATCTAACGCTGCGTGTTTCCAAGCGACACCACCTCGGACCAGCGCAAAGAGGACGACAGAAGGGTTCTGGAGCACGGCCACTTCCCACTCCTACGACACGTATTACGCCTGTGAAACAAGACATTGCTGCCCACCTCACGTCTGCCTGTCTGAAAACAGAGTAACCACAAAGCCTTCTGTGACACAGGCAGCTGACCACCAGCCAAGAAGCCGCTCATCTCAGCCGTACAAATCCCTCACGAAAACAGATCTTAGGATTGGAGCTAACTTGAAAACATGCCAGGCAAAACAAAGAAGTCAGGAGAACCCCAAGTTTTTAAGTTAAGAAAAAAATTGAAGTTTTTTTGTTTTTTCCAATGAATTGACAAGAAGACTGCAGCATCCCCACTCCTGAGGAGCCTGAGCTGCTCTCTGCAGTAGAGCACAGCACGTTAACGCCTCCGATTACCCAGACAAAAGCCCAAGACCCTTGCCAAGTCCAAGCGTGCACAGCGCAGTCTCTCACTGTCGTCGTTTCCCCCAGCGTTCCGTTCCACTCGGCGTGAGCCTGATTTGGCACAGCCAGCGTTCAGCTCCGGAGCTAAGGGCACAGGGCTGACGATGCCATCAGTGCCACCAGTGCCATCAGTGCCACCAGTGCCACCAGTGCCGCAGCCGATGGCGCCGAGCTCATTGCCGATTCACCTGGCAGTCGCAGCCGTGCTTCTTGGACACAGCATTTTAACTAAAAAAAGCACAACGTACCCAGGTACCTTAATAAACCAAGGGTTTCAAGCCCTCAGATCATCAGTTCAAGAAGAATTCGGGAGCCTCGGCTCTGTCCTTCCCCAACGACCAGCTGCCTTGCGCACTGCACCCAGACAATAGGAAAAATCCCTGCACGACCTCCTTCGTTCACAGCCCGCACGCGTCCCAGCCCTCCAGAACCTGCCCCCCGGCCCCCACCAGGACACAGGCTCGCGTGGCAGGTCGCGTCCGTTCGCCAGCTCAGCCCGTCCTCCCAGCACACGGGAAAAAGGAGGCAAGGCTTTCTGAACGCAGCACTTCAATTCCATCGAGCTGGGAGGTCTCTGCTACACGCTGCTACAGCCCCCGCCCAGTAATTCGGCCTCAAGAAGCACGTTAAAAAAAACAACTGCAGCCGTCGATGCGTGTCTCCAGATTCAGCCTGCATTATTAGCAGCCCCAGAAAAGGCTTACTCTCCTCTCCCTCGTTTGCCCCGAGGACAGCCTAAGAGCAGTCAGCAATAGCTGTCTCACAAGGGCACCTCTGCGCGGAGCTGAGCAAAATTCGGTCAAAGCAACAATCTGATTCTGGTAACGTGAAGACATCGACACCACCTTTGGCTGCAGAGTGGACAAATGCTCTCCTGACCAGACACTTAATCTTCAGTGACGCTCAGCTTCCACAGTTCGGGCACCTCGCTGCTGCTCCCTGCCTTTCCTTCGGGTGCTGCCCGTTAAATGCTGCCAGTGCCACAGAAGTATGGCAGAGCAGTAACCACAAGAAGCTTACGTGGCACGAGACAGACACGAGAAGCTGCACAATAAGGGCATAACCACGGTGTTCTAACGACGTTAAGTAATGAAAAATTATTACCTTTTCTCCAAATGACTTCAGCTGGTAAAAAAAGAGCCCTGACAAGCTTCTGGGCATATATTCCAGCTTTCACCTGTTTTATTCTAACTCAGCAATGGCTTTTTAATAAAACTACGTGAAATTGGAAATGAATATAAGAATGAAAGCACCAAGCATATCGAATAAACCAGTGTAACAACCCGCTGACTACGCTCAGACACTCAGAACAGAACCACGTTAACTCTCAGGGCAGACACAACAGCTCCGTGCAACCCACCTCCTTCTTTTCGCACACGCCAGCCCTGGCACGGTCTGTCTGTCTGTCTGCACGTGCAGGGGCAGTTCCTCGGAGTTAAGCTTGCTGCCAGTCACACGGCAACACACCTCAAACTGGAACAACAAGCCTGACAAAACCAGACTGCTCTCAGGACAATCCCGAAGAATCTCCACGACCAGCTCTGCCAATAACCCAACCAGAGCAGCCCAGAGCTTAACGCCTCGCTGCTGCTCTTCCAGTAAAGCACACACCAGTTAAAGGAAAAGTAAAAGCCAGGCAAACAGCACACCTTTACCTTTAGTTTGGGGGCTGTTGGAGTCTTCCATAGAAAGCTTCAGTTGTTGTATGAACTCGCTGCCATACACGCTCCTCTCTTGCCAGATGTTAAGCAATCGTTCCAAGGGCTTTTTGCAGCCCTCATCTGCTTCTCTGTTCAAAGATGAGAAAATAATCATAGTTCAGCTGAAAAACACACAGTGCTTTTAAGAGAGCATCTTCCAAGCTAGCATCTGCATCCCCTGCAGTATTTGCACGTACGAGATTCTCTCATTGTCCGGGACAAAGCGTGTAAAGCACACTTGTGACCGGTTTCCCCCTTTTCCTGGGACCAAAGCCAGCCTGAACGTGCCTCACGTTCTCCCCCCAACGTGTGGGCAGAAGTTTAGAAGGAAGAAACTTGCCGTCTTTCAGACCTGCAAGAGGAGTTATAAAACATCTCCAAGCTGACACGATCACAATTCAGGGTATTAAACTTTAAACAGTTGCTTCAGTCAGTAACATCCCAATTAAAAGGCAGCTTGTTTGGCTCATTAGGCACTTAAACGCAGTCGCCTAGCACACAGCCATCCAGGGCAGCGCAGCACCAAACGCACAGAACGTTAAAGTTCAGTTGGGAGGATGAGAATTATCGTGTATTTACAGCAAGTCTTAACTAGGCGATCGCTTCTCTTGGGTGGGATAGCTGCGTCCCTTCTTCCCTTTTAGGGAGAAACTCCTTCCTTCCCCGAACAAGGAGGCCAATGATCAGACAACCATTAAAACAAGTAATAGCAAAAAGGCACCGTGCTGAAGCCTAAATAGTGAGGAGGACGCTGTGACCTAAAATACCAGCTCTGTTTTAAAGTCCTCTGACAACGGGGCATTCATTCACTGAGAGGCTTCAAAAAACAGCTGCAACCATTCAGTTTCACTGCCCATGCACAGAGCTGCCAGATCTTTGGGCAACAATTAAAATAAAGAGCACAGAAGTTGCACGCAAAGAATGTCTGTACGTCAATCAGCTCCTCCCAACTTCACATCTTTCCCCAAAGAGAAATGTTACTGCCAAACAGTCCTAGGTGCCAAGCAGCCTGAACCGAGCCTCTACTGGAGGCAAGGTTTAAACACCCCTGGTATTTAAGAACACCCCTGATATTTAAAAAGCCAAGTGCATTGAGCTTTGTGTAGCAAGAACGCAGATCTCTAGAGAGAAGAGTTGAAGTACGTAACGCAACGTACCTGGCAACATGAGAAAAAGCATCCACGAGAACTGATTCAAATTCCCTCGTGAATTCGGGACCCTTCCTCTTACTGTTCTGGATGACATCATTTGCTAGATACAGGAAAGTAAGTTTCCTACTCGATTTTGCTGGGGGAAAAAAAGAGATTGCATTTACTTCTCACTTGTTCCTGAAATCATTAACGTGATTTTCCAAGCTGCTTATAGGGTTCTAGCCTAAAAAACAAAGGTCAAAATATTTCCATTTTACTATGGCAAGTCAGAGGCTTTCACGTCAAGTAGCTGTTGATCTCTTAGCTTCTGCTGCCTTTTTCCCCAATCGATTTATAAAATAATCGTGAGCTTAACGCTTTCTGGACCCAACACCTCGGCTCTAAGAGAACTGCAAGAATTAAACTTTAAACACGAGAAGATTAAAATGAGCTGTTCTAACCTACCAACAAATCAACACAACAGACATTTTTTATTACTCAGCTTCAGGGGAAAAAAAAAAAGAAAGAGTTCTAGAATTGCTTAATTCAGAACAGAATGAAATGGCGTGAAAACGCGACTGCAGGACTCAGGGGCTCTCTCCAGACAGCGCTCTGCAGAGCTCTCATTCCGCTCCCTCCTTATTCCCTGACGCCTCCCATCTTAGCGCCACCAGGCCCCGCTTCCCCACGGGCAGAACCCGCAGGAGAGGCCATTCTCCAGAGCACAACGGCCTGACAGCAAGTAGGAGCCCTTAACTCCACAGCAGGCCCCACTGCGATCTTCCAAGAAGTCGCTCGATTTAAGTGGCAGCAATTAACACACGTAGAAATTAGCCCGACCTGGGCCTCCCGCAGCACGACAGGCCCCAGGGGTAACGCTGCTGGCTGTGAGACCCGAGCTCGTGTCACAGCCCCTCGGGAAGGGCCACGGGGAGCTCCCCAGGAGCCGCCAGCCCCCGCCCGGACACGAGGTTCCCCTCCGAGGCAGGCACGGGGCGCTTCGGGGCGACACCGCCAGCCTCAACCGCTCCCCACTGCCCGCCTTTACTTTGCTTAACCCCGACCCCTCGGCGCAGCTCCGTAACGGCTGAATAACGGAGGTTTAAAGAACAAGACGGAAGCCCAGGCTAAGCCGCCACCGACACACGGGGCTTACCCCGGGGCGCCGAGCCCCGCGCAGCCCTCGCGGCGGGCCCGGCGGGGCAGGACCCCGGCCCCGAGCCCCCGGGTCCCCTCCCGCTGACCGGCCGGGCCCGGCCCCGCTCCCCGCCCACCTTTGCGGAGCTCCCGGTGCCAGACGGAGACGATGGGCCCGGCGTGCTTGCGGTGGTGGATGAGCCACAGCGACAGCGTCTGCACGCTCTGCTGCGAGTTGCTCAGCTCCGACAGCTTCTTCTCCAGCGCCGACTCGGAGAACGACGACATGGCGGCGGCGGCGGCCGGCCCCGCGCGGGGCTGCTCGGCCCGGGGGGCGCGACGCGGCCTCACCGAGCCCCTCAGCGCCGCCACAAGATGGCGGCCCGGCCCCTCACCGCGCGGGGTCAGAGGGCAGCGGGCTACGGCGCGCCGCGAGGGACGCACTGCCCAGGCGGGCGGGGGGGGGGAGAAGCAC
>CM021784.1:15402212-15434037 GCA_011076525.1 Nettapus auritus
CGGGAGGCCTTCGGCGCCCTGCGGCCCGCCTGCGTGCGGCTGACCCGGGCGCAGACCGCCGAGAACGTGGCGCTGCTGCGGGCCCGGCTGGCGGCGGTGGGCGCGGCGGCGCTGCAGGAGCTGCAGGAGTACGTCCTGTACCCGCTGCGCCTCGCCCTCGCCTCGCCCGGGCCGCGGCGGGAGCGGCTGGCGCAGAGCGCGGCGCGGGGCCTGGCCGCGGTGCTGGGCGCCACCCGGCTGCGGGGCGCGGGGCTGCTGCGGGAGCTGCTGGCCGAGCTCTGCGCCTGCCTCGCCCCCGAGAGCGACGCCCCGCCGGCCCCCGGCTCGGCGCCGGTGCGGGGCTCGGAGGAGCTGAAGCTGGCGGTGGCGGAGGCGCTGCTCGCCCTGATCCACTCCGCCGACGGGGACGTCATCTTGTCGCTGTACCGGCCGTCGGCCCTGCACCTCCTGGGGTTCCCCGTGTCCCTGCTCCTGCGCCTGGCGGAAGGGGAGCGAGCAAAGCCGGTCAAGATCTGCGCCCTGAAGTGCCTGCAGGCCCTGATGCTGCGCTGTGAGTGCGGGCAGCACAGGCGGCTACGCGAGGACGAGGAACAGCGATGCGGGGACTTGATCGCGTCGTTTCTGCCCGGCGTTTCCATGGCGCTGTCTCGAATTATTACCGCAGACATCAAACAAGGTCACGCAACCACCGTCGCCGCCATCCGAGTGTTTTATCGGGTTGTTGGTTTGGTCATGGCCGACGAACAGCTAGCCAGGGTCCCAGAGGATAAAGAGAAGCCGTCAGTGGAACAAAGTGGAGTATCAAAAGTGCTGGTCCACAGAGGACCTGACTGGAGTAAAAGTACCGCAGAAAAACTCTCTCTGGTCTTGCAGAGAATTGTCGAACATTGTTCAGTTCACTCGCACTGGAAAGTGAGACTGGAGCTGGTGGAACTCGTCCATCACTTAGTGAGGAACTGCAGGCAGTCACTGGTGGACTCGTTCACTCATCTTCTAAAGGCCTTGGTGGGGCTGGTTAACGACGAAAACAGCGAAGTCCAAAGCAGATGTAACGAGGTTCTGCAGCACGTTGCGGAGCAGCAGCTGGTAGCACACAACAGGGCTCTCGCTGATGTTCTCTCGGAGAACCTCCATTCCCTCGCCACAGCTCTGCCTCGCCTGATGAACTCTCAGGACGACACGGGCAAGTTTGCCACTCTGAGCTTATTGCTGGGCTACCTGAAGCTGCTGGGCCCCAAGGTTAATGTCGTCCTCAACTCCGCATCCCACCTCCACCGTCTGTCCAAAGCACTGATGCAGGTTCTGGAGCTGGAGGTGACAGACGTGAAGATAGTGGAGGACAGGCGCTGGGGCTCGGGGGGCGGGTACGAGGGCTCCTTGCAGAATGGTGTGCAGAAGGGCAGATGCCGGAAGAAATACTTCCGCTTCTTCACGGAGGAAAAAGTTTTCCAGCTCCTTCAGCAGGTTTGCCGCGTTCTTGGCTACTATGGAAACCTCTACCTGCTCGTGGATCACTTCATGGGGCTGTACAACGAGTCTGCCATGTACCGAAAGCAGGCCGCTATGGTCCTCCACGAGCTCATTGCAGGAGCTGCTGGCGTGGGGGTGGATGTCCTTCAGGAGAGGGAAGTTCCACTGAACGTGGACGATATCAAAGGGTCCGTAACGTCCATTCTTGATGAGTACACAGACCAGGCCAACTGGTACTTAGTCACCAGCATTGATGCGGAAGGAACCAGCCACGAGCTCTCCGGGAACCATCCAGGACTTGCTCCCCTCCCAGGGGCTGCGTGCGGCGGCGTTGTGCCAGCCCCAGACCCGCGTGTGACGACCCGCACCATGAACAGCAACGTCTGGCAGATCTGCATCCAGCTGGAAGGGGTCGGCTGCTTCGCTGCCGTCCTCGGGAAAGAATTCCGGTCGCTGCTGCTGTCAGCTCTCTACCCGGTGTTGGAAAAGGCCGGAGACAGGACTCTGCTCATCAGCGAGACGGCGACGGGCACGCTGGTGGACATCTGCGAGGCCTGCGGTTACGACTCCGTGCAGCGTTTGATTAATGAGAACTCTGACTACCTGGTGAACGGGATCTCCCTGAACCTGCGCCATTTGGCACATCGGCCGCACGCATCCCAGGTGCTGGACATCATGCTGAGGCACTTGGATGCCAGCTTGCTGCCGCTGGTGGAAGACGTTATCCAAGACGTCCTGTCAACGCTGGATCAGTCGTACAGTCAGCAGGCTTCCACCTTCCTCGGGGTCCTCCACTCGCTAACGGCAGCTCTAGGTACCTAACGATGTTCGCTTTGCGCAGTTCCATGTTAGCGTAACCGCGGGCGCAGCAGGATGACAGCTTTGCCTTGCTTCTGGGCCAGTGCTTAAGCAAAGATCGCCAGTAGCGTCTCTCTCCACGACCAGCTTCTGTTTGGCCTGCAGAGCTGCAGGAAGGTGGCTCAGGCAGGATGGGTGTGCTCCTCCCAGAAACGCCCTGCAGAAGCTCTCGGGCGTGTTGCTGCATCCTTCGGGGCTTTAAGAGTGCGCCGTCGGGGAGGGCACGGTGGCGTGACAGCTGGTGCCTGCTCTGTAGCTCAATCCCACGAGACTCCAGAGTCATATTCTTCTCGCAAGGAACCCGTGGTGGCTTGCTGAGCTGCAGGAAGGGGCCGCGAATGCTCGGTGACATCTCAGTTCCTCTTTTGCAGTCCAGTGGTTCGGGCCGTCCTGCAGCGAGGAGCCCCAGCGAAGGCGGGCTGCTGAGAGGCAGAGCGGGACTTGGGCCCAGGCGCAGCCGGCGATGACGAGGCAAGAAGTGGAGCAATTCTTCCTCGACTATGTCAGGCAGAAGCGGGTTGCGGAGGGCAGTCTGTCTGACTCTGAGGAGGAGGCAGGTCAGTACTGTGCGTGACTGACTAAGTGTCTGCAGCTTGGAGAGAGACAGTGGCCTGGGAGGCTTCCTTTTGGATGGTGGGGGTGGAACTGGGTTGACAGGCTGACGTTCACGATCGTCTCGGCTCTGCCTTGAGCTGACTGTAGCTCACGTGAGGTGCCACTTGGTGTTCTGGCTTTGTTCTGTGCTCAGGGGGAGAAAAAAAAGAAGAAAAAAGTAAAACATTTGCAGATCGAGGCTTGGCCTAGCTCTAACACATAAAAGCACTGGGTATTTTGTCACTCATAAGGGGCACGTGGGGTTCAGGACCCAAACTTGCCTCTCTCCAGAGTCCTGCTGCATCTTCCTCAGCCTCTCTCGGGAATCTCTGCACCATTTTCTCCTGGCTAATAATGCCGCTGCTTCCTCCCCACCTTGCCGTGCAAGGCCCTGCACACATTCAGGGAACTTTTTAGCCTTTACTGGGCCACGTTGAAATCCTGACCTTTAAATACTTCATCTCTAAATATCCAGGCCTTTCATTTCCAGTAAAAATCAATGGAAAATGAAGAACTCTGGGGTGAAGAGACACTGCAAATGTCACACCAATTGCATTGTCCTGTAGAGAAAGCAAAGCTTCCCCAGCCCCGCAATCCGAATGTGCCACTGAACTCAGCTCAAGCCTATCTATTTATATCTGAGCGTGCTCAAAAACGCCAAGGGTCTCAGCTGGGAATGTGCAGAGCAGTTGTGTGTGTGTTGCCATCTCCCAGAATTTCCAAGTCATTTTCATGGCTTCAGCACCAGTTTTGTCTTCCAGATGAGGTTCCCCCTGTTGCTAAACCTGAGCCAAGCAACTCTGACGCGGAAGGAGAAACTCCTCTGCCAAGCCACGCTCAGCTGGCCAAAGATGTGCTGGAAAGGTGCATCCACCTGCTGTCCGACAGCAACCTCCGCGTGCGGCTGAAGGTGAGGAAACGCCGGCTTGGAGGGGACAGGTGGTGCCCGTGGAGGGGGCCGGTAGCTCCTCGCCACGTACACGGTGCTCGTCGGGCCGCCTGCCGCGAGGTGAGCGCTGCCATATGCCTGTCAGGACAGCCCCGCCACGCGTTGGCAGGGAAAAGGGAGGCGGTTTGCTGAAGGAACGGCAGCCGGGCTGAGCGCGATCGTAAGGGCGGCTTCATGGCAGGCGCCTTTCCTCCGTGCCCACGACGGTCGGGTCTCGTGCCTCGGCAGGGTGAAGGAAGGGGAGGCATCTTTCTGCCGTCCTCCTTCCTCAGGCTGTAGTGCGCAGACTAATGAACGTCTCAGAAGTGCTGGGGTTACGATAAGCAGGGCTAAAAGCCTTTTTTTTTTTTTCTTTTTAAATTATGAAAATCCTTTGAAGGTGTCCTCCTTTTAAACTGCAAAGCAAGACAGAAAATGCAGCAGCGAGGCATAACCCAGATTCTGAGCGCAGCAGCCCCAGCCCTACAAGGTGATCTTGCTGCTGTGCACCAGGAGCAGAGGGGTCCCAGTGCACAGCCCAGCCTGCAGAGCCTGGCTGGAAATTGTCCTGGTTCCAGCCGGGCCCCATAGCACGGTGCCAGGTCCTGTCCCTGGGCTGCTTGGTGCTTCCAGAGCGGGCCTGTGCTCCGTGCTCTGCTCAGCTCACGCTGAGGTGAAACTGGACCCGCTTGGATTAGAGCCCTTCTTCTTCCTTGCTCCCTGCTGTGATGCTGGGCCCCCACGGGAATGCCTGGTGCTGGCACTGCAGCACTCACAGTCTGTCATCTGCCCCTCGCACACAGGTCCTGGACGTGCTGGAGCTCTGCGTAACCGTGCTGCATCCTCACAGAAACCATCTGCTTCCCATGGCTCATCGGGTCTGGCCAGCTCTCGTCACCCGGCTGACCGGCGATGACCCTCTGGCGGTGCTCAGAGCCTTCAAGGTACAGCGGTGGGGCTTTGCCAGCAGCCTTCAGGCCGGTGCTGAGAAGGCAGGCAGCTCAGGCACTGCTGTGGCCAGTGAGAGGAAGGCTGAGCTTGGGGAGTGAATTTTTTTTTTTATGTTGCTCAGAACAGAGGGTCACCACCCTGCACGGGCTGGGCTTGTACCACTCTTACCTGTGGACAAGCTGGGGTTAAAACCTTGATACTGTTCCTGGGGGAAACAGCGATATTCTTGTTATTGCAGGGAAGAGGAAAGCGGTTTTTTTCCCACCTAAGCAGCTGACTGTCAGAGGCATTACGGAGTACAGCTCGCCCTTGCTGGAACTCCGGTCTCACTAACCCCCTCTGGAAGGCTGAGACTGAAGAGAGGGGAACGCTTAGCAACTGAGGCGTTGGCAGGGAGGGGAGAGGTTAAGCAAAGACTTAGCCTCATAATAACACTTTAAAAGAGTTCCTGGCCGTGTCTACTGACGGCATTCTCTTCCTGAATCGCAAGTTATACAATAAAACGTGATGCCTGAGGTTGACAGCCCCAGGGTTTCACAGGGCTTCCTGTGCTGTGCAGAATGAAATTCATTTTCAAACCTTTCAGTGTGAATAAAGGGAAAGTTTTGATTCCCCAAATTGAAGCAGCCAGGCACTAGAATTTCAGAGTGCCTGCCCTAAAAAGGACGAGATCACTGCATAAAAACCAACTCTGGGAAAGTTCGAAGGATAATTACAGTTAACGTGGCATTTGGGTTTTGTTGTGAGAAGTCCCCTGTGTTACCTTTCTGCATCTGAGGACGGTAAATGCAGTGTCCGTATCAGCCAGACACAACAGCCAGGATCTCAGTCCGGCCCACTAAGACCACTTAGTGGAACTTTAGTGAAATTCCAGGTTGGGTGAGCCCTGGAGATCCCCCCCTTCGTTTCCATGCCTGTTTAAGGCCGTTCTCTAGGCCTGTTTGGATTTTATCCTGGGTGCACACCAGTAGTGCTGGGGGCCCTGTGCTGTAGTGCATTGGCCTTCCTGTTAGGGCACGGTACTGACGGACCGCTGCCACCACGCAGGTGATTTATATTTTAATAGCATCTTCCATCAGGCTCCTTCAGCAGTTCTCAGTAGGCCTTCACAAGTCAGTCGTACTTTTACCATGCTGAGGAAAGAAAGGCAGGCCCAGGAGGTTAGCAACGTGAAACCGAAGAGCAAGAAGCAGCTCGCTCAGCCTCTCCATCAAGCATTTGCCTTCTGCTTGCTGTGGGAAGTGGTGGCAGGTGAGATCACGTCGCTTTCAACTGTAAAAAAATGATCAAAGGAGCTGCTTTATCCCCCAGCGTTGCTGAAGGGTGCTGAGAACCATATTCTCGGGTAGCTTACAGAGCTAAGGTGCGCTTACCCTCCAGTAACTGGTGTTTCTCCACTAGGTGCTGTGTACCCTGGCTCAAAAGTGTGGGGACTTCCTGAGACAGAGATTCTCCAAAGACGTCCTGCCTCAGCTGACCAGTTCCCTCCTTAACCAGGCCCCAGCAAGTGCCAGAGCTGGGCCTGTGTACAGCCACACGCTTGCCTTCAAGCTACAGCTGGCTGTGTTGCAGGGACTGGGGTCTCTCTGCGAGAAGCTGGACATGGGTGAGTAGCAGGGGAAGTGTAGGCTGTATGAGATCTCTGCCCAACTTGACTTCTTTCGTCTTGGCTGGCCAGGTCTGTCCTTGTTTCTCATCCTTCTGCTGTCCCACGGGACTGATTTCCAGATCTCCAGCCTCATCCCACTCAGGCCCTGCTGGACCTTAATCTGTCCTCTCAGAGCTCAGTAAAGAGGGGCTAGTCACTCTTCGCTCCCCGAGAGAGAGCTTCCCAGTACCTTGCGGGGTCTGTCTGCTCATCTCATTTGTGCATGAGGAGTGGGTATAAAGTACAGTGCTTGAGCTGCTGCAGCCAGATCCGTTGGGTCGTGCTTTGTTCGTAATTAATGGAAGAACTGGAAACGAGATGAGAGTGCTGGCTAAGTTGACTGGTTCCATCCTGGGGCGTCTCTCTGGGTGACCTTTTCCATGCAGCATGTCATACTCTTCTATGGAACGAAACTCTGAAATTCTTCTAGGTTAAATTTCTGGAGCTGACTTTGATGAGGGCAAGGGTTTGCTGGCTAGTTGCTGTTTTCCTGTCTCAATGCCCTCGATTGCTTTCCTAGCTCTACAGCAAGATTTTCCAGAGGAGAGGTCATTAGAGCTCTGGGTCAGAGGGTTCAAAGGCTCAGAAGCCACTTGCTGCCAATTTAGAGCAGATTCAATTAGGCAGCAGCAGCTGAGCAGGTCACCTCCTACCCTTCTTTTCTGTTCCGTTCCGCAGGTGAGAGTGACCTGAATAAAGTGGTGGACGCTTGCCTGATGTACCTGAGTGCCAAGCAACCCATGAAGCTGCAAGAAGCTGCCCAGAGGTAATGTCCTTTAAACGCAGGCGTATCTGGTGCACAGGTAATGTGGGAAGAGGGGGAGAAGGATAACCCCTTTCCTTTTGCCCCTTTCTCCTTCCTTCCTCCAGCACATCTGTGTCCTGTAGAACAGGGTCTCTCATAGACGTTAACCCTTGCTCTGAGAAGGCTGGGAGAGGTTAAAAGAGCATAAACAGTTCAGGTGAGCACGCGTTTGCCCTGTGAAGTGTTGACAGACATACTTGACTAGTTGGTGTTCAAAATCCTGCTCAACATGTTCCTGCTGTCAGGATAAGAAATCGCTGCTGCCGTATGTTGTCACCTGGAAACAAGGGCAGAGATTTCAGCAGACAAAAGGAGCCCAGTTACAGAACGCGGAACACGAAGAAGAAAGCCATGCAGCTCTGTGCTGAAGGACAAGGAAGAGCCGCTCTCCCTGTGGCCCGCCACCCCTCCCCTAACGCAGAGGCAGCCAGCTGTGAGCAGGTTCAGCAGGCACCGCGGATTTCAGAGGGCAGAATGTTAAAAGGGAAGAGCTGTCAGCTCCCTTTCACCTGAGTGCAAGCCTCCCAGGGCTGTGCAAGGTGTGAGGAGCTTTTGTGTGGCTGGGCGGCAGCTTAGACACAGGGAGCTCTCAGAAGCTGTCGCTGTACCTTTGTTTGTATTCCTGAGTTGGTGAGAGTCGGTTTATTTTTACCTTAGTGGCTTTTATTGCATCGCTGCAGGCTTCAGCATTTGTTCTGCAAAGGGGCTCTTGGATCGAATATAACGTGCATCTGTGTAAGCAATGCTGGCGTGGGAAACAGAACACCGGGATTTGTCTGTTGGGAAACTTAAGCTTTTAAATCATTAACAAAGCAGGCTGAAGAGCTGTGTAATTCCCACCCCCCACACAACGGGTGGGGAGTGAATACTGAATGGGCCCCATGATGCAGCAGAGTTATCAGAAGGTGTGTGACGAAGCAAGCTCGCTGCTGTCGGAGAAGGGAACAAAGCTGTCAGCAAAGACAGGCTTCTCTCTATATATGTGTATGTTTTTAAGAGAAAAATGCCACATTCCATTGCTCCCCCCGTGCCTTTGATGCACCGTACATGACGCGTTTTACTGCATGAAACAGGGGCTTCTGTGATCAGTTGTCTTTGTTGGCCAGGCACATACACGCATCGTGTCTGGCCTGGTATCAACCATGCACGTGGTAATAATTGCAGTTTTTACAATTTCCCTGCAGTCCTTGAAACCTTTTTTTAAAATTATTATTTCAGTCCTATCTAACCTCTGGTCTTGGGGCCAGGCTGGCTCAGCGTGAAACATGTCACAGTCACTTTTACCTACAGTATGCGCGACTGATAGGAGGCTTCAGCTTGGAAAAGTCAAAATCAGTTTGCACCACAGCAGTCAGTTCTAGCACCAGGATAAGAATCACTTCTCAGCCATGCTTCCTTTCGTAGGCTGCTTAACCTCCGGATTCCTGTAAGCTCCAGTCCTTTTCTTTTGCTCTCCGTGTGTCTGAAAGGAATCCTGCAAACTGACTTAGGCTGTCACACGTAGGGCACTTTGCATTGAGGCAAGGGCAAATTATCAGCCTGCTACGTGAAATTTTCTGCATTTTAAATGCTTCTAAAAGCAGATAGAACAGAACTAATCTTAGCCACAGCCTGAGTGCCAACGTGCATCACATAACTCAGCTTTATCACCGCAGAAATCATACCAAGTAAAAGGATGCTTGGAATCAGCTTGCCATATTGATTTATACGAAGTGGCCTTTGCTCACCTTTTTGGATTCTTACACAGCTCATGAGCTGTGACCTGCCGGGAGGAAGGTTAGCTCTTACAAAGGCACTTGTAGCTGCAGTAACTCCCTGCCTTGACTAAGCCTGATTTTAAAGTGAAGATTCTCCAGGTATGCGAAGGGCTGAGCAGGAATATTGGGCCAAAGCGCTGGTGTCACAAAAAAAAGGCACAGGATGGGGGGGTTCTGTCTTCCGGGAATGTTATCGTGCTCCAGGGAGGCTATTTAATCCCATGTATGGGACCCTGTGGTTTTATTAGATGAAGCAGTGGGAATAAATGAATCTGGTAAATGCTTTGTGCGATGCTCAAGAGGCAAAAATAGATGCTGGGAAAAAACTGAACTCCAGCACGTCTGAGGAAGAGAAAATGGGGCAGGACAGTAGGCTTTATTATGACTGCTGGCAATATTCCAGGAGAGAAATATTACCAAACCCTTGTTTAAATTAAAAAAAAAAAAAAAAAAAAAAAAAGGAGTTTGGGAATGCCAGGGAACACTGGATACATCTGTGCCTTTATTGAAGACAAAATAAACCAACGTACCTCTGGGTAGAGTGACCAGAAGCACCTGAGCAGCTAAGGGGGTTGTGTTGTAGGGCCACAGCCTGGGAACAAGGTCAGGGGAGGAAATGGTGTTAACTGGAAGTCACATTGTGTAAAATGGAGCTTCTGATCCATTTATTAAGTGGCAACATCTCTGACAAGCTTCTCACTTTGGGGGAAGAAAAAAGCTTTGAAGGAAAAGAGATTAAGAAATTGTCATTGGCCTATGTCAACACTTTACAAATAGCTCTACATTTTTTCCAGTTTGAAGTGACTGTTTTGAAATTTACACTCCTTTTCAATAAATGTTTACAGTCTGTGAAGTTTACCATTCGACCTTTCAGTCAGCATTCTGGATAGGAATGTTTTTTCTAGGATTCAGTAAGAACTGGAGAAATTATTTCTGCAGTCTGTGGCGAGCTGTATTTAGTTGAATATCCAGCATAGCTGCAAAAGCCAGAAGGAGTTGTCCTTTTGCCAGCCTGTTCACACTGTGCCGTGACTTTACTTGGAGCTTGGGAAAATACAGGGCACCAGAATAGCCTAACTGCTGTGTGCCAGTGGAACAAGTTGTTTAGCACAACTGGAACAAATATGCGCTACTGGGGGATCTTTTTAGTTACCAAATTTGATTACGCAGTGTTAGACCTCTTTTGGTTTGACTGTGTAGCTTACTTATTGACAGCTGTCATTCGCAAGCCAGGCTGAAGTACACTAAGACAGCCACCTGCACAAGGCAAAATTCAATAAAGTTATATTTAAGTAAAAAAAAAAAAAGCCAAAACAGAAAACAAACCTGGATTGACCCCAGGTTTCTTTGCCATGGAAACAGGTTGCTTAGAAACTGTCCAAGAGTTTGGAAACGTTCAAGTCAAGTTGTTCGTTAAGCTGAGTAGCACTCGGGGTTATCGGGAGGTAATCACACACCTTGGGCCGTGATGGGCACAAGAGGCAGTGGGGTTCTGCAGGACCAGCTAATCTCTCGAGGGTCGCTCTCTCCAGACTGACGAGGTTGAAGACCGGGGTATTTCCGCTGTGAATGTAAGAGTTAAAGCAGTATACGTGCTGGCAAAGTCGATGCTGAATGCCATTCGCCATTCCCACGTTTACTTCCCAGTGGTTCATCTTTCTTGCCCAGGACTATCCCCCAGCCACAAGGAGCGAGGCTGATCCCTGTGCAGCTGCCCATCACAAGCCAGGGGAAACCACCGGGGACCTGCTGCTCCCCGGCAGCTCTGTGCTCCCACCGCCACGGCCAAGCGAGCCCCAGGAGAGCGCTGGCAGCTGCCGAGGCTTGGGGAGCCAGTGCAGGGCTTTCAGCAGGTGGCAGCTCCGACCCTGCCCTGGCAAGGCTGCCCGTGCTCCTGCTCAGCCTGGCACTTGGGGCAGGCCGGCTCTCCCTGTCCAGGCAGCGTAGCTGCAGTAGCAGAGAGCTAGGGGAACAGAGAGACCCTTGAGCTCACCTGGGCCTGCCTGTGCACCACGAAGAAGGCATTTTGCACTGTTGCCAAACACAGCGATCACCTTGGAGCACGTTCAGGTTGTACTCCTCTGGAAATGACAGACAGGCTCTGCAAGCACAGGTCTCACCCACAGAAGATGTGATCCTCTGAGTTTAGCACCCCCTCCAGTGATGCTGAGACCAAAGCCCAGGTCAGTTATTCACCAGCTGCTTGCTTGAGGTCAATAACGTACCGTGTAGCGTAAGAACCATTTCCTGTCACTCAGTGGTAGACTGAAACCAGTGAGCTGTCTCTTGGGCACAGGAGCCATCTTAATGACTCTGTCTAATGAGCCTCCAATCTATCAATTGTCAGAGGCTGCAGACAATGCCAGAGCTTTCCGTAGCTGCCTATAGTGACCCCCTTGGGCGCAAATCAAAAGGCCTTCTCCTTACTCTTTCCTTTCTTCCCTTGTTTTCTGAAGTGTTTTCCTCCACTTAATGCATGTGGACCCTGACAGCACCTGGCTCCTTCTGAACGAAGTCTGCTGCCCTCACCTGTACGAGCCTCCCCACGCCAGCTTGCAGCCTGTGAAGCTTCATGGGATGGGGAGGCAGCGGAATGAGTTCACTGACAACGTCCTGCTCCTGCTGGAGAAGCTGCAGCAACAGGAGAGCAGAGTGCTGCAGGCTGGCACACAAGAGACATCTCCTGCTTGACAGACCTGCACAGCAGCTGGCAGAGGAAAGAGAACCACCAGGATCGTTCTCACTTACACAAACCCTGATATTTAGTCCCTGATTCATTCCAGGGAAAACCATCGCATGGTCTTGGGTACTGGCTGAGACACCTTACCCATGAGCATTTTTATTATTATTATTTTTTAAGTGTATGAAAATGAGGTGGGTACCTTACCCTGATTCCTTCAGGCTTGTACTTCTCTGCACATGGTGTTGGAGGAAATCCAAGGGTCACAGCACATTTGTTTCTTCCATACAAAGCGTTTTTCCAGAAATTACTTCCCGGCACTTGCTTGTTGGGCGCTGCCCCTTCAGCACCTTATGCACACACTTCTGACCCCCCTCACAACTGCACTGTCCTGTCCTGTTTATGCCTGGGAAGTCATCTGCCAACCTGAGATGAAATTTCTTTTCTGGCCTTAACCTTCCAGGAGAGGCATAAGTTTTGGGTACATTAGAAATCCTTTTCTGATATTAACTGATTCTAAAAACAAGAATTAAATGAATTTCCAGTTAATTCCTCACCAGTACTGCTGAGGAGAATGGCATCCTCATATCCCCATAGAAATACCGAGGCTCTTCCCTTACAGTTTGCAAAAACTGGCCAAATGAATTGTGCTGCTTCATCCTCACTGTTGAGCTGTGAGAGTGTTTTTAAGAAAATGGCCAGCCTTGGTTAGTTATTTAAGAATCCCCTTATTCCCAGATTGCAGCTATTTTGTGCAGGCTGTTTCTCAGACCTGTCGGATTTTTAACACCCGCCCCAAGAACCAGATGAAGCGTCTGCCCCTGCCCCAGGACAGCTTACCTGGTGGGTGCCTACCAGGTCAGATGGCGACATTTGTGCTGTGCAGTGCCTCTGGTTGCCTGGGTGGGTGCGGTACCGCGCAGCAAGTGGGGGAGCAGATGAATCCGCAAGTCCTGCTCTGCCCCTGCCAAGAAACTTCCAGAACCACAGCACAGCCTCACTGCTCACCTGGAAGCTGCGCAGGGACATCCTTCCCGCGAGGCCGTCTGCAAGTGCTTTGTGTGCTCTCAGACCACGCCGTGCCCTGGATTCGTCAGCCTCACCCACGGTGACTTCTGGCAACCGGCTGCTTTCAGACAGATGCTTGTGAAAGTTTTATGCTAGTAAAGTGAAAGGACAGAGCTTGACTATGAATTTGGAAGCAAGCTGAGACATACAAAAACCAGTGCAATAAACTGAATATTAAAGGGAACAGGCTTTGTGCGTTTCTGTTGGGGTCCCAGGTGAGCATCCAGAAGGCATCTCAACTGTTGGGACCGAGGGGACTGCTGCTGATACTCGGGCACACCCCTCACTGGAGATGGCTTCCCCTCATCTTCCTGTTCTTACTTAGACTTTATTCCTGGTTGTTTTTCCCAGGAAGACACAGCCTGGTGGCTTTGTTCCAAGTAGGACAAGGCTGCAGTTCAGCTTTCACCCTTATGCTTTTTAAAATAGATATTCAGTGCTTAACATTGGGCTGCGTTTTGTAGAAGGAGCCACTCAGAATTGATCTGACGGGAAGATGGGAGAAGCAGAGGTGAAATATTACCTTCGGTCTCCAAAGCACTCCTGGGGTTGCTGCAGAATTTTCTAGATCGCTGTAGCACTTTATAAAATCCCTCTGTCAGGTGCAGGCGTTGCATCAGACCGGCATCAGACGAATCAGCAGCACAGCGATGGCACTCGCTGCTCCTGCCCGAGCCATCTGTTCGGTCTCTCCACCCACTGCTTCTCCTTGCCCTCTCTGTAGCCAGCAGTATGGGGCTGTCACGGGCTTGTCACAGGCTGTGCCTCTTGCCAGAAAGGTACAAGTTAAACATTGCTGTGGGAAACCCGTGCCATTCTGCAGCTTGATAGCAGCCCCCAGCCAGCCTGGCGAGAAACACCCTTCCCATTAGCGGCCTTCACCAGCTCGTCTCAGGCTGCAGATTGATGATCTGTCTGCACATGCTCGGCTGCGTCTGGATTTGTCACCTCTGGAAAGCAGAAGTACCCCAGCCTTGCTGGAGTCACCTCAGCTGAGACACAAGGCAAGCTTAAGAGAAGAAGCAGTACCCTTTCTTCTAGCTTTTTTTTTTTGTAGAATCAAAACACGCGTGTTTCTGAAAAAGAGAAGCATAAAACCAAAGCACAGCTGGCTAGTGCTGGCCGGCAGCCCCATTTCTAGAGGTTGCTGGTGTGCCCCGGGGCCATCACCTGCTCTGCTCCAGCACGGGACGTGCAGGAGGCTCCGACAGGCAGCTCGTTGTGCTGCTGCCTCCCTCTGCGCTCACTGAGGCTGCCCGCACCTCACCTGCGCCTCCCGGGCTGCTGCGCTGCGAGCTCAGAGGCTGCATCCTCCTTGCTGAAGGCGACGTCCTCGATTGCTTTTAATCCCTTTCCCTTCAGTGCTGTTCCAACAGGCACGTAGCCTGTTTCCTGCCACCACACCGCAGCCTGTGCGCCTCTCACAGGCTGGGAACGAGCCCCCCCACAGCCCCCCATGTGGAGGGCAGACCCAGCGCTGCGGTGCCCCCAAAGGAACGGCCGCAGCCACACACCTCCCCTGCTGCCTTTCCAGAACCTGCAGTGGAAAAAGGCCTGGGACTTAAGGAACTTTAACAGCCAGCCTGGCCTGGCGTAGCAGGGCCTTTGAGGACACCAGCCCACACCATGGCACACCGTCACGCACGAGGACAGCCACACTCAAGGGCAGCAGGGGCACCAAGTCCTTGCTCCCACCTCGGGAGCGCCAGCTGCTCTGCATTCCCCTGCGGCCACAAGCATGCTAGTTCCCATTCCTGGGGTAACAGCACCTTCAGAGCCTCTTGTTTCCCTCGCACGAGTGACCTGGAACATCAAGCCTCCACCAGGCCCACCACGAGGTGCTGGAGGGACCTGGTTCAGGGACGAGCACCCAGGGAGGGGACGCCAGGGAAGGGCTGAGGCTCAGGCCCTGGCTGTGAAAGGAGCGGTCCCACAGCACCAATGCTGCTCAGGACCCAGCCCAGCAGAGGGGCTTCTACACATGGCTTCCCGGGTGTTCCTGCACCTCAGGAAGCCATCACACTTCCCGCAGCGCTCCGAGCCCCCACCAAGGCAGGCCCTGGGCCCTGCAGCCATCCCCGAGCTCCTCGCCTGGTGGGGCCAGCACCCTGTGGGCCTCCGCTGCTCATGGTTACCAGAGGGACCGGGCCGTCAGCCCCCAATCCCTGCGTCCCCCCACCCCGACATTCCTCCCCGACCACAGGCTGGGCGAGGGAGGCGGCGGCTGCCTTTTCTCAGCAGGATGGCACAACCGGCAGGAGGGCTGCAGCAACGGGAGAGGAATGAGCAAAGTTCTAATTACTAACTTCCCCATGTGGCAGAGCTGGTGGCAGGGGAACAACTGGAAGCGGCTGCATCAATCAGGAAGGGGGGCCTCGGGCTGTCATTTCAGCCTGGGCTTCCTGGTGACCCAATAAACCAGCCGCCCGGTTCCTGGGCTGAACAATCTCATCACGGAGAGCCCACCGAGCCAGGAGGGGACCAAGCTGGGCTCACCGCTGCTGCCACACCACCCCACGGCTGCGGGGACATGGCCCGAGGCAGCGGGTCACCCCCGGCAGGCAAGGGGCATGCAGTAGGGCCTGAGCTCCATGCTGTCCACAGCCGTCCCCATGCAGCGAGTGTGTCAGGGTGCTGGGTCACAGTGCTGTGTGCCCCAGGGCCCAGCCATGTCCCATCCTGCTGGCACGAGTGGTGGTGCCGAGACCCCTGGCGCTGCCGTCCCCAGGCAGGGAGAGGGGGCTGGCCCGCTCCATCACATGGCCGCCTGTCACGGCTCTTCCCAGCTTCGTTATCACCCCTGCTTTATTACAGGCAGAGTAAATTGCTTTTGTCTGAAGCAGGATAATGGTCAGAAGAGTGCCTGTGTGGAGATGGCATTTTCACGTCGCTCGGCTCCTCCCCAGCAGTGACTTGCATACTAAGCTCAGCCCGCTCGCCTGGCTCTGTGGGACCCGAGGGCTGCCCTGCCTCAGCAGGGCCAGGGGGGACACGACACCACCCATGGGTGGCAGGGACGGGGCCAGCTCCATCCCAGCCACCTCCATGCCTGGGAGCAGCTCCGCACCCGGGGCTGCTGGAGGGGGGGACATGGCCCCGGGCAGACACGCAGCCCCCCAGGGACCCGTTCCGCTCCTGCTCCCAACACCTCCCATAAACTCAGCAAAATGAATCTCTTCCAATAAAACCTGTTATTTTTAAAAGCTCGCCTCTAGGTTTTGCAAATTACTACACCAAACAGCAATTTGTTTGCTCGCCATTTGAGGTGATTTGCAGCCTTTCACCCTCCTCAAAGCAGCTCCAGCTCTTCTTTTTCCTCCCCTGTAGACCGTTTTTATTACGGTGGTAGCTGATTCCTCCCATCCCTTCTCCTCCCACCCCAGAGATACATTTCCCTGACAAGAAGCATCAGAGTGCAACACAAGCACGAGCAGCTCCGTCAGGGAGAGATCTACAGAGCCGCCACTGTTATTGCTTGTGGCAAAGCAGAATTTCCAACAAAAGCCCCCTTTCCCTGGAGCCGGTTAATATTTCTCTCCTGACAAAGTATCCGGTGTATTTATAGGCTCCTGTGCAGTTTACTCCCGTGTGATCATGGCTCCTGCAAATGAAACCCACAGCAGGCGGTGAAGGCAGCTCTCGTGGCCACCCCCGGCCATGCCCTGCCTCTGCCTCCGGCACCGGCTGACACCAGGCCAGCAGCTTTTGCTTTTGTTACTCTAATGCATGACAAATTGCTTAATATCAGCACACCGAGAGGCGAGTGCAATGGAGCTCTGCAGCTTCATAAACCACAAAGGAGCCGGGGGACAGCACGGCGCAGGTGCTCACCCGACGGGCAGCACGGCCGAGCTGGGCGCTGCTGAAGCCCCAGGAGCTTCTCTCCAACAGACAGGGCAGAGCCCGGCCCCCCTGCACCCACCCCAAGCACCCGTGGTGCAGCACAGCCCCACTCACCAGGGCCGCATCCTGCACGCAGACCAGCACCACACTGCTGCAGCTCAGCCTCCCTTTTAACACCGAGCCCCAGCTGCACGCCTGATGCTCGTCTCCAGCTGGGCGCATCGCAGTGCTCAGCCGCCCGAGGGCAGCCCCAGCTGGGACCCTTTTTTTTTCCCTAAGACAGTGCCAGAGCCCCTGCCCCGTGCCCCCCCAAGGACAGAGACCCACGCAGGGTTTGTTAAGGAGCTTTATTAGCTGCGGGGAGCTGGGGGTGCAGGCTGGGGGCGAGGGCAGCAGGGAGCCCCCAGCCCTCTCCCTACCACGGCCCCCTCCCCAGCGGCAGATCTTGCCCATGGGGACCAGACTCTGCCAGCTGCCCCCGAGCCAGGCGAGGGGCACGGGGCAGTGCGGCAGGAGGGGAACGTGGCCAGGAACAAGGGACAGGCGGCAGCAGCCCCAGGGATGGAGCAGCAGCAGCCGGGGCTGGCTGTGAGCCCCCACTTCCCCTGGGAAATGCAGAGGACAGGGAGCAGCAATGCACGGGGTGGGCCAGCTCCGGCCCCGGGGCTCCCCAGGCCCCGCGGTCAACGGCTGAGCATGCCGGGAGCATGCCGGGAGCGTGCCGTGCCGTCCTTCCTCCGCTGAGCTCAGGCCTCGACGTGCTGGGGCAGCTTTGGGACAGGCAGGGGAGGGAGAGGCGATATATACAGTCCTTAAGAATGGATGCCCTAACTTATAGATGTGCTGTGGGGCTGGAAAAGAGCAACTAAACCGGGCCTCCTACGGGGAAACGGATGGGGTTCGCTCTGCAAAGCACAAGGGGGTGAGTGGAGGATTCCTGTGGGCAGGGACAGAAAGCCGGGGCGCGCAGCGGGCAGCAGCAAGCAGAGGGGAGTCTGCCCCGCGTGGGGCCAGCGGGGACGGGGACCGCCACGCATGGGCGCACGGCCCTGGCACTGGTCCCAGCCCCAGTGGTGAGCTGGGGGCCCTGGTGTGCCCGTCCTGCTCCCGCCGCGCTCCAGCCCCGGCACCACCGCGCCGTGGGGGAAGAAACTGCGGTGGTGACGGGAGGAGGGGGCCTGGGGGGCAGCGGGCGATGCGGGGCGGTGGGGCCAGTCTCTGGTAGCAGCGCGGGACCCTCGACGGCTCCGCTGAGTCCGGGGGCTGGGGGGCTCCGGCGTCCCCCCCGGCACCGCCTGCCTACAGCACGCAGGAGGCGTCCACCGAGCGCTTCTTCAGCTCCTTCCCGGCTTTGTGGTGGTGGTGGTGATGGTGCGCGTGGGTTGCGCCCGGCACGGCGGGGTCCGGGAGCGGGGCGCCCTGCAGCTGGGTGTCCTGGGGGTGCCCCAGGCCCCCCGCCGCCTCCACCCGCAGGTAAGCCTTCACCTTGTGGTGCCGCGCCTTGCCGTCGCTGGAGTCGATCACCCGGCACTCGTACGTCCCCTCGTCCGCCGGCTTCACCCGGGACAGCCGCAGCTTGTGGGAGATGTTGCTGCCGACCACCTTCACCACCTGCGGTGGAGCAGACGGGGGGGTTAGGCAGCCCATGTGCCCCTGGGTGCCCCCAGCCCCACGGTGCCGGCCCCCACCCGTGCCGTGACGCAGTGTGCTGGGTCCCCTTGGGGCAGCAAAGAGGCCGAAGGGGCCCCTCCAGCCCCAGCCCTCGGTCACAATAGGATGAAATCCCCAGCGTGTGCCTGGGCAAGGGGGGCTCGAAGATCGATGCGGAACCACGCCGGCTAATTAGCTTTTCTACCAAATTGATTCGCTCTCAGTATTTATCACCCAATGAAATTTAAGACTTACTCACTAGCCAGAGCCACGGCTGCTATTGGGTTAGGTCAATAAATCAGATTTATAACCCGCCCTGAGGCCCCTGGCTCTGTTCCCTATAATCACACTGGATGGCAAAGGCCATTTTTCTACTTGCCACCGCATTTGTTAGCTGAAGATTTTATGGTGTTTAGAAATTGGGCTGGGAGCCACAACCAAAGAGTCACAAACTCCTGGCTGAGGAGGCGGAGGGGGGGGCGCCGGAGCGGGCAGCGGCCGGGGCAGGAGCAGCAGCACCGGCCCTGCCACGAGGCTGAGCTGCCGCCGCCGCCAAGCCCACGCCACGCATGCAAACGCAAGCACATGCAAGCATGTGTGAGCTCCACACGTCCCGCACACTGTGGGCTGCCAGGAGCTGGCCGGTGCCGCGTGGAGGTGTTGAGGACACCCCAAAGGGCTTCTCCACGGAGGGGCTGAGTGCCTGTGCCTGCAGCGGGGGATCCTGGGGTGCTGCGGGGCACCAGGGGTGACAAGGCCGTGGCACGGAGCATGCGAGAGAACCGAGGATGTAATGGGGGAGGACCTTCAAGAAAAACCTTTGTGTTAGTAGAACGAGGAGTCACTTAGAAGTTAATGGCTGGGAAATCTGGAACTAATAAAAGAACCCCCCCATCTGCTGGCACTGCGGTCGGCCAGCAGAACCACTGCCCTGGCAGGTCAGCGAGCCTCGTCCTGCGGCTGAATTATAACGGGCTGGATAATTTTATGACTGCTTGTAATGTTCCAGCTCCACCGGCTGTGAGCAGAGCAACGCGAACCGTGCTCCACAGCGGGGCCGGGATGGACACAGCCGCTCCCTGCGGTCCCCAGGCGACCACTCAACTGCACGACTGGTTGGCAAAACATCAGGCTGTTTTAAAAAGGACTGAAAGGGAGAAAAACAATAAACCCAGGTCTGTGTGTTTGCTACTGTGCGGCAAACGGCTGCTCCAGCCCCTCAGAATGGCCAAGGGGGTGCCTCGTGTGGTGGCTTCTGCATGGGATCTACGTTGTTCCGTATTGTTTTACCACGCTGCCGTTTGTTTTCAGTCAATTGCTTCTTTGTCTGTTGTGCGCATTTTATCAGAACCAGTTGTGGTGTTGTCTTGCCTTTGTTCATTTATCTTCCTTATTCTGTAAACATTTAATAATCAAGGACTTTTAAAATAACAAAAGGAATAGTTTAAATCTCAAGCCTCTCCCTCGTGGCTTGATCTGGAAGGAAACAGCAGAAGCATCACACCCATTGCGCTTCGAAATAAATCATAGTTGCACACGCACATGCATTGATTACATTCCGGCATGTAATTAACTGCCTAATTATGCTGAAAAAATGCGACGGCGGAGTTGAGCAGGAGCCCTGCCCCTGTTCCCCTCCCGTGCCCGACCAGGTCGTTCTGCCCATGGCTGCTCTGCCCGGGATGTGCGGGGTGGCCAAGCTATGGAGTGGCCCAAAATCCCTGCCCGGAGGAGCAGAAGGACCCGCGTGGGAGCAGGGCAGCAGCAGGAGGACCAAAGGCTGCAATCCCATGCAACGCAGACGTTTTTAGCACAGCTTTCTGCCAGCTCCCACCGCCTGCACCTGGCTGGAGGCACCCGAGCTGCTGGGGACGCTCAGGGCAGAGGGCAGCCCAGGATCCAGCCCAGGAGCTGGGCGGCCGCCTCGGGTCCGGCCGGAAGATCTCCATTTCAAAAAGGGGCTGAACCGCTGCTCCTGGTCGCAATCAGCGCTCAGCTGTGCACGAGAGCGAGCCAGAGAATCCCAGGGAGGGATTTTGAAGGCACCTGCTGGGCTTTAGACATTAATTCTGGGAGCGTTACATTGCCCATCATGAGAAAAGTGACAAATGGGGGCTCAAACCTCGGGAAGCAATGAAGAAAATAGATCAAAGGGGATATTGTCTCCCTGGGGAATTCATTACCGGCAATAGAATTTACATGTGCTAATCCCCACAGATGAGAAATGAGAGGCAATGCCCTAAATCACACAGCTTTTTGGCATTCTACTTGCCCCGGCACTTTTTGTCCTTGCCCCGGGACGAGCACCGGGGCAGAGGGGCTGATGCTGGCCGTGGGGTGCCTGCCGCAGCCGCCCCCTTATCCCCCGCGCAGCAGGGGCACAGGGGGCCAGCAGGACCACGGCCACGCGCTCTGTGTTTGCCCCTGCCCCGTGGCGAGGACGGCACCGCAGCACCCGGCCAGGGCAGCCGCGGCAGGCGAGGGCGCATGTGCGAAGGGGCCGAGAGCATTTATTTTATTTAACTAATTAGTGTCTTCTCATTCTGTTCACATGAGCCTAAATGGCTTTGGAATGCTAATCCGGGGAGTAAATCAGATTAGTTTCTCCTGAGTGTAAACCTGCTCCTCGGATGCCTACAGGGATCGCATCCGAAGGACGCCCCAGGACCCAGCCCAGGCTGTTCTGGTGCCCCCAGCACACGCGTGCTGGCAGCTTGGCCCTTGCAAAGAGAGAGACAAAAGCCCCCAAAGAAAGCAGCCGCCACCCACCCCCCAGCAGGTTCTGCGCAATTTTGAGTACCAGCATTCTGGGGAAAAGTTACAGCTGTGCCCTCGATTAAAGTCCTTGCAAGAATCATTATCAAAACTCACGCTTATTTTTGTCGCGTCCTTCCCAGCCTCCTCCTGCTGCGATGCTTTTAGCTGCTGGGAAGAGAAGGATGGGGGAGGGAGACCGGAGAGGGGGAGAAAAAAGCATTAGTTGAGCTGGAAGGAGGGAGAAAAGCCATCAGAGCAATTCCCACCTCCGCCAGGAGCCCAGCTTCAAAGCCGGGCCAGGAAGGGGCCGAGGTGGGCGAGCGGTGGTGGGGAGGAGGGCGAGGGGCGTTTGGGCAGGACCCGGGCAGACGGGAGCCGTGTGGGCAGCACGGGGCACACAGGGAGGGCAGGGATGCGGGGGGCACGGCGAGCCCGGGCTGCTTGCCCCCACCACAGCCCAGCTCCAGCAGTGGCCACGAGCCCACCCAAGGCCGGGGCTGGAGCCCTGCCTGCTGCAGCATCGCCACTGCGGGGGGGCCTCTCCCCAAAATCCCCCTCCTGCACAGCCCAGCGCCTGCCCCTGTTGCCATCAGCATTCCCAGGAGAGCCCCGAGCTGGGAGCAGGGTGCGGGTGTGGGGGTCCCACCACGCTGCCGCCCCCGCCACTCGCCCGCTGCCCCTGCCCCGTGCCTCGCGATTTATGGTAATGCCGGCAGCAGCTCTGCCAAAGACACAATAATAAAGGCTCATTAAAATACCTAAAGCTGCCTTTCCATTATTTGGCCCTTATCTCTGTGTGAACAGAAAGAGAAATAAAGAGACAGCTGTTTGCCAAGACCGATATACATGGAAATGGGGGAAAACAAGGGGGGCTGGGGGGGGGGGGATGATGCAGGGATGGATCCGACAGAACAAGTTTGTGATGAGACGGGCGAAGGCAGAAGCACAAAGACAACCCCTCACCCTGAGTCAGATCCCCAGGGACGTGCCATCTGGCCCCACGGCTGCTGGGGCAGGACACCAGGACAGCCCTGCCCCGCTCCCACCGCGGAGCACCATTGGGATGGCCGGGGGCTGCGCACCCCCTGCAGTGGTCCTGAGCCACAGGAGAGCCCCGGTGCTCTGCAGTCCGGGGAGGCGCTGGGGACACCGGTACAGGGCGCAGGGCAGCCCCTGCGGACAGCGTGGGGAAGGGTGCACAGCGGGAGGCAGAGGCAGGACGGGCCGTTACCTGGGTGGAAGCCCACGTCTGTTTGTCCGTCCAGTCCTTGTGGTTGCGGACGTACCACCACTGGATCTCAAGGGAGTAGGAAGGGGAGCCGCTGCCTCGGAAGGAGCACGCCATCTCCACGTCCTCGCCGGCCTGGGCCGTCATGTCGTGTGGGGTCTCGGTGAACAGGGCTGCAGGAGGCACAGCGGGGTGTGGGTGCCTGCGGGCACGGTGCCGCCAGCGGGGCCACCGGGAGCACCCGGACCCGTCCCCTCCCCGGCCAACCCAACAGCTGGACCTGTCCCTGCCACGCAGGGGTGGCCGCTGCCGTCCCCATCTCCCCGGCCACAAGCGTCCCAGCCCCACGGCAGTGCATGAAGCAGCCCAGGGCAGCAAGGCAGTGTGAGCCCCCCGGGTGACCCCGTGCCCGCAGCGCCCTGCTGCCCCGGAGCGGGCGCGGGACCCCCCGCGCCTCCAAGAGGTAGTAAATAAATAAAGCGTGATGGCATCACCACTTAAATCAGAGCATAAATGAAAAACAAATCCTTGTTTAATGCGGCCCCCAAACAGTCTCCCACATGCCATATGGTTTGCTTTCCTCTCTCAAAACAAATATTGTTCGGAGATGTAATTAGAATTCTTTTCATCTTCTCTGGAGAGATTATTGTTCCTCTGTACAGGCGGCCCCAGCGTGCAGGTCACTAGGAAATGTTATTGTCACAATCTGCGGCGCCTGTCACGGCGTCTTCTCCCCGGCACGGCGTGGGGATGGGGGCCGAGCCCCCAGCGCTGGCACAGCCGGACCCGGGGCTGCCACCCCCACACCGCTGCCCTCGGGTGGCCCCGGTCCCGCTGGAAACGGCTCCGGAGGAAGGATGCAAGGGGGATGCAGGTGCCCACGTCCCCAGGATCCTCGTGGGCAGGGCACGTGGAGGGGACAGCACGGTGCCCCCCACCCGGCCCCGCTGCCTTCACCCACCCAGCCCCGAGCAGGATCTGTCCCGCTCCTTGCCACGTGCTGCCAGCTCCCAGCTGCCTCACGGGTCCCTTGGGTGCCCCCCGAGGACACCCCCCCCTCTGGGAGCCGCGCACAGCTCCCCGGGGCTTCTCACCAAGTCCTGATCCCGCCTGAAAACGAATTATTATCAGCCGAGACAGAAAAGTTAATACCTTTAATATCTCTCTGTCCCCCCGGACGCATGGAAATCCCTTACACTTATCGCTTTCCTTTAATCCATCTTAGCGGGGGAACTGAGGAAAATACATAGCACAAGGGGCTTAACGAGTGTCCCGCTCTCCCAGCTGAATTCCCGGCACTGCTCCCGCTGCCCCCGCTCGCACAGGACCTGGCCCCGGGAGACGTGCAGGGACCACGCAGGAGAGCCGAGGACGCTGCGGCTGGGGACATGGTCCCACGGTCTGGGGCTGCATGCAGAGCACGAGGGCCCGGTGCAAAGTGACACGTGGCACAGCCGGCACGAGGCTCAGCACCCGCCTCAGACCAGAGCCCACTGGGACCAGAGCCCCCCGAGGGACCCCTCCCCTGGGCCAGGCCCCACCGCCGGCTGTGGCTGTGCCGTGGTCACGCTGCGGTCACATCAACCCTGCACGGCGGTGGCAGAGGCTTTCCCTTAACCCCAGCTATGGCTTTATTCAACACCGCACGGCACAGTGACAGGAGCATGACCCCCAGCCCCCTCCCCAGAGCCGGGGTCCCGCAGACACCCCCAGCCCCCTCCAGCATCCCCCAGGCACCGTGAGCCCTCCTCGGCCCCGCCATTCTCCCCGGCTGCTCTCCGGAGGCAGCCTGCAGGGCTTTAATTGCAGTCTGAGGGGCAGGCTTTGTGCTGGGCGGCCCGAGGTCTGCGGCCCACGGCTGAACTACTCGGAACACAATTAAAATCAGCTCCCACGGACGGGAATTTGGCAGAGAGCGGAGAAAAGGCTTGATGGAATCATGCACCTTCTTTCTTTCAGATTTTAATTGGGAAGCTACGTATTAATTAACTTCAGGGCTCGGCCTCTCCGAAGCGCATCCACGCCCAGGCAGGCGCTGCCAGAGCCCCCTGCCCAAGGCGTCCGCCCCCACCCCAGGGCAGCAGCCCCTGCCCCAGGACCCCTCTTGCTGCCGCCAGGAGGGGCCAGGACAGAGCTGGGCTCCAGCAGAGGCTTTGAGTAACCTCAGCACTGCTCAGGATGCGGCCACACGAGGCCACAGAGGCCCCAGGCAGCGGGCAGGCTGGCTGCACCCCTCGGCCAGCCCCGTGTTTCTGCCCTAACCCTAAAAACCCACAAAGCCGAACAGGCTGGCGTGGGTTTGGGAACAGCTGGGAGCTCGCAGCAGACAGCTCATAAAGCACCCAGCGACGGCAGCAGGAGTGGGACGTAAATAATGCCTGACAGCACGAGGGGAGGTGAGGACACCTCCCCGCACCTCCCAGCCCTTCATCTCCCCTCCCCTGCAGTGCCCCAGCAAAGCCCCGTGAGGCAGGCAGAGCCCCCGGGGGTCTCCCACCTCCAGGGACACCGGGGGAGCAGAGGCAGCGCTGGGGGCTCAGGCCAGCCGGTCACAGCCCTGCTCGGGAGCAGGCGTCTCCTCGGATCCACTGCTCTGAGGGGTTTTTAGCCTCACCATTTTGCCTGGCCCACAGACAAAGCTGAGAGCTCAGGAGCTGAAGGGGGATGAGCAGCGTAGGCACGGCTAGCTGCGGTCTGGCCGGGCATGCTAGGGAAGGATTGCTAAGACCAGACCACATCTCCTCACCTGCCATCGCTTCCCGAGCTCCAACCTGCCCGGCACGGGGCAGGCAGCACACGCCGAGGACAAGGGCAGGAGCACCAGACCCAGCTGCTGGCAGAGGCAGAATAAAGAATCGCCTCAATGAGGGCCATTACGGTGTTACCTTCTGATCAGGCAGTGAATTGGCAGCTGGCTCCCGCGCTTCTCAATGGCCTATGAAAGTGATGAACAGTTTGGGGACCCTCCAAGGCGAGCAGTGACGGGGCTGTCGCGGTGGAGCCAGGGAGCGCAGAGCCTCCTCCAGCCCGCGCCGTGCCCCTGCAAGGAGCAGGGCTCCTGCGTCTCAGGACACCCGGTGCCCGAGTGCCCCCAGAGAGCACCGTGGCCAAAAACACCTCCCGCCGTGGTGGGGGCACCGCCGGCACCGTGCAGGCAGTGGGGACGCGGCTCCGTGGGGATCGCACCAGCCCCAGCGCTGCCCCCCTGCCGAGGAGCCCACGGCACCGGGGGGCTGTGCATTGGGCAGCCCCACACCGAACCCTCCTTCCTTCACCTCCACCCCACAGCCCCGGCACGGGGGGGACAAGCAGAGGTCTGCTCCGTGCACACAGGGCTGTGAGCGCTGTGGCCCCCCACGCACCCCCCTGCAGCCCCCGGCCCCGTCCCTCTCCCCTCTGCTGGCGCTGCCGCCGCATCCTCCCAGACAAAGGGAGGGGGACTGCAACGGGCTCACGGCTCCGCGTGGTTTATGGCCTGCTACCTGTCATAAACTGCGAAAATCAGGATCAATAAATCTTCCAGGAAACAAAAATCAGGGGAAATAAAATGAACTCAATGGGGAAACACAGATAAACGGAATTGAAAACGCCTGCTGGGACAGCTTGGTGCTCTCATAAACCGGAGATATAGCAGCTGCCCGGCTCCCTCCCCGCGGGGGCAGGATCCGGCCCCGTGGCCGCCTCCACAGGAGGGAGGGTTGAGGACGGGGCCCCTGCCACAAGGCCACGGCCACGATGGGCACCTGGAAGTGACCGTGGGGGCCCTGTGCCCGTCCCCCTGCACGCAGGACCCTGTGCCCCCCTCGCCCTGGCGCTCTCTGCCCCATGGGGACCCCCCCAGGTGCCCGTGGGTTTGGTGGCTTTCCCAGCCCCGGGCACCCACAGCTGCAGCTCCAGCTCCTGAGTTTGGGGATGTGAGCAGGATGTGGCCCCGCAGGCACCACACAGGGCTGGGGCTGCCGGGGAGCAGAGCCCCCAGGGACAGTGGGAGCATCGCAGAGATAAGGGGAGGGAGGGGGAATAACCTGGGGGCACCCGCAGGTTGGCAAGCGTTGCATGAGCCTGCTGGAATCCTTTCATAACGCCTCACCGAACGGACGGGTGCGGAGCAGGCAGGGGCATCCCTGGGCGAGGGGAGCACGAGCAGAACAGGAGAAAGACGCGGGGGGAGCAGCTCTGCAGAGCCAAGGAAAAGGGCAGGGGGGGGACCAGGAGGCACAGAGACCCCAGAGCCGGTCCCAGCAGCCGCCGACACAGCAGGGACCGGGTACAGGAGGGACACAGCACGGTCAGGGCGCTCCTGCGGGGACCCGGCTGGGGCAGCCCCATGCCAGAGTGCCCGAGCTGTGGCGTACGCAGCCCCGTGGGCATGCAGGGGGGTAATATTTGTGTAAACACCCACTGAAGGGTGGCTAAATATTTATCAGGTACTTGCAAGTGCATATTAATTACCTGGTTAGTGCTCTAGCTTGCTCTGTGAGTTATTTACCCCACTGAACCACCGCAGCCCCCGTCAGGCTCGACTCTGCCCGGGGAGGCAGCAGGAGCTGAGCCACAGGGGCAGGACGGCTCCAGCGCCTGCTCCCTCCAGTGGGGGCTGCTGGGGGCCGATCCCCCCTTACCAGCTCCACACCTCTCCTTGTATCCAACCCCCCCGAGCTCCCAGGGGGCTGGGGCCACCCTAAACTCTGCAGGGGAACCACAGCCCCCAAGGAGGAGAGGATGCAGCAGGCGGGTGCAGGGGGCACAGGACCACTGCGAGAGCCCCTGCTGCTGCCCCCACCCCTTCCCCCGGACTGCCGCTATTGTGTTTTGGGCTGCGACCAAGTGTGGCTTATTCTTTCTCTTCACAAAGCTCCGAGTCATAATTCATGGTTTATTATGGTTCGGTGAGTCAAGACACTCGAAGAACTAATTGCCAGCTCAGCCGCACTCTCCCGATAATCCTTGCCCTCGACCGCCCCCTCCTCGCACCCGGCAGCAGCAGCGCAGCGAGGGGCCGGGGCAGGGAGGAACCGGGAGGAAACCGGCCCCGGGCTTGGACACAGCAACCCTGGGTGTGTGCTGGCGAGGGGCATCCCCTGGCAGTGCCAACCCAGACCCCACCCCAAGCAGCATCAGCATCCCACCTACAGCCCAGATCCCCAGGAGACCCCCAGCTGGGCTGGTCCATGTGCGCCCAGACTGCAAGCGGCAGGAGCCGACAGCGAGGTCACCCCGTGCCAACGCTCACCGCCACCACCACCAGCACCAGGGGCTCAACCAGAGGCAGGACCCAGCTGCAGGAGCTGCCGGGGAGCTGAGCTGCTCCCTCCTGGTGGCAGCGAAGCTCAGGCTTGGAGGAACCTGCGAGGAGCACGCAGGGTGGCAGTGACAGCCGTCCCCACGCTCTCCACCCCGGCGCCTGTCGGCAGCACCCAGCCCTCCCCAGGGATGCTGCCCGCTGGCACGCCAGTGGCAAACCCACCCGACCCCAGCCGGCTCCCCAGAGCCGATCCACGGTCTGGGTTTGCACCGTGCCGTGTTTGCACCGTGCCATCCGCCTGCACGGCTGCAGGAGGAGCGGCTGCACCCGACAACCAACAGCAGCCCAGGGGCGCTGCCCGCTCCCCAGGTAACCGTGTCCCTCCTGACCTCGTGTCACAGGCACCGCGGTGCCAGGGGGTCTCCCGACCCCCGGTGCAGGCTCCTTGTGCAGGGGTCTCTGGGGACCAGGACGTCCCCGCACGCTGCCCTGCAGGCGGACAGATGCTGCTCCATGCCCTCGCCGTGCCGTGCCCCCAGGGACACAGGGTGTCTGGCTTGTTCTATGCAGATTGGACCGAAAATCGCCCTCCTGTTCCCATCTGCCAATTCAGATCTGTGAATGAATCTCCTCCTAACAAGCCTGCGTGCAGGGATGCTGGCCCCTGGTCACCAAAACAGATCACAGAAAAAAAACAACAGTGCATAAACAGCGGTGTGATGGCCGGTGTCACTGGCAAGAGCAGGGCCGGCAGCTCTGGCTGCAGCCGGCGCAGACGCCCCCCTCCTTCCCACAGACCCCCGGAGCTCCCCCAGCCTTGGCTCCAGCTGCAGATCTGAAACCTGCCCCTGCGGCTGCCGGGAGGGCAACACTGAATCCCAGCCCGGGGCCAGCTTTCCCCACTGAAGGTCCCGCCGTGCTCCAGCACAAAGGATGCCCCGCGGCGCTTCTGCCCCTGCCCCTCTTCCAAGGAAGCGCCAGGTCGGAGCCCCGCGAACGCTGCCTGGGGACAGGGAGGGCTCTGCTCGCACGTGGGCACAGCAGAGCCATTTCTCTGCCGCTATTTACTGTCATATTAGCAGCAGAATTACCTCAATTTTGCAGCGTAAATTAAAAACAACAAAAAAAAATCCAACTAATTTTGTGATTGTGATCAGGCCAGAGCTCACCTTGCCAGGGAGTTTGAATTAACCTTGAAACCTGCGAGTTTTTCTAATATTTGACAACCGGGGGCTGTGCTGCAGCCCGCAGCCCCCGTTTCGCTGCAGCAGAGACGCTGACAGCGGGAGCCCCGCTCGCCCCGGCGCCGGGCAAGCGCCTTGCACAGGCAGGGGACTTCCTGCTCTCAGATTGCTGCGTGGAGTAATGCTTCTCAGACAATTCACTCCCAAAGGGAACAAGGAGGAGCAGTTATTTGATAGTGTAAGTAGCAAAAAAAAAAAAAAAAAGAAAAGAAAAATAGCCAGTTACTATGGCTCCCCGAGGGACCCCAGGCAGCATTTGGCAGCCTGTCCTTCAGCCATCACCTGCTCATGGTGCTCATCTGATGGGGGATGATCTCCAGCCGGGCAGCGCACCGGGTGCCGTGCGCTAACTGGGATGGGGCAGACAGAGCCGGGCGCTGCTGGAGACCCGGCCCACGAGGCCTCACGCCCGGCACCCCCAGCACAAGTCAGAACCCCCACTGTGCGTGGGCAGCCAGGCGGGAGCCAAACCTGAGCCGAGGCAAACGGAGAAAGGTGCAGGACACAGCCAGGGCCTTGTACCGATGGGCTGGGGAGCAGTGACCGCCCCCAAGCCCTTGTGCCACCAACAGCAACCTGCACGCAGCTGCTACGGAGAGCACCCGAGGCAGCACCTGAGGTGGTCCCCGGGTGGGTGAGCCCCAGCCTGGCACCCCAAGAGCGGGTGCTGGGGGGGCAAAGGGGAGCCTCCACCTCCGTGCCCCCGCTCCTGCGCCCCGGCCCCGCCGCCCTGCCCGTGGTGCCAGCGCTGCTGCCGAGCGCGCCGGCTGCTCGCTCCGGTGTGCTGCATCGCTCCCGGGGAGCGTTATGATTAAAATTGGCTGTCACTGTCCTAACGTAATAATTCCCAGTGTCTGGCCCATCGTCTGTCAGCCTTCTTCAAGGGAAAAGAAAGCGCAGACATTTGATGAGGAGAGGTGTCAGAAGTAATTGCGTTGAATGACTGCACGAGCAGCAGCAGGAAAAACACATCGGATGGAGTATTCCCACCAGGAAGCATGAAAAAATCCAGCACAATGCAAAGTGTTTATGAAAGTAATTGATAGAATAATCATTGGTGTGTGAGACAAAGGAGAAGGGCAGCACCCCGGGGAGTCGGGGCACCGCTCCCTCCAGCCTTCAGCCATTCAACTAGCAGCGTTATTGATGGTGAGACACTCACAAAGGCTGCGAGGAAGGAGACAGGATTCTCCTCCCCGGCAATGCAAGCTGCTTACCAAGCGGCTCCCTGCCCGCTCCAGGAGCAGACAGGGAGGAAGGAGGCTGGCGCTTCCCAGCCGGCGCAGGTTTGAAAGCCGATGGCGCCAGCACAGCGCGCACACGCTGTCTGCGCCGGGGTGCATGAATAATTGAAGGAGCCAGCCCGAGGAGAGGAGCGCGGCTGGCGGGGGCGGCGGGGAGCTGCGCTGCTGCCCGCCGCTCTCCTGGGGCTGCGGGGCCGGCGGCGGAGACGCACCTCGGAGCCTGGAGCTGGCCGCGGGCAGAGCCCTTGCCGTGGGATCGGGGAAAGGACTTTCTTTGTCGGAGACTTCTCTTCCCTCCCAGAGCAGCTCTTGCTGCCATGTGAGCTGGAAACGCGTCGCTCGTGCTCGCGGGGACGTCGGATGGAGGAGTCGGCCTCACCCGCAGAGCGCAGGTCGCTGTAGCAGCCCTTGATGCCCGCCGAGTTTCCGTTCGGTTCCCTCCCCACATCTGGGGCCACAGGAGAGAGAACAGCGAACGCGCTCCCGGCTGGGCCGGACACGGGAGAGGCTCCGCGAGATGGTGGCTGCGAGCTCGGGCGGCTGCAGCAGAGCCCGGCAGGAGCTGCCCGGCCCCAGCAGCCCCGCTCTGCCCCACCGGCCGCATCCTGCCCCTCCGCGCCCCGGCCCCGCCGTGCCAGGGAAAGCAGCACCGGGGAGTAACGCAATGATCAATCCCCAATCTGCTAAACAGCAATTTATACAGGTTTTCAGCACACAGCTTTTATCAAATTGGTATTCACCTACTGAACACAAATGGCTTATTATACATGACCCACTTACTCACTGCTTTTCAGTATCGTTAATAAAGGTTTCTGTTGTGATTAAGTGAGTTGCTGCAGAACCGCTCGTAGTTGAAAGCTGTAATGTGGCTCCAAAGTGCACTTACCCTGCCAGAATATTTTTCTCCTTTGCTCCCTTCTTCCTCGCAGCGACCATTTCACTATTTATTTGCCTATTGCTGAATTTCTGAGGGGAGCAGCAGAGGATAATGGAGGCTGTTCGCCCACATCTCCTTCCGGCATGCCGGGCTGGCGGGTCCGGAAATCCTCCTGCCTTTACCCCACCGGTGCAAAGCCAAACCTCCCGCACGGCGCAGGCAGGTGACTGCTGGCCCACGTACCGCACTGCTGCAGGACGCCGCGTCCCCGCAGCCCCGGCACGGCCACCGCGGGGCTGCTTCTGCCTGGGGGCTCCTCGGGGCAGGGAGCAGCTCCCGCGTGCCTCCTGCTCCAGAGCCGTGCCGTGGGGCTGGCGGCAACCCCGCAGCAGAGCTTCCGCGGAGACCCCACGGTCGCACCACTGGGGCTCGGGTTAAACCCTCCTGTGTCAGCACGGCGAGAGGAAGGCAGGTCCCGTGCTTCGAGGTGTCCCCGTCTCCGTTCACCTGCTCCAGGTGCCCCCGCGCTAGAGCCAGACTTTCTCTTCGGGGGCTGCAGGAAGAGGCTCCCCCCGAGCAGAGCCAGCAGCGGAGCCGCTCCTGCTGCGAGGGGCACGCGGGAGCACACGACGCTGAGCGGGAGGTGCACGGCGCTGTGCACGAGGATGCACGCTCACACGAGGCTGCACGCTCACACGGGGGTGCACAGTGCCGAGCACAGGGATGCACAGCACCGTGCGCGAGGACGCCCGGGGGTGCACACCTACGCCGTGCCAAGCCCCCGAGCTCCGCCGCCCAGCGGCAGGGGCAGAGGCCGCCCCGGGGCGCCGGGGAGCGGAGCGGCGGAGCCCGGCACCGGCTCGCCCGGGCCGCCCGCAGCTCTCCCGGCTCCGCCGAGCCGCCGACGCGACGGAGCGCGACGCGGCGCTGCCCGCGGTGGCGGAGCCCGGCACCGCCGCGGTCCCCGGCCCGCGGCCC
>CM021784.1:15434437-15524647 GCA_011076525.1 Nettapus auritus
AAATCATTGCACGAGGAAGCAAGGAGAACATCAATTTCTCTTGCAGCTGGGAACATCTCCAGCTGCAGAGCCGGAATTAAGTTCCATTTCCAGCTGATTTTCTGCCGCCACAGCAGGATGATGAACTGACAATAAGTCTTCTGTGCAGTGGCCCAGCAGAAGGAGGGAAGGGGAGAGCCAAGCGTCCTTGCATCTCGTGCACACTTGGAAGGTTTCATTTTCCTCCTCAATTTTAATTCATCAGTGAAAAGGACCAGACCAGATGCTGTCTGCTATTGCAGCCATGCAGTCCTGATGAGCCCCTGTGTGTCTGAAACGGATAGAAGGGAAGGGAGGGAAGGGAGGGAAGGGAGGGAAGGGAGGGAAGGGAGGGAAGGTCGCCCACAGGCTGAACGAGAGCAGAGCCAGCGGCTCCCCGACTAGCTGGATGCTGGCGCTCGCTGCATGAATTGCTCTGTTATCTGCATGTCTGCGATTCCTCTAAAATAGCTGGCAACTCCCTTGCAGGGCTCCTGTTCCAGGGGAACATGCCCAGGGACTTGCTCAAGGATGAAGCATTTCCTATCCCCATTCACGCCGGGTTTTCTGCCTGCTATTTAATTTTACCTACGCCGCCCATTCTGCTCGGTGGGCACCTCCAAAGGGGATGCAGGCGGCCAAGCAGGAGGTGCCCGGGGCCCAGCACCCTCCACAGCTGCACTGCGGCACCTCCAGGGGCCCTGGGCAGCCCCAGGGGAGCACAGAGAGGGCGAAGGGACACCTGGTGGGACGCCTGGTGCGTGGTGCACAGGGTGCTTCCCTGGGAGAACACCCAGCGGGCACTCAAGGGGCAACCCAGCATCTGCACCTTCTGCTTACAGCATCCAAAATATAACAGAGATCAGCTGCGGGGGTGCTGGGAGTCGCCTCATGCACAGAGCGACCGGGCTGTTTGTCTCTCTGACGGGCAGAGTAAATACCCTCCGCGCTGATAGCGAGCTCAGCTCTGATACTTGCTTAGAGACTTGACAATCCCTGTATAAAAGGATTTCCTTCCGCAGCTGAAGTTTGACATTCCTGCATTATTAGATTATTTGCAAAGGTCTGTGTGCGCTGCAGGAAAACAATGCTACCAACATCCGAAATTACAACCTTCTCCTCCACAAATCATCCGAGAGGCAATAAGCCAGGCAGACAGCACGCGTTTGAAGCAGGCAGATGTTAAAAAGGAGCGAGGGAGGTGGGCAGCAGGGCCAGCACTCGGCTGCGAGAGCACCACGGCGGTGCCCGTAAGGCCGCAGCCCCGGGGGGTCGGGGGCGCCCCCAGGAAGGCGAGCGGGGGGCTTGGGCCCGGTGCTGCCGCTGCCCCCGTGCCCTGCCCCGCAGCGGGAGCGTCCCCGCGGCACCGAGCCGGCAGCAAGCAAGGTCTGCAGGGAGTCACAGGTCTCTGCCCAGAGCTGCCCACACGCTAGGCAGGATTATCCGAAGTATAAAATTCAGGAGAAAATTACTTGGAAAGAATTATTACTTTAGAGAACAATTCATGCTCATTTCCAGTCCATTAACTCCTTCCTCCTCTGCAGAACCCACCATCAGTTCCCCAATGGAGAGGAGCGCTGTCAGAGATGTCAATCATTTCTGCAACGGTTCCCTGTCTCCAAACCATTGTTTAAAGGACCAAAAATAAATAAATGTGAAGGGAAAAACAAAACACCCTTTTCTCCTCCGTATTACAGACTGTTATAAGAGAAAAGCAGTTCCTGAAATCCAGGTCTCATAAAAAAATTTAAGAAATCGATAGCTTAAGTGACTGATTTGTGCTGCCGAAGGTTTGTTTCCCAATTTTGACAGTGTCTCTTTGTATTTAGTGCCACCTGGGTCTCTCCACCGGGATGTCAAGAGAGATTCCTCAGCCCAGATTTGCACTCCTCTCTCCCCGTTTAGGGAGGCTCAGGGGGGAGCGGAGCTGAAGATGGATCCAGACGCGCCGCGGGGCCCCCGCCAGCTCCTGCCGCTCCCCCCTGGGGGAAGCCACGGGCTCTGCAGCCGGGGCCTGGAGCCCCCCGGTGCCCAGCCCCAGCCCCTGCCCGCTCCCCGGTGCCCGATGTGGGCCCAGCACCCGGAGCTCAGCACCCCTCGTGCAGGGGCCGCGGGGAACGGGTGTGCAAAGCTGCTGCCGCCGAGCGCCCACCCGCCCCTTCCTTTTGGGCTGCGAGTTTCCTGCCTCCCCATCACCAGAGCGCCTCATCAATCATGTTCCTTCTAATTAACTTCTAATTTACCTCTTTAGTCAAATCTGTTTACAGTCAGAGACAAGAAAACACGGCCCAGCGCCGCGCGATGCGGATTGGTTTCTCTCCCCTCACGCTCGGCTGCCCCCGCACCGCGGCCCCGCTCAGCGCTGCCCAGCGGGGTCCAGCCCAAGGCCCGAGCCCGTTTCTAACCGAGGCCGCCCAGCTCAGCGTCCCCCTGCCCGGGGAGCCCAGCAAAACGCGAGCCCCAGCGCCCAGCCCCAGCCCCCAGGGGGACACGGGGGCTCCATGCGCCTGCCTGGGGCTCAGAGGCACAGACAAAGCTGTGCTGGGGACGTGCTCAGGGCCACCTCCAGCCGGCTGGGGGGTTGCTCACCCCCCCCCCCCTACTCCTGGTAAAAGCACATCCAACCCCAAAGCCAACAACTGCAATGCTGCCCCCAAACTCCAACCCCTGGTCAAAAATATCAGACGTTAAGCCAGGGAACGAACCCTGCTTTCTACAACCCACCAAGAAAACCTACTATTAGCTCGACCCTTTAACCCTCCCCCAGTCCCAATAACGGCATCCTTCGCAGCTGCTCAGGCTCACGGTGCCGGTCTTCGTACCTCCAGGGCATTTCTGTACTGCTCAACATGGCAGCAAAAATGAGCTGGCCTGCAGCAGCAGCAGCACATTAAGCTGAATAATTATCTTAATTAATAACAGAGGGCCCAGGTGGGCATCCAGCCCATCTGAAGACCAAGCCAGAGGACCCGGCTCCCCGCAGCAGGGCTGTGCCCAGGACGTGTGGCAGCCCCGTGTGCTGGCTGCCACCGCCCTGTCGGAGGGGATGGAGGCGAGCTCCCTGCCCCAGGCACTGATAGACCCTGCTTTTGAAAAGGAGCTCGGCTTCCACAGTCCCAAGCCAGGTTCACAGGTCACCACGGTCCTTCCGAGCATCTCCCTCTCCTCACCACATTCCGCTGAAAACACTCGTGGTGCAGGCATGTCTTCAGGAACAAGCAGTAACACAAGCCCAGGGGCAGGAGCAGAGCCTGGAGCAGGGCGATGTGGGCACGGGCAGGGGGCACTGGGTGGCTGTTGAGCTTTACCAGGGGTTTTTATGGGACTGGGGGTTTCACGTGCCCTGGGCAGGGCACTGCCTCCAGACCCTCTGGCAGGCAGGGATCACCAGGCAGAGGATCCTGTGCGTGCAGCGGGCTCCTCGCTTCTGAAATACTTAGGAGATTAGGAGGAGAGAATTCATCATCTGTCTTGTAAAAGCCCGACTTGTAATAACAAGCTCCGTGCTAATTCCTCAGCAACATCTGGAACATCCTTATCTATCAGAAGAGAGACACAAAGACGGCGTCGTGCTCAGGTAGGCACCGGCATTTTGGCTTTTCATAATCCCCTCCAACGTCTCTCCTCCGGCTCAGGGAGAAAAAGAGCCAGAGAAAGCACCGTGCCACGGCAGGCCCGTGCCGCTGGTGTGTGAGCCGGCTGCGCCAAGCCCCAGGGAAGGGACAAGGGCACCGCCGGGCCAGGACGGGGCTGCCAGGGCAGGGGCAGTCCCCGCACACCCAGACCTGCCACCTCCCTGGCCGAGGGCTCCCCGCATGCCCGCTGCAGAGCTGCCCAGCGCCGAGCACGAGAAAATGCTGCGGGAGAAAAGCTCCTGGGAGCACCAAAGCCCAGGTCTGGCCCCAGGCACCAAGGCGCTGCCGTGAGCCCCTCCACCCCGCAGCTTCACAAGGTGCACGCCGAGCTAAACCACCACAGCTCCAGCGCCGGTTCTTTCAGAGAACTACCCAGAGACTTAAAGGCTTTGGTGAAGCACTTTGAAGAGCTCGCAAATTACAAAAGGGGAAAAAAAAAAAAAAATCAAAGAAAAGCTGCCGTATGAAGCAGGAACATTCATTACAAGCAGCCTCAGCTTCCTCCGGCAGTGTCGCTCCTGGGAAGCTGGCGGTCCAGCCATTGGAGCAGGGAATTATTTTCAGCCCAGTCTCCGTATTGAGTAACTCAGCTAAGAAACGTAGAATGGAAAATACTAAAGGAAGAGAAATGTACTTCCAGAAGGCAAAACTCCAGCCAGAGCAGTACAGGGAGAGGCACTTTCACTCCTGCCAGAGCCACAGCTGGAGCGTCCCCGTGAGCAGAGCCCAGTGCTGTGAGCACAGCACCACGCCTGCCACCACCTCAGGGCGTGCAGCAAACTGAGTGAGGTCACGTTAAAGATGGCATATTTCGATTTAAAACAAAAAGCATAATGCAAGGCCTTAGCTTGTACTCAAGTAGATTCCATCACTATTTTCAAGAACCTTCCCTACCTCCCCCCACGGAAGAATTCCAAGATCCATGTAAAGTCAAGAACTAAAAGAGAAGGGGAAAGATAAGGAAGGGGGGAGGTGGTGAAAATAATTTAAGAAAATGAGGAATTCAAACAAAATTTGAAAAAAAAGTGTTTTTGCACGTTCCTTTGGCTGCTGAAACCACGACTTCCACGCTGATCCCTTGAACAACTGCATTTGATGCCACCCAGGCCAGCAGTGCCTGCTGCAGCCATGATTGAAGGCAGCCTTTAAGCTTCCCTGACAATGCATTTTTCTTGGAGATAAAAAATGAATGCTGCCAGCATGCAAATCTCTCTAAATTAGGCAGGGCCCAGCTTACTGGAGCAGTGATGTTTTGCGATGACAATCATTAACTTTAGCAGAAGAAAAAAGGATGCAGGAAAATCGTCTGAGCCACCTCTCGTCCCAGCTGGGAGTCCCTGCTCGGGGAAGAGGTGGGATTTGGCAGGCTGTCATCTGAAATTACACTGCAAGTGCAGAAGGGCAACAGAGAAATGAGCTGTGGTCTGTTTCATTGCAATCAATAAGTCAGAGGCAAATCACTTGGTTTTCTGCAGCTCCCACAGTGCAGCTGGCATTGGTGGGGCTTTCCCCTTTCTGTTGGTGGACTTACTGCTGCTACAAACGCCAGACTCCAAGTTCCAGACTCAGAATACTGATTTCTGCAGCACATGTACAGCTGAGTCCTGAAGCAGACTGTGAAAAGTTGATGGCATTTGGGTGTTTTGTTGACCACTTACCTTCCCCTTTTGTTCTGAGTGGAACCTGGGCAGAACCTCTCAAATGCCCCCTCCCAGAGGGGTGGGAGCCGATCAACCTGTGCCAGGACTTGCCTTTGCTTCCGACTCACCTCGGGGAAGACTTCGCAGGAATGGTTAAAGCAGCTGTAGTTCCTGGTCTGTGCTCTGGCAGCGACCAACAACCCGCTGACCTGGACACATCCCAACCAACTCCTCAACCTCCCCAGTTTCCACCAGTAAAGTGGGCTGTATATTTTCCTTAGTGCATTGCTCTGGAGTAACATGCAATGGTCAGCTCGAGCTATCTGTGCTTCCTCTTTACCCTGCTTCTAAGCTTTATACTGTGACGTTGTTTTGTGCTCTGCCCACCACTGCTGGACTTTGGGGAAAAAAATGAATATCTTTGAGATGCCCTCCTGCAAGGTAAGCAGCTGTAGTCCCACTCACAGTAGACTTAAATAACAAACAAGGAATTAAAAAAAAGGCAAACTATATTTAATATCTCCAAAATCCCATTTAGCATAGTTTCACAGAAACATCGTTGTCATCGTGCAATCAGGGCTGGAAGAGGGCAGCAAAAGAAGAGAGAGCCAGGCGCCGCGGCCTCCGAGGGAAATACAGAATTCAGCCGCCAAGCGCTCAGAAGTTCTCCAGCAGGTCCATGATCCGCTTCTGCTCACTCTCCCGAAACTCCTGGTTCTTCCCATCCCCGATGTTCTCTGCGTACTCTGCGGGAGAGGAAGCAGACAGACAGACAGACTTTGAGTAAGACACCAAACAATGGCCAACTTCTCTTACAGAGGCATCACAGCAGAATCTAAATCCGTGTCCCCTGCCAACAACTGAACGGGAATTTCCGTAAGGAGCACCGATGGATTTTTTCCCCGACCTCCAGGGTTAAAGCTTTGCATAATAATCACCTACTGACCCCTCATTAAAATTTTGTAGCAGAGACGACAGCAAAAACATGCTGCTCTCATCATTACGCACCACCAGGAGCGAGCAGACACTCGGGAACGTTTCCCTTCCCGAGTAACCACGGCGAGGGTTGACGGGGTTCTCCCCAAGCCTCGCGCTATCCCAGGAGGAGCCCGCTGGCAGCTGTTTGCACTGGCCAGCTGCGGTGCTCGCCACTTCCAGCCCAAGGAACGCAGAACAGCCCTGGACATCGGCAGCTTTCCAGGTCCCTTTTAACACCAGGCATCGCCCAGGAAGGTCAGGCAGCAGCCAGTACACGTCTGTTGCACTTTCCCAGCCTTAGGATTAGCGTGTCTGTTTCCCAAGCACCCTGAATTGGGATTTTTGTAAAACCGGTGGAGATCGTTCCTGAATCTACAAGTGCTTTTAATCCACGTGGAAGGAAACACGCCAATTAACTGCAAAGCCAACTCCCTGTCTTCAGCGAGACCCCCATCGAGGTCTTGCTTATCCATGCACATGGCCAAAATGTGCCCAACAGGAATTCCCTCTGCAGCTCTCCTTCCTGACACTCGTTTAAAGCTGGCAGCTCTCATTCCCTTGCAACCTCGCTCCCTCCCGCTAACAGAACCTACGTATTCAAAGATGGCTTAAAAAAAAAAATAAAAAGCAGATTTTGAGCTGCAAAAGCAAGGACCTGAACAAATCTCAGTAAATCAGGAGCAGACTGCTTGGTTAGACAGTGCTTCCCAGCCTCCGCCTTCCCCCATTCTCTCCCTTCTTCCTAAACAAACAGCACAGCTTGTATTCAGCATCTGAATGGTAACTTGCTGTAGAAAGTTTGCTTTAATATTTATACGTTCAGCACTGCTACATGCCTCTGAGCTCCATCAAAGCCTTTATTATAAGAGCACTGAAAGGAGTGAGGACAGGGAGAAGTTAGCTGATGTGGGAGCCTCCCCCCATGTGTGTACTCTCTCTCTCTCTCTCTCCATGTACAAAAAGCACAATTCTTTGCCAAGGCCTCTGGGAGAAATCCTTTTAATATTTATGAACTGCTACGGCACCTGTAACAAGAGCAGGTGGAAAACACTGAGGTTTGCTGCAGGTGAAGCTGGCTGCCTCTCAGAGCTGGAGAAGGGGACGGGCGCAGGCAATTCTTCCTTCAGAGGGCGGAAAATCTCTCCCTCACGCCTAAGGCACGGACCTGCTCAGGGGTGAGCCCCCGCAGCAGCTCGCTGCGCAGGGCAGGGCCCGGGGGCAAGGGCTGCAGCGCAGGGACCGCGGCCCGCCTGGCCTGCTGGCAGGAGGAACGCAGGCAGGCGCAGGGTTACCTTCCCAGGAAAGCAAGCTGCAGAGCCGAGCAGCGTTTAGCTCGGGTTCTCCTGTCCCCTCCGGGCGGAATCGGAGCGCTTTCTGTCGAACAGCCTCGCCCCCCCGGGAGCGCGGGGAGAGCAGGCGCTGTCCCCAGACAGACCTCTCCGTGCTTTGTCGGAGTAAGTGCCTCTGGAACAGATGCAGCAACCGCAACTGCCTTTGTTTATTGCAGCCCAAGGGCAACGCTTTCCTGGCTGCCGCTACATCTTGACAGCTCCCAGCACCCAGAAGGAGGGACTCGTCCAGCTGACTGCCTGGCGGCAGAGCCCCGGGGGGGCTGCTGGGGCAGGGGGCTGCTGGGACACCTGGGGCCGTTTGCCCACCGGCCACCGAGGGCCTGGACCGCAGCACAGGCGGCGGAGCTGCCACTAAGGCCACTGCCCTTCTACTGCCCCGGTAAGATGGCAAAAGCAAGCCCCGAGTCATTCCTCTCATCTTCCCCAAAAGCTCAGCATTTTTCCTCCTGAATGTTTAGGTTTAAGACTAAAAACCCGGCGACTCCCAGGGCAGACTCTACCTGGCTACCAACAGTTGTTAATATTCATTTGAAAAGACCAGATAAAGCCCCCGGAACCAGGTTAAAAAAAATCATCCAATGAGATTTTATGTATTTACTTTCCTATTTAAAATTCCACCGCTTCGGTGAGACAGCAAAAATGAAACGTAAGCTCCCTCTGCCAACGGTTAAACAGAGCTCACACATTGCTGTAGCTACACAAAGGGAAAGGACCTAAGATTGGTTTCTGCTTCATTAGACAAAATACAATGGTTACAGAACAGGAAAAATCAATAGGGAAATATTGAAGCTTGTAATGGATATTGGAGGCTATAAAGCCCGCACATACTGAGGGACCAAACACCGAATTTAGCATCGTCCTTAAAACACACTTCCCTTCTGGACTACGCACGCTAACAGGTTTGGCTCAGCGTGCCGTGGGTATCCCTCCCACCGCCTCCCTGACGTGCCCGATACGAGGACCGCACACCTTCGAGCACCGCGGCCTGGGGAGGTGTGTGTGCGCCTCGCTCCTTCTGACGGGGGCGTTTGGTCTGCACGTCCCCGACGCAGGCACCTCGTGGCCTCCTGACCGGGATCGGCCTCCCTGCAAAGCGCCCTCCCAGCCAACGCGCACCGCTCAGCCGCCTTCTCCCCAAAAGGAGCTAACTGTCCCACGGCAAGTCACGCCTGATCCTCAAGAAAGGAACCGTGGGAGGACCGGTCAGCCTGCAGAAACGCATTTAATGAGCCTTTCGTTATTCCCTGCCCACTCCTCCCCCCCAGAAGTCCTACCGTAAGAAAACAGTCCTGCTTCCTCACTTGCATCATAAATGATTCTGAGCAACCCCAAGGGATCCATCAGCTGTCAGGTTGCCAGAGAAACATGGAGAATATGTAGGCCATAAAAACCTAGCTAAAAAACCACGCACCTAATTAGTATGCGAAAATAGAAAATAAAAACTGAACAAGAGCAAAACACCGAACAAAAAGTAAAAACAAAGCAGCCCTCATCTGTCCCGAGAGCAAGCCGGAAGCTGGACTGGAAGCGTTTCAGCCAGTGCTGAAGGCTCCCAACACCTCGGTCACTTCGAACATCATCTCCTACGTTCCGCATGCCAGGGAATTTCAGAAATCCCCTGAGGGCCTACAGCCCCTCTGGAAGGCACGCTTTCAGGGCCCAAACCCAACTTCAAACAGGCGAGCTGCGTTCAACGACACAGCTCTTCGGGAGAGGCAAATGCTTATCTGTGGTGGAACCTGATAAAGGCTGGTGAATCCAGCCTTACAACAGATAAGTTGTAAGTCCTAAAGGAGACTAAATGGCACCAGCACAGACTGCAGTAAGTTCTATACCACCCCTACAAGCCAGGAATCTTCCGGCACCCCCTTCCAGTGCTTCACGAGGGCCCACCAACAAATCCACTTCCAAAGTTATTGACAACTGTGAAGGCACAAGTCCCTAACACTGACAAGTGTGACAGCCGGGGAAGAGCTGAAAGACAGCCCCAGATACCGTCTCCATCCCCTGTATGATTAACGTGCCATTTAAGGGCTCCTCAGGAAGTGAACGTGTCCCTGCTGGGACTCCTGACATTGCCGTACAACCTGTACCTTCCATAAGCAGCTTGCAAGACATGATAAAGCCATAAAGTTTCACAATGCAAGTCACTGTCTGTGAAGAAAAAAATCAGATGAAATTTTAATGCAGCTGCCCTTCGGTTCGGGAAGGTAAGCTCGGTATGTACATCAACATGAGGCGTGTGCAGACAAACCTCCCGGGCACCTGGGGCCCAGGTCAAGCGTGGGAAGCTGAACGCGGTCTCGTGTCATGTCCTAAGTTGCAGAGGGGCAGTCTGGAGGCAGGAATTGTTCGGTATCATAATTGAAAGCAGAAGACATCCTTTCCAGTCCCACTCCCCTCCCTGTTCATCAGCAGGCACCAGCTTGAACTTGCTGGGAAAGGACAAGGGCCAAAGATCGCCTGTAGCTGCGGGTTATCTGTGTCAGGAAATCACTCCTCGTTCTTTATACCAGCTATCTTTCTCATTTCCTCTTCCCTGCATACGTGAAGGGAGAAAAACAACAGGATCTGCAAGAAAAAAAAGGCTGCCTCTGCCTCCCACTGTTGAAAGGAAAAAAGAAAAGGCCAGGAGCACATCGTTGTTATTCCCTAAGAAAGCAGAGACATCAAAACATCGCAGCCCAGTACCCCAGAGATGCTGCTGACTTTCCTTCCTGTTCAGAAGAGAGACGCTCCTTACTCACCGAGAGCAGCACAGCCCCTCAAGAGCCGCACGGCCCCACAAACCCTCTGCTAGAACAGGAGAGGCATCTCTCAGGGCAGCACATCAGCGCTGCTCTAGCCACCTCTCACGGCCCAGAGGGACCGCGGGGGAGTCCCGAGTCCTGTCCTCCTCTTCCCCTGTCCAACGGCTGCTTCTGCTGAAGGACAGCGGGCTCCGGATGAGAGCCACAGCCCAAACAAGCATTGCTCTAATTCAACATAAGCGCTCAAAATAACAAGCAGTACTTTAGAACCAGGATTGCAAATCACAGCAGCTACTTTTTAAAGCTACAGAGGATACTTTAATGCTATAATCCACATTAATCTGACACTAAGAGCAAGACAAATACACCGTGGATACTAATACGGTGCAGATGGTAAAGTGCAGGACCACGTTAATGAAAGACGAGACTCCAGTGTTCCTCCCTCTAGCATGCAGACACACTTCCCTTAAATATTTACTCTAGTGTTAAAGTCAGCAGCAAGTCCCAGCCGGTCTGCAGCTGATGCCAAAGTGATGTGGCGTTACGTGGCAGCGGACAACAGCGAGCATCCTCGTCCAAGGCGAGGCGCGCCTCTTACCCCCGTGATTCCAGCCCTGCCCAGACCTCAGGACGCAACTGCTGCATGAGGCTGCTCATGAAGTCAAGGAGAATTACACGTGAAGGCTCGTCCTGCCAAGTGATGACCATGCTGTTCCTGGCAGAGAATGAGACAGGCGTAGGAATATCTGAACTCACCCTTCAGGATGTGTCGAACAATTTTGATGGAGCTGCCCCTCATGTTCAGAATCTGGTGAACTCTTTGACGAATCTGATCAGGGACAGGAAACAGAAGAAAGTTATCTCCAACAACATAAAGCCATGCACAACCCCACCTTTTTCAACTCTCTTTGAGGTGCAAGCAGAAACCCCAAGCACCACGAAACCCACCTCAGCCTTGCCAGCCCACAGTCCTAGAGCACCCACTTAGAAGCATTCAGGAAGACATGTGGCACCGGTACAGGCAGCCACACAAAGTCACAAATGCATTCGTGACGGCAGAGCAGCAGCGTTTTGCATAGTTCAGGGAAAGTCAGGATGCAGTCTGCGCCTTTGAGGCCTTCCGAGAGAACATCCTCTTCTGCTGCTCTCAGCAGTGGCACAAGCAGGGCCCTTCCATTTCCAACTGTGACCTTGCTTGTGGCACTGTATGAGCTCAGGGGTAACGACCAGCTTCTGTTCCTACTACTGCCCTCCCAGCTGCTATAACTTCATGAAGCTGCATGGGCAGAAGCACAGTAAGTTTCCTCCAGAAAGGGAATTATGGAAAGAAAGGATTAAGAGGAGATATTTGCAAGGATTTATTGCCTTGTTTGTATCATGGATGGAAACACAGGTGATCTGCCAACCTTGTACATTGCTTTACCTGGGGAACGTTGGCATTACAGATCTCTGCCATGATGTAACAAATGAGCTGTAGAACAAAGAGACCAGCATCCAGGCGACGAAGATAGAATTCATCTTCCATGTCATCATCTATTATCTCTCCCCGACGTACCATGTCCTGCAAAGCAGCGCAAAGAAAAGGGCGTCAAGACCGTCTTCAGAGTACTTCCCGTCAGCAGTGGCAAAACCCTGGTGATATTTGTGGTTTCTTAAGAAACGCTTTGCTCCCCCAAAACACGAACACCCGTACATTTCTCACCAAAGAAATACTACTTTTAATAATTAATTTAAATTCACAAAGCATTTCATTCGATTTTGAACATGGTTTTGCTGTTGCTGGTTGTGAAGTGTCCACCCGCTAACGTAAATGTTAACGTAAATGTACAAATTACATTCCTCAACCGAGTGATTACCGCCCCGAATATGAAATGCGCCGGTGTTTTCATCACTTGCAAGTTTTGTCACCACGGAACAAAAGCCACGTTCTCCTACCGGCCATCTGAGGGTGCTGGTAAGCAGTGCAGAACACGACTCCAGCTCCGAGACCTGCCAGGCTTCCAGCTTTATCACCAGCTGACGAATGAGAAACCGGGTCCCAAAATTCTGCCCCGGTGTCATTTTACCGCTCCCAGCCCTGGCCTTCCAACAGCACTTGGTAGGAGGCGGACAGGGCCGAGCCTCCAGCAGGAGCGCGTTAACAGAAGGGTTCCCGGGCAGTGGCTGAGGGCTCTCGCTGCTTCTCAGGGCACTGCCAGACCGCTCAGAGCGGGGTTTCACCGGAGCGCCGTGCCCAAACGCAGCCCGAAGGCAGAGCGCAAGAGCTCCTGCGTTCTGGGGGTTTGTTTTTTGGTTTTGTTTTTAAAGGAAACGGCCTGTCAGACCCCGCTAGCTTGCTGCAGCCTGGTTATTCACGATGCAGCAGTCTGGCAGGTGGGCACACACCAGCAGAGCAATATTTTCTCATTAGAGCCATCACCGGCGAGCACTGTTCCCGTAATGCTCAACGAGAAGCACTTTCTCCGCACGCGCACGCTCCAGGCGAACACACACAAGGTGACCAGCACCAAAGCCGATTTAAGCTACCACATTTTCCCGTTTTATCAAACCAAAGCCTTTCATCTAATTATAGGCGGAGTATTTTAGGCACAGGACCGAAAACTAATCCTGTACTCTTCTCACTGGAGAGTGCAATAAATGCTCACTACACAGAAATCTGATTAAGTGACTTAGAAATGCAGCTGTTTATTGCTGCCTCCCAAAAGTGAGAGAAGAGAGCACACGTAATGAAATACTTCTCCTTTCCTCCTAGGAATCCAGCTTGCCAATGAAAGAGCAAGTTTAAAAAGCAATGCCTAATTACCAGTGTCAGAAAGACAGCCGCGCTGGCCATCCTACGGGGTGCTGTAGCATCAGATCCCTCAGACTGCAGAATTCGCAGAACCGTGATTTACTCCATGCTTCCAGAGTCACGGGCACAGGCATGACTGCACAAAACCTGCATGCAAGCTCCTGCCAGTGAAAAGAAATCAATTCTTGTGCAAGGAGCGAGTTTCCCCACCCTACATCAGTGCCAAATTAAATGAATCTGGTCAAATCTGGTCTCTAACCCTCAATGTTGCGTCTGGAAAGCCAGAGGTGGGCAGCTATTCACTGAAACAGCCAAAAGCCCCAGGTGAGAAAAAAGACAAAACTCAACAGTGCTGAATTCCTGAACAGAAAAATACCAACAGGCAAGGATTTTGAGCCGCCGGAGCAGGAAACAAAGTCCATTCCTGCTCTGTATTCTGATCCAAGCACGGTGATCACAGGAGCAGGATCCAGGCAACTGCTGTCTTGATTACACCGCGAAGGCGGCAGTACCACAGCCCCTCTTGACAGAGGAGCACGATTATTTTGCACCAGTGAATTAAGCAGATTCAAATTAGAAGACAAATACAGTCTTAGGTACCTTTTCACAGTCTTCTTTTTTTTTTTTAAAAAAAAAAAAAAACAACCTTTAAATGCTAATGCGCCTCCCAGTACAGTTCCAAGGAGCCACCTTTCCACTTTGTCTCTCTTTCAAAGCTGTCAAGCTGCTAACCTCCAAATGAGCACTCAGATGCCATTTCTAATCTGCCAACAATATGTGCTGAGATGCCCCTTGCTGATGGGAGAAGACAGCAATGAGATGGGCTTCTGTGAAGCTAAAATGAGCTCCTCTTGCGCTAATGAGGCAGGACTGACAGGCCTCAAGGTGTCAAGCAAAGACCTAAACCTGGAGATACAACGGATCTGCCGCTGCCGTGCCAGAAACCTCATCTGCTCCACAGCCACCGGCCTGGGGCCCGAAAGATTCTCTGCATCCTTCTCCTCCCTTCCATCTTACTCACCTTTCCCAGCCAAACCCAGCAGTTTCTAGCAAGGAAGCTCAAAGCTTACCGCAGCCCGTTGGCCATTTCCCGGGAAAGCTCCCAGTGCAGGCAGCGCAGACTCGGCCACACAAATCCGCACGCGCTCCCGTGGAGCCCGCTGTGCACACACCTGCCCTGCCGCCAACACCACGTCCTGCGTTCCGTACAGCCGGGACGCTCAGCCGTCGTCCTAACCTGGACTCAAGCGCTGGGCCTACAGCAGGCAGGAGCCGCTAGGAGTTCCACCTCTCCCTTTCAAGGATGGAATCGCTTAACTGTAGCACAATTAGCATGTAATTTGTAAGTCATTATAGCGCAAAGTATCTGCTGAGAATATTTTACTGAATAAACCCGTGAGCATCATTTTCCACTGAACTATAAAAATATCAAGCCACCCTTGCCTTCTCCTACCATTTTCAGCGACCACTCAGGCTACTGCTGCCGCCTGTAATTACGCCTCATTCTAGAGGGAGTTGAAAGCCACAGAGCTTTGCGCCTTTTCCTACAGGAAGGGTTAAAGAATTTGAGACGGGGACGAGACACTTACCGGGTTTTGTTACCTAAAAACCCTGAGAAAAGTGCTAAGACAGGCACCAGGTGCTAGAGACAAATGCTCGCATGGGCTGCCTAGGTTTCAGGCAGCAGTCAGGGTGATCACGAAGCTACCACCTCTGATCACTTCTGCACAGATTCCACAGGAGCAAACAGCTGCTTAACACTGAGATGAAGGGATGCTCTCCGTCCGGACCTCCTCAATGTCCAGATTCATGGTGCAGCTTCGTAACAATTGCTCTTCTTCAGAAACAGCTGGCTTAAGAAATTCCTCCCTTCCCTTCTGTTCTCAACTATTTCCACACCTTCCCTGCCACCGTCTGAAGGGCTGAGCTATAAACCTGACCGCAAAAATAAGCTAAGCTAAAAGAAAAAAAAAAAAGGAAAAGAACTGCAGGAGCTTCTTATGCCAGCTGCACTGCTAAAGATAAAACCTGAGGTGTGATACCTTCCATCATTCTTTGTGTAATCGCGTTTCCACTTCTTGTAATGCAAGACTTACACCGGGATACTCTGTCCATCAGACGTGAATCTCTCTTTTCAGCATAGGCTGAACCTGTAAAATTTCATCGGGTATCTTTTTCTCCTTTGGGGCAGGGAGAAAGGAAAGGATTCGTATTCCCGTATTCCAGATTTTTTTGGGTACCGTGCCCTCCACCGCAAGAGGAAGGTCGAACCCCCCCAGGTGACAAAGCACCGTTTCTAAAGGACCAAGAGTTCAAACCATCCACTTCAATGATTCACGTGCAACAACTACAAACGCTAAAGCAGCCCATAAATCCTGTCAAAGCCAACAATTCCCTGCCCTGACGGACACAACGATGGCTTCTGCCTACCCCTCCGTGAGGAAACCGCTTGAGCCACTTCAGATCTCAGCGGATCATTTCCCACTGACCATTTCAGGATGCTAAAAGCAAAGCAATCAGTAACTCCAGAAGTGCTGAGGTTTGTTCCTTGCCTGGAACGTCGTATTTCATACACTCTGCCCCAGTGCTCTAACCTGCTGGGAGATAAAGCAAAAAGTAGCACGGTGACGTGCTTAATGTCGTCTGCGCTGCTCAGAGATGATCGGGACTGCAACTGGACAAATTCCTAGTGCAGCCCAGTCCAGATTTCTAACCTCCTAATCTTCACTACCAGGCTCCGAACAGCTCTGCTTTGAAAAGCCAACGTCCTTCACATGCAAAGTACAGATCTGCTTCTCAGAGGTGACACGAGCAAGTCTCAGTGAAATGCTCTGATATTTTCTGTTGAAATGTATTGCAGAAGGTCAAAGCACAGCCGGGATGTTTCCGCCAAATCCTATTATTAGCACTAATAGAAGGAAGAACTGAGATCCGTTTATTCCTCCGTTCCAGGAGGAAAGCCTGAGTCCTGGCGTTTTCTCGTTTATCAGTAAACGTGAACGGGTTGTTGTTAATTAAATTACATCTACACAAGCTTCTTCACACTCAAACTCCCTTCACCCCGCTCTGTGTTGGCTGTTTGCTACAGGTGTTAACATCTGCAGCCAACTTCAAGACCTTTTTGATGAAGGGCACATACGTACACCACTTGTGCTCACTTCACGCAGGGGCTCCATGTAGCAGCTGCCCATACTCCGAGACTGCAGCCAGAAAAATCAGCTCTGCTTTTTGAAGCTTTTTGAAAACCCACAGAGCAACACGGAAACCTAGAGAATAAATAATTCCTCGTTCGGTTTCGAGGTGGATGAACGGAGCGCGGAGGGATAGCAGGAAAGGGGAAAGGCTGTTTTTCTTCGGGCCACTGTTCATTTGTGAAGCTGCAGCTGTCCATATGGAGCCTGGATGCTGGCAGCAGCTCCATTCATCACTCAGCCTTTTGCCTTTCTGAGCAGCAGCATCGCCGCTGAGCTCTGATGCCCCCAAAAGGTTTGGCAGCGCCTGGAGAAGCAGCCTTGGCAGCAAGGGGACAGCTGTTTGTCGGAGCCCGGCGGGGGGCTGCAGCCCGGGCACGCTGAGCTCACCCGCGTGCGGGCACGGCGGCCGCAGTGATTACTCCCCGTCAGTGCTAATCAATCTCACGCCCTCTTCAGCGCTGATACAGATAATCTTGTGGGAAGCGGGCCAAGCTCGCTAACAGCTCTGCAAGCTGCTTCCTGACTCCGACAGCTCATTCTCTTTCAAAAAGTCTGTTCCAGCTTCAGTTCCAAGAAAGTGCTGTGTGGTACCCGTGCTCATGTCATTCAAAACGATTCACTGCTGGTGCGCAGAAGCACACCAGGCGTGGGCTCCAGCCTCATCTGCCTAAGCAGAACAGAAGTTTTCTCACAGGTAATCAGAACTCTACAGAGCAGGGTGGGAGCCCTCACACATCACCACGTCGTTATCTGCATTTCGCTTCCCTCCACCCACCAAACCAAGCAAAATTTCAGACAAGTAAAAAGGAAGGTAAGCTGACTGAGGCCCTCTTCGCAGAGTTCACTAAGAAATGTCCTGAAGCACCTGCTGTAAGTTCTCGCCCCATCTTATCTAAGGTACCAGAAGATGCAGAGTGGGGCAACAAAAGCTGAGAGAAGTCAGCACAGGTACGAAGGGACGGCTCAGAACAGCGATCTGGCTGAGCCAGAAGCTTTGTGCCGGTGACATGCCATGCACAAGCATCACAGACACGGGCTAGTCCAACTTAAGCAATACATACATGTTTCTCTCCGTCGATCTTCTTATCAGCTGCCTGCATTGCATCCAGATACTTAAAATACAGTTCCATCAGCCTATCAACCTGCAAGGACAGAAGAGAGAGACCTAAGCAAGAGGAAAAGAACAATGCAATCATCTTTAATCCTTCACGTTACGCTGTTTTCCTCCCAGCTGCAGTCTATGAAAAGACCAGGCAATTCCGTCACTCCCAGGAAGGAACGGATCAGAACGGTGGTGCAAGCGTTGGACAGACGAGCGTGCTGTCTGCAGGCACTGAATGTAACCCCGCATCACGAGACGGTCTCACCAGCTGCAGCTAAAAGGAAGCAGAGACGTGTCCCTAGCCCGCTCGCTCTCCTGTGTTGTGGCTCTCCAATTCTCCTGGTTTCTTAAATGGACTTTTCTATGCTGAGCGTAGCCAGCCTTCTGCTGCATTTATCAGACACCTCAGGGTTCTCCTGCTCTCCAGTGTGTATTAGGCAACTTAAACCCCTTCTAGTTATGGGAAATTTTCTCCACTTGTAGAGCAGGTTATGAAAAACACCCTTAAAACACACTAATGAGAAATACAGAGGAAGCAGTATTTGTCAAGTGGTGCAATTTACAAATCCCCTGGAAATTATTGGTTTGCAAAAGCTGCTGTTTCTCTTCCACAGCCGTTTGATCCACCCACCACCGTGTCAATATTTTGGAAAGAATTTCCCAGAATAAACGGCACCGAAGTGACGCATTGTAGGGGATGAATGGGGAACGTCGAGTGTGTGCTCCTGCAACTCCTACAGTTTCTGCAGAAGAGCTTCACTAGAGCAGGCTGGCACCTTTCCATACATCCCCGGTCCCGCAGAGCCAGCCATGTGGTACACGATCGGCAGCGAGGCACAGCCCAGGACTACCAGCTGTGCAGGAGTGCATACGGTGCAGGAGGCCAAGCACTAAAGGCACCGCCGGTTCTCCAGCGTGTAGACAACAGCAGCAACGAGAGAAGGATGGCGTGTGAGCGCGCAGGTCCCTCAGACAGCACAGCAGCTGCTTTGTAGTAATTTGGTAGGCGCACGCAGGCCCCCTGCCATTATCCAGCGTCCCCTGACTCCAGCAGCCCAGGACCGCAGACACGTTCCGCACGCTCACCTTCTCGCTGTCGTTCTCTGTGAATTTATTCAGTAACCGTGTCCTCTGCTGCCCTCTCAGGTTTCGCAGAAGGGAGGCCAGGATGGAACAGACATGTTCTAGAGAAACAAAATGAAAATTGCACGCTGAGATCAGAAACAGGAGCTTATACTCTCTGTAACATGCCATTAAATTTACTACTAGCACCCCGGCACGTAGCTGCCAGTAAGCGGAACCCAGGTTCCTTCCAGCACCAGCGAGCGGAGGCAGAAGAGCAGCAGAGCAGCAAGAGGAGTCCGGGACCCGAGGAGTCCGGGAAGGAGCCCAGAGAGGGGTGGCCGCCTGCCTCCTGCTCACAACCAACACTCACCTGCACAGGAGAAGCAGCGATGTGAATCATTTGCAAAATGCATGCCAAGATCAGAATCGATGCAGAGCATGCAGGAGTACCTGGCTTTATTAACGGGAAATAAAACCCAGCAGCAGAGCGCAAGGCAAATGACAGAAGCAGGGGTTTCTCTGCCTTGCCAAATCTTTTGGTGGTGCTCCCTGCCTACAGGTCTGTGTTAAATACAGGCCCTCCATTTTAGATATTTAAATATATTTAAAGTTGTAACTTCTCTCCTTTCCCTCACTTCCATCTTGATGATTAAGACTGATGAAGAATGGCCATAAAAAATTCCTCACTTAGTGTCAGGATTTGATGTTTTCCCGAGGAAAACACAACGCACGGAGGAAAGGGATCGTCTCATCGCATCAAACCATTTCACGTGCGTTTCCACAGCGCTGCCTAGCCCGGAGCCACGAGAAGCCCAGATCAATTGCATCAGCCCCCAAGAACAAGCGACATCTGCGCGTTCGCATGGATCTTTTGCACTACCAGCCCACGCACGCTCTCACTGAAGGCTGGAGTCGCACGGCTGCTTGTCCGAGCCGGGGCTCTGCCCTCCCGCAGCGCAGGTTATCTGCACAGCGCCGGAGGGCAGCGACAGAAGAGGACAGGCAGGCGAAGGCACGCAGCCCCCACCCCATTTCATTAGCCGCTTACAAACGCGGCTTCCTTAGAAACAGATTTCTGCCTGAGGTGGTGTCAATTTTTCATGTACCAAAGAGATTGGGAGAGCTGCTGGCGGGAGGAGCAGGGGAGATAACAGGTTTATCTGGTGGCCAGCGCCGCTCGGCTCTGTCATGTCGACAGGCTAACACGGAGCTGAAGGATGGCTCCGGCTCCGCACGCTCGAGCTGCACAGAAGCCGTTATTCCACACAAACAGCGCTGAATTAAGTGTCTTCATTAAAAAACACCGTGAGAGCCTCCAAAGTGCGGGCAAGCTCCTATTTCCTCAAGTATTAAAAGCGATAAAATGAAGGCTTTTTGAAATAAATCCCAACAGACACTCCGCTGTTACGCAAACGGGGCAGAATCCTGCATTTCGCACCGTTTTCCTTTTTTTTTTTTTTAGAAGCGTTTAGAAGTGTTGACAATATTTTAGTCCTCATGTCCTCACCAATTCTACGTATAAACACATTTCAACGTTCCTGCACTAGGCAATGCATTTTAGCCAGATTTTGCTTTGGTGCCCACGTGCAGAAGGTTATTTCTCGTACTGATAAACTCTTTGAAGCTCCTGAGAAATCCAGCCAAGGCGATGCAGGTTTTCTAAGAACGAGGCTATTCTCTACGCACAGCGCTCCAGAAGGAGCCCAGAGCAGGGCAAGGCCCGGGGAAAGGAGCGCGGCGGGAGGAGCGGCTGAGCCCGCTTCCAGGGGGTCAAACGTCCAGCTGCGTGCTCAGGAGCCAGCGGCGTTAGCTGGAAACACGTCTGCTCAGCACCACCACCGATTCCTTCACCAGGAATAACATCACCTGGCAGCCAGGAAACGTTAAGAACAACGCTTACCAAAAAAAAGTTGTTTCTTTTTTTTTAGCAGGCAAGGTCGCCGTCTTCCCCCCCAGCAGTTCTCGGCGCCGAGCCCTCGGCAGCTCTCCTTACAGCGGCAGCACCTGGGGCTCTCGGGAGCCTTTCCCTCTCCAGACAGGCACGAAGACTTCAGAATGCGAGCAGTGTTTAAAACACCCTAATTAGATCGATCTTGACTTCGGCCGCAGCGTGTTGGAATACAGATTAATCTATTCCATGGCTGGCACTGGCAGCTGCAGCAGCAGGAGGTCCTGTCACATCAAGCCGTGGCATTACACCCCTCTGCCTTTGTCACCCCCACAGCCCCGTGTTTTTCGGCTTTCACACCCATGGGAGGGATGCCGGCCTCGGCCTCGTGGGGGTCAGCCCTCCGCTCCCCGGGGCAGGGGCGGCGCTTGCGGCTGCAAGGCAGCGGCAGCAGCCGCCGGGTGGCCAAGAGGGGCGTTGTGATGACCCCACCAGGACATCTGAGAGCCTTCTGCCTGGTAAAGACCTCCTGAGACAAACTGAGGATGAGCTGAAGAAAAACTGAAGATAAACTGAGGTTTCTCACTCGAGAGAAAGGCAGGAGGGGTCCCTGCCCGCCGCGCTGCCCGCACAGGGCACAGAGGCCTCGTTTCGTTATTAATTAGGACAACGTTTGACCTTAACTTGCAGTTCAGCAGCCCGTTCCTTCCTTGGCCGTCTGAACGCAGCCGAGCAGTTCTGCTTCACCAGCCCGACGCCTCCGCCAGGCGTTCGTTTCGGCTGAGCACCGGATGAACGAGCGGGGTCTGCTGGCTGGCAGAAGGCCCTGCAACGACGACGCTGGCTCTCGGGTCACTTTCCTGTTCTGCCGTTCACTGCTCCGTGCCAGGGAAGTTCTTTCTGCAGCCAGCACTCACGCCAAGGGCTTTGCGACCTTTCAGCGTGGGTCGCACAGGAGTAAAATCGTATTTACCAAGAAACAGGTTTTGCTGCTGCTGTTTGAGGCGTACAGCTGACTAGCTCCAAAGAAGGCTTCCTTTTAGCTGGAGGGTGAACAGGCAAAAAAAAAAAACCAGAGATAGGAATTCTCATTTGGAAATTGGCTGAACTAATTCTCAGGTTATCAAATTAAGCATTCCTAAGTTAAACTGACATCTAGGACAAGAGCAGGCATTTAAATTAAGATGAATTGAACAAACATCCTTTTATAGTTCATTAGACTCTCCAAGCGAGCAAAACTGGATGGCAAATGGCTGCACGGAGAGCGCAGAGCACAGCCTGCCGCACGGGCCGTGCTTCACCGCAGCCTCGCTACCACCGAAGGAATTTGTGCTTTCCCCCTTTTTAGCTGGCCGAGCCCATTCAAGAATTTCAAGCTCGTACCCAACACTTGGACTCGACTGCTGCTCGAGCGCAGGACTGAGGATCCTGGTACCTTTACGGGCAGCTCAGACGCGGCGCTGCGGTGAAGAGGCTTTGGAACGCGGCCATGCCTACGGCATCAGCTGCACTGCCAGGTTTGCAGCACAGAAGCACCACTTCAAATCCTGCCCAATTTACGCAGCTGCCCAGAGCCAGAAGCACTTCCACCCCTGCACTCGCAGGTGCTGAGCGCTCCCCTCCCTGCCGGCTCTGCCCTCCCACCCCGGCATCACGGCGGCCAGGAGCGCACCAGGCTGCTCCGAGCAGCACCCAGCACCCCGGCAGGACCCCGGGGGGGCAGAGCCGCCCCCCTCGCAGCGACCACGGGCAAACCCCTCGCCGCAGCTGGGCCCCTGCCTTTCGATCGCTGCTCTCTACAGGCAGGCGATGTTACACCGCGGTTACACCACGGTTACGCCACAGTTACACGTCGCAGACGCAACCAGCACCAAAAGCCCGCTGCCGGGCCGCGCTGTGAAAGACTGTTAGAAAATTTCCCTTTTTTCTTAATGACATCACGTACGTAACAGCATAAACGCGTGCACTTTGGATTTAAATCACCCACAGCTTCCCTAGAGAAAAACGATTTTAAACACTGTTGGTGTTGAAAAACGCGGTTATCCAGCACCGGCATCTTTACGTTAGCTTTAGAAAAAATAGAAATACATTGAGAAAAAGTTATTTTTTTAATCAAATTTAATTTGGGTTATAAATTTTCGTAATAAACAAAAGCTCAACAAGTCACAGTGAGATGTTTTCAGTAGGGTACGTACTATTTTCACCCGTTTGAAACCCCACCTTCAGGATAACAAAGTAAGCGTTATTTCTGACAATCTCCACCGTAACAAGCAACATCACGACAAAATAAAACCAAGGGGAGCTTTTTCCTCCCATCATCAGGCACAAACCCCAAGCACCTATCCCGACAATCCCAACAGTGAGCACAAGTTCCCCAGAATTGCTTTTTAACAAATACTGAAGGCTCTGCTACAAAGCCAGCTAACCTTTAAGGGGTACGTTCCTCCATTTGACGCAGACTTGAACGCCCTCCTAGAAAAAGAGGACTGGTCGTTTTTATTATGTTTTCAAACAGCCAGGGCACAGGCTGAAGCTTTTACGGGAAGCAGTGCCGAGAGCAGACAGACTGCCGGCATTCTTTTTGCTAAAGAGACACGCAGAAGGAAACGTGTCCCTAGGGCCAGCCCAGAAGGCAACAGCTCTGTCACACGAGGCTCGCACAATTTCCTCCCAGACCAGCGGGCACCGCCAATTCTTTCCAGCACTGCTGTCCAACGGTGGCTTGCGACATCCAACTGCCACCCGGCAGTGCCCCCCACGCACAGGGAAATTATTGCATTGCGAGTGGCAAGGTAAGAACACACCGCGTGCTGCTAACACAACGGGACAATGCCTGTGACAGGCTGCGGGGGAGCCCCGGCACGCGTCTCAATTAACTCCCACCACGGAAAGCCAGTAACTCACCTGCCCAGCGATGCAAGACGCAGAAAATTGGACTCACCACCACAGCGTCTGAGAGTTTACTTTAATAAAACGGATTTCTGGACTCTTATTAATGTCTTCCATCTCTTCTGAATATTAACGAGACGGAGATATGACAGGAAGACCGTTTGCGCAGCTAGCTCCGTTTCCTGAGGGCAGATTTCCCTTCCCCCTCTCCCCAAAATAGGTCAGAACCTGCCCCTTCTCTGGCTTCTCAAACCGACACCTCACCCTCGCAGCAGCCGAGGCCGTGCACGATGTCATCGGCAGTCTCAAGGTGAAGCGGATCAGACAGACTAACTCACTTTCCCAAACCAAAAAGTTAAGTCACTGACACGGGCACGGACCCAGGCGCAGCTGCACTCTCCGCAGTCTCTGCCCAAACCTTCATTAACGTGCCGTTAGCGCCTTTCTGACGTTGGTGCTCTAAAACAACGTACTGTCACCAGCTCCCCGCTGGAACGTTTTTCAAGAGCCACTTGCTGAACCCGGCACTGCTCTTCCTCGCCACCCCGTCTTTCAGGAAGGAACGGAACAAGCCTTGGCCCACCCCAAAGAAAGGAGCTGCTCAGTCCCGAGGGGCCGCGAGTGGGCTCAGCCCAGCTCCCGCTGCAGGAGGCACCGCCACCACCCTGCCTTTGCTCCTGAGAACGTGGGGACATCAGGCTACGGCCGTACCAACACGGTGTCTGGGCTTAGAGCTCCCATTTTGCTGCTGTTTTCCAGACATTTCTCCTTGGCTTGCTGCAACAGTTAAGGATGGATATTAGGCAAGCCTGAGACTCGCTCACACCTCTTCAGCTTTTGACAGTATTCATCCCTTACAGAACTGAGATGAGTAATGAACAGACAAGATCTCAAGCATCATTGGCAGTATCTAAAGTTTCCTCCGAGTATTCAGGTATTAACAAAATGAAAACAGAAACGTTGCCAGAAGCAGGCATGGACTGACCCTAGATTCATTTCAGCGTAGGGTCCTGCAATAACACTCCACAGCAGATTTCTGTTAAAACAGAGTTTTCCAGGGGAGAGAGGAAAAAAACAGAAAAAAGCCAACTTCAAAAGTGTGCAGTTATTTCTGCAATGCCTGATGTTCATTGAGTCACACTTCAGTGCCCAGAGCCACGAAAACACTGCTTTTGAGGTGACATTTGTAGTTGCCTCATTACTCTTTTCAAAAGAGTTTTGCATCAAAGAGTCAGAGCTTCAAACAACAGACCCTACAGGAGTAAAATAACTTATTAACAGCACATGAAACGGAATCGCCAGGAACTGCTGATACCAAAACAAGCAGGGCAAGAGTCATCAACAGCCAGCGCTGCAGCGAACGGCAGGCTGCTCTGGGCTTGAAGGCAGCAGGAAGAGCAACGGGAGGACCAGCGAGCGCTCCTTGCCTGGCAGGCACAGACACCTGCCTTCATCCGCCTCCCCCTGGAGGAGGACGCGCAAACAGGCCTACCTTCGTGCTCTTTTTCAGTCGTTCCAACTTTCTTTATTTTCTTGGGCGATTTCATGAAGAGCGGGAAGATGGTCCTCAGGCCGAGGATGTCAACGAACTTGTGACAGTTGTCTGTGCCCTCGGGTCCAATCATGGCATGATCCAGCACCTTCAGGGCACTGCTGCGGGAAATCTTCTTCTCTCTGCGAAGAGAAAGCTGCAACTTAAACTTTCCAGGGACAGAAGGAGCTTTGAACTACGCTACTTCAAAGAGACAGCATGAAACGGGAAACTGAAGTGACCAGGGAAGTCACAAAGAGCCCGAGTGCAAGCTCTAAGCAAGATTTTCTTCAAGGAGCCAAAATATTATATTGACAAAGACTCTTTTTGAGACTGCAGTTGAAGACAAGCTATTAGCTTTGCTATTTCCTTTTATTCCTTTTCATCTTCTATTTTACTTTTTTATTATTGATATATGCATTTTTATTTCTCGGTTATTAAGGACGTTATTTCTTCACCGCCTTACAAACATTAGCACAGAACGGGCAGAGGAGGCTGGGTTGGGTACACAGGACAAATACCGTCAGACCAGAAGGATCAGGGCCTAGATTTAGCAATAATTCACTCCCACAAAGGAGTGTTTGGTAAGCACAGACGGGAGGTCAGCTCACCGAAGAAAACCCTTCTCCAGAAGGGAGGAGGGTTCAGAGGGAGGCAGACAGACTCGCGGCTGTTCTGTTCGATGCATTCAGAGCGCTGGCAACTGGCGCCGACAACACACAGGCAGTCTGTTAAAAATTCTGTACCTCTCAAACCAGAAACAGGAGAACTCGTAACTCACCCAGGAGAACACACACAACCCTGAGCACCTCGACCCGAGGCGGCAGGTGCCGACGCACTGCGCAAGGCGCGCCGGGCGGACGCCAGGAGCCCAGCGCAGGCCAGCACAGCCCGGCCGCAGCAGGAGCTCTGCGAGCCCACGGCCGCCCCAGCTGCACAGCGACCCCCTTCCTCTCCTCTTTGGAGAGAATTTGTTCTATAGCTGTGCGTGCATTCACAAATAAATCCCCACAGAAACAAGCCACAGGGAGACAGCGAGAGCACAGCCAGCCCTCCCCGCCTCGCGCAGCCGGCCGCTCTCCTCCAGCGCTGCGGGAAGGTGCCTTCCTTTAGAGACCTGGCTGCCTGAGCCTGTAACAGCGTGCCGACTGAAGCAGCCACACATCCACACGCTAGCCCAAAAGAAAGTTCCTTCGCCCGGCACAACCACAGCCGCCCTCAGCGCGCACCAGGCGGTGCTCACGCAGCGGTGGCTCTGGGCTCTGCAGCAAGGAGCAGCGCGAGCAGGAGGCTCAGCACCACCTCCTTCCCCGCGGAGGAAGCTAAAAATAAAGTACGTCTCAGGCTAGACAATATAAGAAATGTTTTCAGGGGAAGTAATTGCATATTGATCAGCATTTAGGAAGGTTGCACAGAGCTCATCTCTGGAATATTCATCGGGTTTAAGTTCAGGCTTTTAGAGATCAATAGCTGCTTGACTGGGCTGTCTAGAGTTGATTTTATTTGAAATATTTATTCTGCTGGAGGCCAAGTAGTTTATCTTAGTCTTATCTGGGCTTATTGAAGTAACTTTTAGCCCAACGCTAATTCGAAGACAAGCACACGTGAGTACCACCAAACGGAGAGTGGCCTCGGCCTTAATAGAGACCTCCGAACTGCAACTTCATTTACTAACCATTGTTTCCTCCTTTTAATACCTCTGCGTCCCAGAGAGCTCTTCTGGTACATTTATTATTCTAAGAAGAAAGGTGCAAGCATTATTTGGACTTACACGGCAGCGTTACGCCACCTCTTACTTTCCCAAATACTAGGAAATCAAAAACCACCAGACTTCACGGGAAAGCGCTGCACAAAATGCTTCTGTTTAATTAGCCAGAAGATTTAGTAAAGAGAGAGTCTAAGTTTCCATGGGGTCATTAGGAACAGCAGGACAAGAAAACATAAAAGGATTTTAATAATCATGAAAAATACACCCTGACACCGCCGGAGTCAAGCTGTGGGGAACAGCAGAGTTGTCCCTTTTCACCCTGTTTCTTCTTTAGAGGAGCCAACGTTTCTGTGGGGGTCGGGAAAAGCACCGAACAGCCGCAGAGCAGGAGGTCGCGCTGCCCAAGCGACGCACTTTGCTGTAAGCTCCCTTTGCTGCATTTCTGTGTGCATACAGACGCACTTTCGGTTAATCACTGGGAAAGCCACACATCATTTTTCCTATGCAAGAGAACGTTCCTGACACATCCCCTGGGAAACCAGCGGCTGCATCCCCTCCAAACCCTAACGCGATTTTACAGTGGAGGCAATAAGCTTCCTGTCAGCACTTGCAGGAGAGCTGACATTAAAAGCCTGCTCTTCTCTCTCTGGGCTTTGTAAGGCAAACTGCGTTTAGGTTACTGAGGCAAGGCTGAGGCCTGAGTACTGCAGAGTGCTTCCTGACCTAAAAACATCTTGAATTTAATTCTTTATGACATTGATAAACTTTCCACCGGTGGCTACCAACCTGAGGAACGATCTTACTTTTGATAAAAACAATACACAACGTCCATAACGCCCCTGCCGCAGAGATGCAAGTCAAATAACTGTATGTATCGCTGCTCTCATCCCAGTCCCAAACTGACAGCTTCCTTCCTGCAGCCACACGCTCCGTCCTTCAGGACTTCTCCCGGCCCCCTCTGCTACCCGTGCTCGATAGCCCACCCAACACTCGATAGCCCACCCAAATTCCCCTCGACACTGGAAGCCCGAGTCCAGCTCACCACGTCCAGCACACGGCCCGCTAGAGTCATCGATGCGAAGAGCACTGGCCACCCCACGCTCGTTTCAGACGCTGCCCCTTCCGTCCACAAACGAGCAGCTCACGCACGGCAGCAGCTCGTTGTGCCGACGGCCACACGTTTCAAGCCTCAGCTAGTCGGGAAGGAGCGCTGCTTTCGTTGCTGCCCGTAGGGATCCCCTGAGCACGTTAACGCCCCGCTGAAAGCTGCCGTGCTCCCCGCCGCTCCGGTGCGCGCCCATTGCAAGAACTCGGCTGGATGTACTTGGTAGCACTCGACACAGAATCCTGTGTTCCCTAAGACAGTAATGGAGATTCAAGCCTGATATCTTTATTGCTGCACAGCTTATCTATCTCGCATGTCAATAAACTTTCAACTTTGCTTATTCGTCCTTTCATCTCCACAGACTACGGTGCGATGATTAACCGCCTTCAAAGTAACTACAAGGAACAGCAGATCTCTGCCCCCGGTTTTCAGAGGACACGGACAGGAGAGAAAACTGTTCCGCCCCGTTTGTGGGTAAGGAGGTCAATCACGACGCAGTGACGCTTCCATTCGTTGTTGTTGACCATAAAGGTATGAAGATACAAAGTGGAGCGCTCCCGTGCTGTGCTCACGATACCAACCACACCGCACGCCTCATCTGCAGTGCTTGCCTGCAGCCACGGTGGCTGTGCTGCTCAAGAACAAGGAGCAAGAAGTGCCTGTGCAGCTAGGCACTGTGCTCTCTCGATCGGATCTGCAGCGTGGGACAAGTCCGTTTTGTTTCTTTAACACATTCAGGAAGAAATTTTCCAGCTGGGATCCCGACACAGAGAATGGTAAACAGAGCCCAAAAACGAGGGAAAAGCTATTAAAAACCAGAAATGCTAAGTCCCACCCACATGGCACAAGAATTCCAAGTAATTAGTTCTGCAAGGATAGCTTAGCAGCTTAGTACTTGAGGCAGAGGGAGGCTTCCCTCTCGTCCTTAGTTTTGGAGCTTTTCTTTAATTAGCCTCAAGAAAACCCAGCGTTCCTATTTGAATAATCCACATTCAGTTATTTATTCAGTTCCCTGCTGCTGCACATTACCCAGCCATGCGCTGCAGGAATACATCACTTCTTGTTGGTGTTTGCTAAGCAGCCACCGCACGCGGCTTAGCACACCGGGGAGAGCAAGACAGAGCCCCGCTGCGCCGGGCCCTGAGCAAGCCTCCTCTCAGAAGGTGCAATCCAGTTCCCATCCAGGAAGCAAAGCGAACGCAGCAGAGAAGCCCTGGAGATTCGTGGTGTGAGAAAAGACGTCACAAGAAGAAATGCATTCTGATGCCTATTTCACAAAGGAAATTTTGTAGCAACATCCTCAAAAACTCACCAGCTCAGAAGGAACAACAGAGGGAAACCTGAACTTGAGAACCAAAGAAAGAAGAACATCCTCCTTGTGGAGACCCGGGAGTTCTCTCTTACCCTCACAGGGGTCTTCTCAAGCCTTAGAGAATTGGTGGCCTGACCTATGACATTCTTTCACCTGGGCATCTGCCACAGATGTGCACCATTACGTTCCAGTACCTATTGTTATGGTAACCCCGTTTCTTAGGGAAATGGGAAAAGCGGAGTTGGTGTGTCTGCAGAGGTCAAAGCAGCATGCTGAAAAGAGAAGCCGAAGATGCTAGCACGTGGATTGTATGAACAGAAAAATACAAACATCTTGCTAGAACATGCGCTGGTAGCTCACGTGCATGCAAGAAAGTGACAGTTACACGAGTACCTAAGCATCAGATTCATCAGCTGCAGGCCCTCGCCTTTCAAGAAGCGATCACGATTGGAACTGAGCATCAGGCAGGAGCAGAGAGAGTCAAACAGGTTCTCCATCATTTCCTGTTCTTCTGCTGTACTGGGGTTGTGTCGCTTGAACACCTGCAGGACAAAGAACACAAGATTTCCCCAAAATGGAGGGCCCGGTTTGGTCCGCGCCGCTGCAGAATATTTGCGAATGTTTGGCATCACAGCCTTCGACACCTGACAGGCGTAAGCCTGCGGCCGCCAGAGCAGCGATCACACATCACCGACGCATCCTCTTGTAGCTGTGCTGCCCTTTTGGCTGCCCCGACCGTCTCCCAGCAGATGTGCAGCAGCCCAACGCATGACTGGAAAGTCAATGCAGGGCCTCCAAAGGGGAAGGCAGGTTCACGGATTGCACAATGCACAGAACGATGCGGATAAGCCTGTTACAAGAGAACACCGAGGCACAAGGCACACCTGAACGATCTCTGCAGCACCCAACGCAGTGACGGGGCTGTCACCTATTCAAGAAACCTAAGTCAACAAAGAACGTTTTACCTTCGGCTAGCTCAATAGCAGAAGTAATGCTGCACAGTGCTCGGAGTGGAAACTACTAAAGATGGACAAATTCCACCCTTCTCTCCAACCCTCCACACAAGTAGAACAAAATAATTCAACTTGCGTGTACCTCGGCGTTAGCATCTGTTAAGCAGGGACTAACCTCACGTAGCACGGACAGCACACTTGAGGGGAAGTTACTCGGGGACTCTGCCACCACTAGGCATTAAGCATCATCACCTTTCGTTATCTACGGATTCCTAGGACAGCACTACACCCAGGATCCGCTCCGCTTGCTCACAGCCAGCCTGCGAGTCTCCCGACGGTTGAGGATGTATGTGAATTACTCACAGATAACTGCTGAAGCAGCACATCGATCCCATCCAGCTCCCCGAGCAATTCTCTGTTGTCTAGACGGGAGTGGGGGGAAGGGGGGGAAACAGAGAAAAATGAAGCTAACTGTCAGATTTTACTGCCATCTAACACTGATACATCAGCAAACAAAATCAATACGGCTTGACAGAGTACAAAAGCTGCAGAAAAAGAGGGCGCATGCGTACAGGAGAGAGCACACACAGGAGAGAGCACAGGCGAAGGGGAGCCGAAGGCAAGAGTGCAGTCATGATGTGAAACAAGCCTGGGGCCTATCCCAACAGAACATCAATACCAGAGGCACGGCTCACCATCATTATTCTGGAGCAAAATAGCCAGCACCTCGCTGCAGTACAGCTTGTTGGCGTCAAACGGCATCTTGGCCTGGTGGTGGAAGAAGGAACAAAACAGACTCCTCAGGGCACTGCTCCGTGTTTCACTGAACCCGGAGAGCACACTGAGCAAATCACCGAACGTTTAAGCAACACGTTAAGCAAAAACAACAGCAGCATTCTGCAGCATGACTCGATGACCAAATCGTAATTCTTCCTGATTCAGGGGTGACGCTGTGCATGCGTGTCCACACGCGTACGTCAAAACCCAGCTGATCCTTTCTTCATCCTACATCATTACAATTGCCCGAGCTGACTCAGAAAACCTCAGAACAGTCTCCTTCCGAGAAGTTTTCCATGAAATTACATGTTGTGTGTACACGCACGGCCTCATCCCTATTCCGAAAGGCCGCACCTGCCACCAGAAGGGGAATTTCAGAACACACGTCACGGCAACATTAAGCAGCAGCAGCACAGCTTGATGGGGACCACACGCTGCAATTGGCTGTAGGCTGCAGTCACATAACATCTCAGGCATTCCCCCCATTAACCAGATGAACTGGTTTGCAGTTACCATAAAAAATTAAAACCCATCAGTAACTAGCCGTTTGTATTCCGCTCTTCAAGAAAAAAAAGTACAAAGCAGTAAGTACCAGGCTTCACACGTTGTTTGTCACCCGTTTTCCCTCCAACACACAAGCACCTGCAGCCTGACTGAGCAAACCTGGCTGCCCCAGGCTACGTACGGGCCAATTATCTCAGCCAGCTACCAGGAGAAAGGTCAGAGTACACAAGCATCCCGCAACAAAAACATGAAAAGCAGGAAGACCCCAAATGAGTATTGACTTTAAATAAAGCTTTTCATTGAGAACAATCCCCAGGCACCCCGTGGATGATGGTGTTTATAGCAACCACAAGAGGGGACGGGGCGGGTGCTGGGTGCTACACAACCTACCTGCTGCCATCACAGCACGTCCCGACCGCTGCTGTGCAACAAGCGTTAGGAAATAACGTCCTGTTCTTTCAAGGCTGCACAAAACACCGTCCAACCCCGCTCGTGTTTGGAGAAAGGAGCTATTAAGCTTCTCCATCTGAGCTTTCTCAGGCAATTCTGACAGTCAGAATACAATTATGCAACTTGAGATGTAGTCAGAAAACAGCAATTCACACGGTGTGCCGTGTGCCAGATGTCCTCACCAACTCCTAGACAGAAACCTGATTTTAAAAATCATCCTAAAGACAGTGTTGAGCAGCGCCGTGCGCCAGGCAGATGCTGAGATACCGCTCTAATCCTAAGCACATCTGTCAGGGCGAGAGATTCCAGACCAAGTGCTGCCAGTAGCAAAAGCTCCTGGGCGAGGATTTTATTAGCGTGCCATCTCCCCTCCATGACAGCTTGTAAGCACTGCCTGATCACACTTCCCCAAACCCAGAGGGAGTTAACGCGTGCCAGAGCAGAGGGAACACCCGCTCGGCACCAAGCTTCGCCAGCCGTTAACACTCCTGTTCTGCCGCACCGAGCAACTGGTTGTGATCCAGTGATGCCAGTTGTGATCATTTTGCTTCCCCGTGTTTTTAAGTCTTTCAGCTGCAAGGGTAACTGTAAAGCAGACCGCAGACCTACACTCGGAACCTACCTGCCTGGAATAACATTAACTTCTCTTTTTGTATTTAAGCGGAAGGAATATAATTATGGTACTACCTGTAGTGAGAAATTACAGGTTATTTCGGCTAACAAGTGTACGAGGGGCACAGAGGAGTATCTGCATGGTTACAAAGCTGTTAGAATGTTTTTGTGATTCAGGGGTCACACCAACTGCACAGACATTTAAAGGCGGAAGTGCTAACGCCTTACTAAACAAGTCAGGAGAAAGAAAGCCCAGGATCTGTTCTCTATTTCCTTCACTAGCTCTGTAGGAGAGCTGAACCATCAATTCCTTCCCTAGGATATTTTTCCAGGGAATGTTTAGGCACCTTTACACAGAAGACAGAGTTAAACACCGCAACTCACTGCCACGGGATGCTAAAAATATTAACAAGTAAATGTGAAATCAAAAGGCAATTAGACGAGCTCAAAGAAAAAGCCACCACCAGTTAAAGACACCTCTAGAAATCAAAAATGCGTTAGAGACGTAGCAAACAAATCCATAAAACAGGCAAGCTTCCCTGCTTACTGATCAGCTTTCTACATTCCTGCAGGTCTTAGCATGGGCCAGGAACCCACTCTACAGGAATCCTACGGACACAGACACGCTCTGCCGTACGAAGCTTACAGCACGAAGACAAGACCCAGCTACATCCCTTTGGACCGAAAACGCAGCAAACGCAAGCCCTGGATTCTATCGGGACGTCTGTGCCTACCTCAGCCTCTCCACCACGCACAAGCGCACGTGCACACCCGGCTTCTCTTTAGCAACGTTTCAAGTTCACACCAACTGGCTCACAGCAGGAGGGCACCGGCAGCATTCTGCGGATGCCTGAGCCAGGAATGCTACGGCAACGCAGCTGCTCGGGGTTGTAGCCCACATACCGCTTTGCAGTGCTGTGAAGTCTCTGACACTGCAATAGGGGCAGACCGCAGTTCTTTCTCATGGCAGGATCAAGGACACGGTAACAAAGAATTCCCCAGAAACAAGCAAAAACCAGACATTCAAGAGCACATATTACCGGTAATTTCCCAGGCAAGCACGACACAAATGAGACAGCTTCTACCCAGGGACACATGCGTAGTTACTTACACACACAGCTGGCTCTTCCAATTTTGCCAGTTTACAAGTTAGATGGAATATACAAGTTAGATGGGATGCTTTCTCATGCACACCAGCTTCCAGACCAGCGGTTTGTCGGTCTTTATTGTGCTACCTCCCAAACGTTAACAGAAAAATCAGCTCACCTTCAGCCTCTTGAGCAACCACTGCATGAGGCCCTGCTGCGCAGCCTCTGTGCACATCTCTGGCCGGAACTCTGCCATGTTCTCCACGATGGCTGAGAAGAAAGGCACAGAAGGCATCCACAGTTCAGCTTACACCCGTACCAACGCGGCTTTCCCAGGCCCTTCCTAGGGCCGCACTGCTCTTGTTAGAGTCGCAAGCTCTTTGCAACACTATTTTTGAGTGAGACTTCAGCTGGGGCGTGTGACACTGTCCCACTGTTTTGGGCAGCGTGACACCAGCTCTTGCTGGAAGAAGCCTAGGATATGTGCCCTTTACTGAAGTAACAATGCTCACAGCACAAAAAGCTAACACAAGATTTTACTGCTGCGGTGGAACACGAGTCCAGAACTGGTTTCCAGTCTGCCTCATTCCTCCAGCCCCTGGGAAGGACAAAGGTTCACAGGGACTGCCGTCCTGAATGGCTGGAAGGTGGGGATGGTCTCCGGGTTAAGAAACGAAACGGGTTGCAAAATGGTTTCTGTGCTGTGCAAAGACTGAGGAACAGAGGGGTAATGATGTAACTGTATGAAATGCAACTGTTTTACCACCTGAAAGTTAAATGCATTGCTAAGACGAACAGCTCGCATAACCCAGCAGAGCTCACAGACAAGTGCATGGAAACACGTGGTCAGTAGAGCATACATTTGAGTCCAGTGCACAGAATTTCATCTGTGTATCAGCTCATTAACGTAACGACTTTGGGAAGAGGCTCCTCACCAGTGCTCCCACAACAAACGCTAGCAGAAGAGGTTAGACTGCCCCGGGAGTCACAGCTGTGCTCGAACGAACCTTGCACTTGGGTCTCTGCCTTAGTGCTGGCAGCTCAAGGGCAGAGCAGGTAAGAAGGAAAGGGGGAGGTGGGATAGCCCTCCTGCCACCGAGTACAAAAGGCACGAAGAAGCGACGTACCGAGCGTGTTGTGGACGCCGTCAGCTTCCTCCTTCACACTTTCATCCAGGCGCTCTAAATTCTGGACCAGCAACGCCACAACTTGGCCCTCCACCTAAAGGGTCACGGGAGAGAAAAACATGAGAGAAGACTAAAAAATGGAAAAGAGAGGAAGAAGTGGAGGGAGGAGAGTCTAAAACAAAAAAATAATCAATAAGCCCTACTGAAACACCCTGCTAGACGTGATTCTGATCAGGAGATATTAACGATCTCGCGCTAAAATCTCAGAAGTAGCAAAGGATTCACCAAACAAATCTGCCACTATGTTTGTCTTAATTAAACAACTTTTAGGTTCCAGATTAAACAGAAAAACATCTGGAGGCACACACAAACCTTGTCAGACTTACTTCCCGCATCAGCCCTGATTGATTTATAATCCCTCCGAATTCCTAAATGCCAGGCACCACGAACCACCCCACGGCAGCCGGCTCAGCTCCGCGAGCAGCCCCACTTCCAGCGTCCTACCTCTGGCCGTTCTGCGTGGCTGTTACACCCCCACCTTAGCAGGTACCAAAAGCTGAAGGCACAATGCTCACACATGCAGATTCAAATCTTAGTAAAATGAAGGTGCCAAGCTGACTCCAGAGAGCTAATAACACCCCGACAGCAAAGCAAGAGCAGGAACCTGCACGGACAGCGCAGGCTGCAGCCCCCTCACCACAAAAGGTCTGCTCTTAAAGCTGGAATCGGACAGAGCCCAGCCCGACTTCAGCTATCCCCTGTTGTGGAGCTAAGCTTGGACAAGCTGAACAAAATAACATTTGCAATTCAAAACTCTTAACTGGTTTTGTGCTCAGTGAAGCCAGGGAAAAAATACAAACATCAGCTGGTGGGGAAGGCAGCGCAGCAATCCTGTCAGATCCGTTAAACATTATACTGACTCTTTTTTAAAGTAATCTGAAGAGCAGATATCCAAACTGTCTCCCAGGATATGCCAGACTCGTTTCTTTCAGAGAGAACAATAAAACACCTAAAACTCAGCTATTATCAGCGAGTTGGTGACAAGGCAAACAGAGAAAGAACTTCGCTTGATTTACCACAGAAAACATCTTCCCTACCAGTCCCCTCTGCCACTCCATTCATCCAGCAAGCCTTCCGTGAAGGCAGAGTAATTAAGAGCAGCCAAGAGGCCAGCTGGAGGAACCGAGCTCCCGGCCACTGTCATTAACCTTCGGGGGTAACCGTGGCTGGACGAGAGGGATTGCAGGACAAAGCCTGGCAGCCAAACAAAAGGAAAACTCTGCGTCGTTCCATTTCAACCCAGCAGTTACAGGACGAGGCAGCCACAACGTTTCACAAAGGCAGCAGTTCACCAACACAGGCTGCCTGAAGGTAGAACACACTGAGATCCAAGTTCTGCTGGCCATCGCTTCTCTGAAGAGTGCTTCTGCTCCGCTTGGCGTCCTCGTCCTGCAGCTGCGGTGCAGGAGGCATCCAGCCCAAACGCCAGGACACCAGGAACCGCCCCAGCGCAGAAGACGAGAGGCACCCAGGAGAGTTAAGCAGGCAGAGAGCATTTAAGACCGAGCAATGCACCTGCTGCTGCACACAGATCGTTGGACAGGGTCACTTCATCTCTGTGGCACAACGATCATTACATCTAAACTCTCCGCCACCCGTAAAATGCATTAGCTCTGTTACATGAAAACTTCCAAGCTTTTGAGAAAAAAGCATAACCTCACGATAAGGACATTTTATGTTTCAAATACAAATCATCGGGCTTGAACAGGAGTCACTGGGTCACAGCATACCGGTCTAAGCAAGAGGTCAGCCTGAAAGGTCACAATGGCCCCACGTCCTTCATAGAACAACCTGAAGTCAAACTTCCTGGGTAAACAGAGATCACCCTTCCCGCAAGAAGGAAGAAAAACACAGATCCAGCCCCTAATTTCAATAAAAGGCTGCCCAGGTCACAAACATTTCAATAAAAGGCTGCCCAGGTCACTTCATTCTCCCTCCCTGCATGGAGAAACCTCCCAGCCCACACAAGTTCTGAAGTAAGAGCGCGTGCCGTCCCCACACGGTCTAACACCACAGGAACAGCCTGCTCCTGCAGCGCCGGCGTTCCGCTCCAAAGGCCCGCTGTGGTCCTCGGGACCGCTTCAGCTACAACAGGAGTCCAGCAGAAGCAGCTAACTTCATCACGGCGTTGGCAAGGTAAATAAGCACAGCTGCAGGAATCAGGGGAGCTGGCAGCACTCACTGCTGTGCTGGGTACGGCAGGCGTTCAGCCACGAAAACAACGCGGAGGTTACTACTCACCAGAGCATCTATGAGGACTTCGGCTCCTTCTTCACTCTCATGGAGAGTATCGATATCGGTCAGTTCTTGCAGCAGGTCTACCACAGCGATGGAAACATGTGCTGGGTGTTAAGGACCACCAGGACAGCAGCACACACGCAGTACCAAAAGAACATCGCTCTGAGGCTCGGGAGCTCCTGACGCGACCCAGAGCTGGCAGCTCATCAGGGCACAGGAGCACCGGACCCAAGGGTACAGAGACTACTTCAGCAGCCTTCACGAACACCAGATTCGGGGGATTCTGACAGCTAGGAACGATAAAACTAGCATCATTGTGTGCTTACGGTGCTAGGCAATTTCTCTGTTGCTTGATGACACTTTTAATTTTTTAAATCAAAACTTCCGTAGTTGGCATAACTAGGCACCATCTTTCCCTGGCAGGACTGAACGTAACAAAACAGAAATGCATTATAATAATCTGATTTGGGTGTTATCCTCGCAGCGATCCGCCTGCTAACCCGACAGCACCCGCCTAACAAGGCCGAGGCCAGGCGTGAGGCAGCAGCACAAACCCCCTCCTGCCTGCCCCAATTAGGCAGCACGCTCCTCCGGCCACGTCCCTCACAGGAGCAGCATCGTTTCTGCCAGCCCAATTTTCTCTCATTAACACCGGGCTGCATAACACACGGCTCCCCTGACTGCTACACGGCTCTCTGGTACGACGAGACGTATTCCACCTCATTAGAGCCACTTTCCTATTCTCTCAGACACTCTGATCAATCCTGCCCAATTCCCACCGGGTAGAGCAGGGCACGCGGCTTCCTACGTGTCCTATATAACAGCTCTGCGATGGATCTCTTTAAAATTCACAGGCTAACAAACCAGCCTCCCGGTCCTCCTGTTTGTGCATTTGCCCAGGCACACACGGAGCAGCAGCAGTGTTTTAATACATCTTTTCTTAGCAGGGTTATGGTTGCCCCTTATCCAGTCTCAGGAACGCTGCCAGGGAGCTGCCGGTTCCAGTCCCAAGTTAACCCGCGCGCGGCTCCGCTGACGATGGGTGTTGGTATGACTGCTGCTTGCATCACACTGCAGCAATCCTTAACCGAGCCAAAGCTACCTGTACGTTTCCAGGACAGGCAGACGTCACTTACAGTTGTAAACGCCATCAGGAATTCAAACAGAAGGGTGTTACGCCGTCCTGGGCAGGCAGTCACTCGTGCTTATAGAAAAACCACTGGCGGGGGAGCCGGGACACAATTTTTGAAGGCACAGCTCAACAAGCAGGTAAGAAAATGACCTGCCTTGCATTTATGCTGCGAGGAATCAGGCAACAAAAGCTGGAGGAACAGGCCAGTAGGAACCTCACGAAGTAGGACAAATCCAAGCCCTGTCTCTGGGATGGAACTAAGCCAGGCACCGGGGCTGTCCGGGGAGGTGACAGCTCTGCAGGAAAGAATCTGGAAGTTCTGCAGAAGATGAGTCAGCAGCAGCACGCCACTGCAGCAGCAAAGGCTAATTGCAGGCTGCACTCCTTCTCATGAACAAAATCAGCAGGCCAAGGGAAGGACCTTACCTGTGCCTGGCACTCACGGAGCAACACACTGAATGTTCTGCTCAGCTGTGGGCGCCCCCAGTACAACACTGAGCTCATCAGAGCGCAGGATCCCCCGATGGGCAGGGGATTAGCGTATGACACACGAGGCAACTGAGGGAATGGGGTTTGTTCAACCCATGTCAGAGGGAAGGCAGGATCTAACTGAACCACAGAAACATAGACGACTACTGCTTCCTGTTACTGCTACACAGAAGACTGAGCCAGATTTTTCTGAGGGTGAGCAGCAAAGAATCAAAGTCACAGCAAAAGAAATTCAAAGTAGATTTTCAAAGCCTTCTGAAGAAGCATATCCAGAGACGCAGTGGAATCTCCATCTTTAGGGAGAATTAAAATTCAGCTTAACAAGAACCTGGTCTAGCTTTAACGTTGGTCCTGCTAAAAGAGGACTGGGCCAGAAACCTCTTACTGCCCCTTCCAGTTTACATGACTCCACGACTGTACCGTGTTTCAAACAGACGTACCCACATCCCATAGGGCATCCCTCTCTAGGAAGCTTCTGTGGAGGCTTCCAATGAGAACACCAGCTGTCCTGTTAATTTAGGAGATGGAAAAACAACTTCAAGCTTTCCTGTCTTTAATTAAATCTTGTCAGCGACCATCTTCCGCTCGCATGCTTTGTGTGAAACTACCTGAATCTCTGATTCAGCAGATTGTTTCTTCTCTCCCTTGGACACTGTTTTCCCCTTTGTATTAGTTCCTCTAGACACCACATGTAAATCACGTCTGAAGAGCCATTTGCTTAGAGCTCTCTTGAAGAATCTTTTTCGATTTGTTTTAAGGTCATTAGAAACCGTGAGCTGTACCGATTTCATTACACATCTAGATGCTCCAGTTTAAGTGTTTCTATTCTCTATACGGGCAGCAGCACAGGGAAGAGGCATTACTACAGCCTTTGTCCTGCTTCCAACAGACCTGAAAACACTTCGGCAGCTTTATGGTAAGAAATGAGTTTTCTCCCCAAATTGCGATCCACAGGCCCTAACCTAACAGACAGACAAGTCGCAAACCAAGTTAAAAAAAAGGTTTGGTGGAAAACCAGCCAAGCCCTCACCTCCAGCCGTGACTCTAGGACACAACTTCTTGTTAAAAAAGGACAAGGTTGTATTCCTGTGTGCTCCAGATACGAGTCAGCCCAGCTATCCCAGGACAAACCACTTCCTGGTGAATGAGACGTTCAAAGATACCTGTTAAGACCATGCACGCAGTTCACAAAAAGCCTGCAGTGTCCAGCAAAAAAAATGAGAGTAATGAAACGCCGGTGCCCATGGAACTGGTTACGCATCACAGGCGCCTCCCACGTATAGGAGTAAATAGTTAACAACCGTTTACTTGAGCGACTTTCATTACAGCTCCCAGATAAAGAAAGCAGAGGTGTTTGCTATTTTGCACGGACCAGCATACCACCACGTCAAGGCTAAGCTAAATACAAGTCAAAACAGCCAAACACAAAGATTTTTAAAACTAGCAGTGCTTCTCACTTAAAAGAAGGCACACACTCAGTGCAGCAGGGGGGAAAAAAGAGAAAAACACATAGTAGCCTGTGAAAGCAGGACACAGGAGATTACAGAGAAGTCTGCTGAAAGCCTCTCCTAAGAGAGCTGCTGTAACTGAAGGATATCCGTGTTGTCGTGTCCCAGCAGCCCGAGAAGAGACTGCACAGCATTCAGCTCCACCAGCAGGTGGTACAGGTCCGGCATTGTGGCGATCACATGCATTTCCTGAATGATGTCATTTAAATCCAGTTCGGATTCCATGAACCTGAGGCAAGACAAAACATTAAAACCCGCATGAGTTGTGATCAGCGGCCACAGCCCTTCGCCGAAGAGAACGCCGCCTTCCCCAAGGTACCCGGCAAGACTTGGTCAGCGCCGCTGCACGTGGCCCCAGCCCCTGCTGCTCCGTCATCGCACCAAATGACCGAGCCCAGACTTCCACGAGCAGCTCGTGCCCCACCCTGGCCTACATTTGCCCCTTTCGTTTCATCAGGTAGCAGGCTAAACCTTCCTACTACGTAATTTACGTGGTAAAAAGAGTGGATTTGTTCCAATGCTGTAAATCAGTTACAAAACCACTATAATTACACCAAGAAAACGAAATGCACGTGAAATAAACGCTCCAGTGATGCGCGTCCCCTGCCTCCTCCGTACCAACAGGCGTTGTATCAGTCTGAAGCGAAGACCATAAAAAGAATTCATAGAAAGGACAGAACACTAAACTGGACAAAAAATACTGGGGCTCAAGAGTAGGCAGAAATTCATTTAGCACGAAGAACAAACTCCGCGAAGGAGGAAGAGGCAAAACAAAAAATCACAAAAAATCACAAAAACAAAAAATCACAAAACCTTTTTTTACGTGTGTACTCCCCAAACAAAGGCAGCATAACCTACGATTTTAGGACTGAAATTTCACACAGCAGGAATTTAATAACCTAAATCTTCTCCCCTTGTTGCCATTTATTTCCTTTATGCCACAATTGCCAGTGATTTTTTTAACCCATATAGCTGTCTCTGCCAGAAGCCTCGATAACGCCATTTTTAATTAACAAAGTTAGTTTCAAATACAATTTATAAGGACAATACGGCAATAACAGCGCTTATGTAAGTCTTACGGAACCGAGAACATCTGGACTTTCAACAAATTGCTTTAGGGCTGCAACACGAAAGCAAAGGAAACCAGCGGTAACGCGGCGGGGCCAAGCATCGTCTTACTTCTCTGGATTGTCCGGAAACTTGATCCGCAGCTCCTGGTTTTTGTAAGATCGCTTCTCAAAGGTGAGAATCATCTTCTTCACTGAGCTTTCATCCAAAGGTTCCTCCTAACAAAATCGGAAGGGCAGAAACCAGAGTTTACCATTGGCACTGGAGCACTGTCCCTGCGTACGGCAAACAAGCGAGCGCAGCAGCCGACCGCAGTCGGCCCCGACGCCCTGGGTGCCGCGCAGCAGCCAACGGGAGCGCTGCCCATCGCTGCCAGCACTCGCACACCACGATTCATTCCTCCACTCGCTGCCACTTTGACCTAAGCAAGCTCTCCAGAGCAAACCCTGGTAAATTGGGGTTTTATAAGCCAGAGCTTCACCAGGCGGCTTTTTCTCCAGAGCCAGAAGCTTCCCGACACTTTCTGAATCCGAGTATCAGCGAACAAAGAGCGTTTTGCAGTGCCCTTGTGCGGCACCGCCAGTGCCTCGCGAAGCTTTCTGCTCCTGACATACGACCGTAAATTTCCATTAACAGCTTAAGCCCACGGGTGGTTTCATTTCAGGAGTCCACTGTGCCGTTTCTTTCTGTAGTCTCCATTTAACTGTCCGGAGTTTATGATCTTTTGTATTTTTCTCACTCGGATAAGCTTTCACTTCTATTTTAAAGTCTTTTTCTAAAGAAAAAAATCAATATTTTACTCTAGTACTTCCTTTTTATTTTGGAAAGTTTTCTGAAGCATTTCTCAGCTGGCATTAGGCATTTACTGCACGTCAGCAGCACGCCCTTAGCTACCTCCCTACTTTATTTCCTGCTTTTATTGTACTACTCTTAATTAAATATCACTATCCCAGATTTTCTTGTGGAAGCTCTTCCTTCTCTTTTCAGCTATTCTAGAGCCACTGCCACAGAGAAGTTCTCAAAGCAGAACCCAAACCAGGCCTACCCACATCCCAGGCCAAGCTGCGTGCCCGCTGGCTGTCAGCCAGGAGCTGTGCCTGGCAGCAAGGACTCTAGGCGGTGACCTGAAGCAGCGATCTTGTCTGAGATCCAAAAAGCATCAACTTCTTTAGCAAGCCGCATCCCAATAATAACAGCAGTTAACGACCTCCATTATTAGTGGGCTTCCTACCTCCTCACGTTCGGCCTGCCTCAGCACTCCACGTCCCCATCCCATCGTAACCAGCGCTGCCGCACCCAAGCCACGTTCCTCCTCCGGGGGAATTTCAGTCCACCAGGGGACTGTCCCACGCTGGTACTGCTTCTATTTTATTTGTCTCTTTTTTAAAACAGGTATCCCTGCAATATCTGCAGTAGGGTCTGCTTTCTATGCACCCACGTTACGGGGTCCTACAGATCCTCCTTGCAGTCAGAGGACTTCTGCCTGCGTCCGATCACCCCGGAGCTCAAATGCTACAGAAATGCTGTGTTATCTTCCTCAGCTAGCAGCAACTGTAACAGCAACAGCTCAACACAACAAAAACAAACCAGGGAGATCTTCAGAGACGAACGCCGGCAGTGCTGTACGCAAAGGACAGTGGTATTTTACAGTACATGGTTCTGCAGTGGAGAGTGTATTTTTTTTTTAAATCAAACAGGACACAGGCAGCAGGAAACAAATATCTCCTAGACTTGTACCAATCCGTGTGTCACATTCATAAAGTGATCTTTTCCCTGGCCCTTGGCAGAAAGGCCAGTGCTGCATTGGATTTCTGTCTCCAAGGCTTGAAATCATTTACCCTTGACAGCTGCTACCCCCCCTCTGACCCGAGACCTCTCTCGTGTAGGAGAATGTTTATTTGCTGCTGCGGCATCGCTGGAAAGAGGGGGAGAGGGAGAGCAGCTACTTGGCTGGGGGTACTGAAGGAAATACCAGAGTTAGAAAACTATTTTGAATCTAGAAACGATTTCCTAAATATATCATTTAAAAGGTGAATTGTGTGTCCCTAGCCTAAAACGGAGATAAGGATTGAAAGGTTTTCTATCATTATTCCCCCCTCCCCCAGTGACCTTCTTTAGACCTTCAGAGGCTGAGGCTGTCTCTGAAAGCAGAACCACGCCTTCAGCTACCCACGGCACGTGCCACGGACGAAGTGGAGGTCACGGAGAAGGGATCTAGCTTTTGTGTATTTCCCGTAGGGCGCTGGTGCTTTACCTCCTCCTCTTCCTCTTCCCCATCCCTCTCAATTATCTGAAGAAGCTTCTTCTTCTCATCATCCGTTTCTTCCAGCGCAGCAGCCTCCTCCTCCCTGTGGCGGCCGTGCTCTCGCGCACCAGCTTGTTTGCGGCGTGCTTTGATTTCTTCCTCCTCCTCGTCACGGGGCCGTTTTGTCCCTCGGTTAGGCTGAAGTCAGAGAAACAAGGTGAATGAGCACAAGCCAATTAAACGCCCTTTGCCAGGGACAAGAACAAGCCCATTAACCCCAGTGCCAGGCTTTAATTCAGACAAATGGGGATGAAAGCATCGGAAATAGCAGGAAAAACAACAGCATATTCAGTTTGGGCTTGCTCACGTATTTTTGAAGGACGAGCAGGCAGGAATAGCAGGATCCTAAGCTCTGTAGCTACAGGAAAGGGGAGCTTAACTCGTTATCGTTTAACAAGAGCCTGTGTTAAAACACTGAGAACAGAACGTAAAACACTCGCACTGTCTGTCAGCTGCTCGAGTTGCCCGGACGATGATTTCCTGCTGCAGCAGGCCTAACACTGCCCAGCCCGTTTCAGAACGCACGTCTGGCTCGAAGGGCCGGCTTCTCTGCTTCGGGCTCCCTGTGCACAACCGCAGCAGCACGCCCGGCTTCGATGGCTCAGGTCTGCTGTTCTCCCGGACCGAACCCAGGTCGGGAAGAACGAAGACGCAGAACGGGCGAGCCGGCCAGCAGGCTGACCAGGAGCACGGCGTGTTTTCAGGGGTGCCCCTGCTGTCACCTCTGGGAAAGGTGCCGAGTGAAGGCTCCCTGAGCTCGGGATCCCAGAGGCTCAGACAGCAGCGTACGGCCTGCGCGGGTGCTGGGTCTGCTCCTGGCCAGAGCGCCTCAAAGCCGGCCGTTGTCGGCTCTCTCCCTCCGGCGTCGCTGCTGTGCCCGTTACAGACGATGCGCTCCTGACTCCAGCCCTTCTGCAGCGCTCCCGTGCACTCTTACAGCACTTAGAGCCCGAATTCCACAGCTGAGGAGCAGCAGCAAGCCTGAGAGCCTTCGAAATGAAACAGGTACTTGCTTGGAGCGGGGGGTTGTCCTTAAGCAGATCCCCTTTGCTTCCCTTCTGCGCACGTTAAAATACTTCACACAGATCAGTTTTGAAACCAATGTGGCACTGCCAAAACCCAGAGCTAAGTCCTGACTTTCACAGGAAGGAACCTTGCAACATCTGCCTCGGATGTTCCTCATTTAAAGTCTTGGAAAGTCATTCCTTGCTCTCAATCCTAAAAAGTAACAAGACACCAAAAGAAGAGGAGAAAACCACAGATAAGACAAGACTGACTGCAGTGAGGGACCACGGGAGCCGACGGCTTGTCAGACACGAAGTGATGTGCCAGGGACAGGGCCTGCACCCCCAGAACAACATCTAAATTACACCTCCAGCACGAAGCCGAGCCCGTTTCCTCTAAGTACACAAGCGCTCGGTAAGGGCACTCACGTCCTGCCTCCAGCTCAGTTATTTGGTCCCTTTTGTATTTATGCGCTGCCGGGGACAGGGATCTTCTGCAACACGCGGCAGTCGCTATGATACATTACGGAGCGCAGCGTGCCGCCATCAGCGCCGGCGGATTGGCGATAGACAGTAACTGAATCCCCGGGCAAGCGTTACGGAGCAGGCACTAAGGGTTTGCCTTCTGTTATCGACGTTTTGCTGAACCTTGCCGGGAATATCGCGGCTTTCCGCCCGGCGCTGTTCGGACTAAGAAATCCGGGCTCAGTGAAGCACCGGCGCTTTGCTGGCTCCACGGGAGCCTCGCGGCCCCGCGGCTGATTGAAGGCCAGCACCGACCTGCTCAAACCCTGCGGGACCGTTAGCAGCCCGGGAATTCAGCGCATCCGCCGCTGGGCTCAGGACGGCGCGCTCTGTTAGGCAATCCCACGCCTTGTGTCCAAACTAATTCCATAGCTGCACACGCGCACGCTCAAGTTCTGCCCTTCTGGTAGAGAACTGTTTCAGAAATAAAGCGCCGGCTTCTGCTCTGCTCCGCTGTGCTCAGGTGCACTTGGCAAGAAGCCGGAACGCATTACACAGCGCACCAGGAAAGCGTTCTTACACTGCGTTTCTTGTCCCAGACGGGGCCGCGAGCCCCAGGTGGGAGAGCCCCGCACCCAGGCGGCCCCTCGAGCCCTCGTCCCCCCGGCACGGCACCGGAGCAGCAGAAACACGAGCGCTCCCCTCGTGGGCTGAGCAGGGGAGAAGAATCACGCCCTAAACCCACCCAGGCCCCTGCCTCGTCTTCCTCAGAGCAGCGATAACGCATCAGCACCAAGACAAACACCCCTAGCGAGGTGGAGCAGCGTTCAGACCCTGCCTTCGCCACCGGGAAGCTTCAGAGAAGAGTGAGAGCTTCCCTCCCCGCCCCGACAGCCTCTTGGTGCCGACCCGGTTGGCTCTGAGGGAGAAGAGCTTTTTGATTAACCAGGGGCACAGATGAGGCATTTAGGGGACACAAATCTGAAGCAATACGAGATCAAGGCGGGGTTTGGGTTGGTTTTTGCTGAGGGAAGCCGAGACCAACTCATTTGCAGCAAGAGATTAAAACCAGGCAGCGCCCATGGCCCAGCCCGCCCCTCTGACAGCCGCTGCCCCCCGCAGCGAGGACGGACGAAGGCGCCCCAAACCTTCACACTTCTGCTGAGGGGAAAGAACCAGAGCTCGGCTGCGGCTAACCTTACAACAGACAAAGCTGCAGCAGGCAGGAGCTGGTTCATGAGCCAGCCTGGGCTCAGACAGCGCTGCCAGACGGGCAGAGCACACAGCCTGCAGCAACGCTCCCTTTACCTGATGTTATCCTCACACACACGACAGCAGCCGCTCTGCGGCAGAGGCACAAGGTAGCCTGATCCTGCTGGATGTCACCTGTGGCTGGGTGAGAACGTTCGTGCCCAGCGTCCTGCGGGCGGGCCCTGCCCGGCTGCCCCTGCAGCAGCTGGGTGCTGGTGAAACCTGCCCTGTTCTTCTTCTGCTTCTGCGCTCCAGCCGTGAGCAGCTCCACAGAACGGGATCTCACCTTCCCAGTACCAGAGACACGGGCCGCCAGGTTTATCCGCCTCCCGTCTCTGCCCTCCTCTCGCTCCCTTCACCCTTCCGCCTAACTCTGGAAGCCTGAACCCTGCGGCGCCGGACGCCGACCGTTTCACCCGGAGCATTAGCTCACGTGCTGGCGTGAAAACGTGTGTGTTTGCTGCCAGGCGGGAGGGCACAAAGCCAGGCCAACATCCTCAACGTTCAGAAGGTTTTGGCCCACAGCCCCAGAACAAGCCCAGCGGCCAGGAAAGCCAGCCGTGGTGCCACGACCCTCGGCGCCTGCGGGGCCCGCTGCAGTGCGCGCCCAGCCTCCCGGTGCAGGGCCTCTTCCCGGCGCCCAGCCCGACCCCGTCCCCCGGCCCTGCTCCCTGGGGAGCGCAGCCCGGCCCCTGCCCCTCCGCTGCCCTCGCGAGGAAGCCGCAGGCTGCCACGAGGCCTCCCCTCAGCCCCCTCCCCAGGCTGTCCGGGGCCGTTTCCCCTCTCGTTGTTCCGTGCCCCCCCCCCCCGGCAGGGCAGCGCGGCGGGGCCCCGAGCCCGGCAGCGGCCCCGCGGCCAGCTCCGGCCCAGGACAGCCCCGTTACGTGGGGGCCGGCAGCGGCCCCCCGGTGGCGGTGCCGGTACCTGGTAGCTGAGCAGCTCCCCCACGTCCATGGCTCCGGCCGGGCCCCGCCGCGCAACTGTCGCCAAGGCCGGGGGTCGCGCGACACCGCGCCGTAAAGAGAGCGGCGCGGGCGCGCTTCCGGTGCGCCACTCCGCCGGAAAGCGAGGACGGAACGGCGCTGCCGCAAAGCGAGAGCGGCGCCACGCTGCCGCAAAGCAGGGCCACGCTGCCGCAAAGCGGCTCCCCCCGCCCCGCAGCGCGGGCAAGGCCCCGGTGCCGCGGGTCCCGCGGGGCGGCCGAGCCGGGCCGCGCTCCGTCCCCACGCACATACCCAGCGTGGCTTCCCCTGGCTTGGCTCCTCGCCCCGTGAGCCTTCAGGGCGCTGGGCAGGGCACAAAGCCTCACTGCTGCCCAGGAAACCCGGCCCTGAGCAGCTGCGTGGGGCAGCATCCAGCAGCGGGGCGCTTTGTCCAGTACGGGAGCTGGAGCACGGGGACAAAAATGTGAAATAAAAGCCAAAAGCAGAAGCAAAGCCAAGCACAAAACACGCCCTCAAATAAACACCAGCCCCCGGTGCTGGGCTCCTGGCACCCCAGCAGCAGCTCACTGTGCCACAGGCTTTGGGGGGCACGGGGCGAGCCCCAGTGCTCGGTCTGACCCCGAGGCAAACACAGCAGCCCACCCACCCACCCACCCACCGCCCGGCCGAGCCCCAAAGCCTCGGCCCTCTCCCCCGGGCACACCGTGACCCCATGGGGCTGGCCAAGGCAGCCGTGAGACCCCGGCCCCGCTCCATGGGAAGACGCTAGGCGCGGGGGCTGAGGGTGCCGAGGAGGAGAATCCCTTTTTAATTTTGTTCCTCGCTCGGTTTTCAGTCCCGATGCCTCAAGATCTAATTCCGAATAAATAATTGTACTGAGTAACCCAGGTCCCCCGGTGATTAACTAAACACACTGAGGCTCGCTGAAATTGAATTAGTGGTGTGCACTCAGCCGTTATTACCCTCCCCACGTCATGCATATTAATGAGGGGTTATTAAGAAATGTAAATGATGCCTCAGGGGGTTGGGAGTGCAGGGGGGTGCAGGGCGGTGTGGGCTGATATGACAAACCATTAGGAAAACAGCCTGATTGAAGCCACTTTTTAATTATGTCAGATCTTGCTCCTTCTTGGGTGCAGCAGTGTTTCCGGATGCTTTCGTTTTTATTAAAATGAGAAAAAGGGAACAAGTTATAACTGGAATGTTAAATTAGCATTTCCAAAGCAGAAAATCTGCAGCGGTTGAGCAACCCCTGGGTAGTGGTGGCAGGGCTGGAGGCTCTGTGGGGCCGGGCCCCTGCCCGCCGGTGCTCTGAGGGGGGATCCCACAGGCTCAGGCCCCCGTTGCCCTCAGCTCCCCTCACAGCACCACAGCAGGGTGAGGGGAGCAGGGACTCGTCCCTTGAGCTTTTGCCCCCTGGCACCGGCTTCGTCCAGCCTTGAGCACAGCCCCACCGCAGCCCCCCCAGCTGCCGGTTCAGCATCACTGGCCAGGAAAGAGTGAATGTGATAAAACTCATGCATTTTAACAGGTTCTCGCAAGCGCTCCCCGCGCCGCAGAATAAAAGCTGACAGGTGCAGCTGAGTTAATCAGAGTGGATAATGGAGGGAAAGAAAGAAATCTCACACCAAATTGCTGCAGAAATCATGAGCCTGGGCTCAAAAGTATCCAATTAAATGGGGATGAAGCTTAAAGGGGAAAGCCGTGGGTCTCCGAGCCCACCGTTGTGCACAGGTTTCGGCAGGGGCCATGTCCCCCAGGCAGGAGGGGACATGGGGGGACCACAGCGAAGCTGCCCCCACCCCACTGCCCCGGGCTGCGCTGCTGCAGGAGATGGCAGCTGTCATCTCAGTGAGAGGAATGGTCCCATCCCGGTGCCATTCCTCCAAAAGTCAAAACTGGACCAAAACTTCTCGATTTGGAGCCTGTGGGACGACGAGTGCAGCACCCAGCACGGTCAGAGCTGCTGCAGCCCCTAAGGAGCACTAAGCCCATCGCTGCGACGGCTTCGGGAGGGCTGGGCTCTTAGACAAGCTAAAAAATGTGCATTTAATGTAGTCAAGGCCCATTACTGCGGCCGATGGAAATCTGCTGGCATTATAGCAGTTTTATCACTGATAAATCAGATGGCCCAGGATGGTGAGCGCGTACGGGAGTTTGTTAGTATTCAGGTCTCTCCGCACTGATAGCTTCATAACTCCAGACTTGCCTCTTAATTGCACCCGTAAGTGTTGAAATTACTGAAGGGTAAAATGCAAATGGGCTGTAACCTTTCCGGAGCTCACCCCAGCACCACCGCGCGGGGCTCTGCGCCGAAAGGGAGGCGCTTGTGTTTTTTTCCCTTTCTCTTAATTGCTGATAGAGCTGTGCGAGGCCTCATTACACGAGAGGAAAAACCCTGCCTGTGACTGCTGGCAAGTTTCAGCAACACAGAGAGAGGAGAGGGGCCGTGGGGGGCTCCGCGCAGCCTCCTCAGGCTGGTCCCACCATAAAGGGACTCGGGCAGCTCCGGGGAGCAGTGGCACATGGTGCTGGCACGTGGTGTGGCACAGCACAGCCGGGCACCATGGCCATGGGGTGCTGGGCACCGGGCAGAGCACGCCCCGAGCCCACCAGCACCGCAGGGCGATGTGGATGTGCCGGTGCAGGCGGGAGAAGCCAGCTGTGGAATTGAGGCTAATGAGATTTTCGTGAACCTGCGGTTTTGCAGGCGGTGGGGGGGACAGGGCCCAGCTAATTAAGGGGCAGCGACCTGTGAAATCAGGCTGGGGTGTGCGGGGATGGGCAGCGGGCAGGGGGCTGGGGGCGAGGCGGTGCCGGGAAGGGACGCTGGCACCACGGCCGGGCTGCTCGCCCTTCCTGCGGCAGCTGCCTGCCCACGCCGGTGCCGCTCGCTGTCCCGGCACAGCTGGAGCCTCGGCGCCGAAGTGGCACCTTATTTATGGCTCTGCTTCCCCGAGTTAAACTCCAGAAAGTGTGACAATCAAAATTAAAGATTTCTCCAGAAAGCCAGCCTGGGGGGAAATCACTGGTGAGGCCGATGGAGATTTCCCAACGGTGACTTTTAAATTAAAGGGGAAAAAAAATTCTTTAATTTGGCAGCGTGCTCGGGATGCAGCTCACTGGGCACGTTATTATCCAGCTCAGCAAACGCTCCCAGAATTCGCTCACACTCCAAATTGCCGATCTCTCGGCGAGGCAGCGCGTGCCGGGGCTGCGCCTGCGTGCATACGGCGGGGCCTGGCGGCACCTGGCTGTGCCCCCCCAGCCCCTCCCGGCTCCCTGCGCTGCACAGCGGCCAAAATCTCGCTCCTGCCCAGGGCCAGCCTTGCCCAGGTGGTGCAGCCGAGCCCCAGCCCCTCCTGGTATTTAGTGCTGCAAATTAAAATTGACTGGGGGATGTGTAGCAGCCTGGTTGGGCATGTGTGGGTCTGCCTGCCCGTGCTCACTGCTAACGACCAGTAGCCCCTAATGAGGAGTTGGGAGCGAGCAGGGTGCAGACATTCACACTTCCTTTGCAAGGAAACCACACGGACTTTGACGCTGGCGAAAGCAAGACCCTGGCCGCAGTTCAGGCTCTGGCCCTGCTGCAGCCTCCCGCTCCCCATGGCGGGGACGGTGCTGCCCGGTGGTCCCATGGCGCTGCCGTGCTCGGTTCACCCTCCTGCTGGGACCGACGTGTGCCCCGCCAAGCACGGGCAGGTCAGAGGCACCTGCATGCCTGGGACTCAGCCTCCCCGCACTGTGCTGTGCAGCCCTGCGGCACGGCCAGGCACCACAGCACGGCGTGTGCCGCAGCTCCGTGCCACCTCCATGCCCCGCGGGGGACGTGCCCCCTCCCGTGTCCCCACGGGGCCGCCCCAGGGCCTGTCCCACCGGCAGGGACACGACCCCTGCAGCCCCTCGCCCGGGGGTGCCAGCAGTTCCCAGGCCGAGGCAGGGCCACACAGGGGGCAGCTGCGGTTCCTCCGGTGGTGCCGGTGGCTCGCGGCACGGGGCCGAAGCGGGGCGCGGGAGCCAAGCCACGAGCACAGTGCAGCCGGCCCGGGCCAGCCAGCCCCGGCACAACGCTTCCGCCTTCCCCCCGCCCCTCCGAGATGAAGCAATGAAATTATTTTTCTACTTGAGTAGTTTTCAATTTAGATTAAGAAAAATCTGTGCTCCGTTAGCGACGTTGCAGTAAATCACGAGCGAGCAGCACTCTGCAGCTGACAGCCCGATCGCTTATCGGATGCAAACCTTTTTTCACATTGACAGGCTCCGAGTGTGACATTGAGCGAGGGCAGTGGCACCCGACGGGGCGATGCTGCACAGGAGGCGCCCCCCGCACGCACCTCGGAGGCTGTGCTGCAGCCGGCAAAAATGCCCCGGGGGCTCCGGCAGCGCGGGGCCACCACCACCCCCCGGCAGGGCTCCAGCACCTCGCTGCAAAACTGCCAGCAGCCAAAAAGAGCAGGGTGGGGGAAACCCAGCACCAGGCTGTGTTCGGAGACCCCAGCCTTGGCTCTCCTGGGGTCCCAGCGTGCAGACCTTGACCCCCCCCCCAGCAGTTCCCACCATGTGCCGCCCATCCGTGCCAGCAGCGCTGCCTGCACAGGGTAGGGGGGCTCGGCCAAAACAACCATGTGCTCACCTGCCCATCGCACGGCAGCGACACGGCCGCACTGTGACGGTCCTCATTGCTGGGAGTGGGCCCCCATCGTGGGTCCCCATCGTGGGTTCCCATCCTCGTGCGTGGCTCCGCGCTGCCGCCAGCCCCGTGCCGGCACCCTGCAGGAGAGTGCCTAGGCTGGCACCATCAAGAGGAGCATTTGACAGCACACAAACCTTTTTTTTTTTTCCCTCTGGTTCTTCCAGCTCGTTTATCGCCTCTGCAGGGCAAGCAGAGCTGTCATTGCCTGAACCTCACTCATCCGTTTAACCTTGGGGGAAGGAACGCATTTGTGCCAGATAACATGCATCAGATGGTGGCACGGGGAGCGCCTGTAGCTGCTGGGCCTGATGGATGGGCTACACGGGCCTCGCCTGACCTGTGCTTGTATGTTATCTGCATTGCTGCAGGAGGCTTTTCATCACGCCGACAGCTCCAGCATCACCTGCCTGGCAGCGGCTCCTCGCCAGGCGCCGGCAGCAGTGGCCAGGAGGGGCCCGGCCACGTGCTTGGGGCCGGCACCGCGGCACCACGGCCCGCGCGGGAGGCGGCGAGCTGGTGTGGCGGGGTGAGAAGCTGCGGTGCCCAGGGCAGGGCTGGCAGGCTGTGCCCGTGCCGTGTGCCTGGGTCAGGACATGGTTCCTGCCGGCGGTGCCCATGCTGCAGTCACAGCTCTCACCCGTGGCTGTTGGCAAGCCCCGGCAGTGCCGCTCCGGGGGCCGTGCACGGTGCCCCCTGAGGAGGTGGCCCAGAGCCCCGGCACAGGCACCCGATCACCCCATGCCGATGACAGGGACCCGCGGCCTCGTGCCCTGGGGGAGCACAGCCACGGGGACCTGCTCGAGGCCAGGCTCAGCCCCCAGCCCCACTGACACCCGCGGGATTTGGGATGGGCCCAGAGCCCAGCACCGCACCGGGGCCGCGGCCGCTTCCCGAGCAGAAGCGAGCACGGCTCCCAGCCCCAGAGGCGGTGGAGCAAAGGCTGGGAATAAACGACTGTGTTTATGAAGCCCGTAATGTAGCCAGCAAAATCAGTCACTCAGCACAGCGACGCCGCTGCGCTAATGGGAGGTTATTTATGGCACTTCCCTGCTGGTGCAGGAGCTCGGCAGCCCCGGCTGCCAGACCTCACACCCCGGCTCAGGACCCCCAGACCCTCACATCCCGCTCCCTGCTGGAGCTGCTCGGCCCAGGGGGGCCCAGGGAGCTGGTGGGAGCTGGAGACAGATGGGGGCTCTGCCACAGCCCCCCCGGGGCCGTCCGGAGCAGGCACCACCCGTGCTGTGGAGCCTGGAGCCCAGCCCTGCCAGGCAGCCACGGTGATGGGCACAGGGGCGGAGGGAGAGGCCAAGCTGTGGCACTTGTCCTTTGGGTGACATTTTGCCAATGAGGGGTCCTGTGACAGTGACGGAGAGGGGATTGAGCTGGGCAGCACAGAGCCCGGTGACGGATTAGTGCTGCCAAGTGCCGACACAGAAGCCATTTGGTGTGGGGAAATGATAGATGCTAACACTAATTTTAAACACAGGCAACCGAATTCCTCCAGACAGTCGCGGCGCTCAGGATTTAGGGCACAGCTGCTGGGTTCAGATAAGGTGTGAAATCAGCCCGGCGTGCAGGGTGTTACTTAATAATGAGCGCCTGGTGATGGATGGGGGTGTCTCAGCGATATAACCCCCACATTTGGAGCCTTTCAGATCTCTTGCCATCAGTCCCGGTCCCCGCCATGCAGAGATGGCCCCACTGGGAAGGCCGGGTGGGCGCCAGCCCTGGTGGCACCGGCTGGGGGCACAGCGGGCACGGCACCCCCGGCTCCCACAGCCGACCCCACTCCCCACATCCCGGGGGGTGCAGCCCCCCCAGCCCCAGCTCACACCGCAATATTTATGGTGAAAGCAATGCTTGAAATGGCAAGTGCTGTGCTTGCCTGTAGCATTTAATCTCTCATCTGACCTTATAAAAAAATCTCTTTGTGTTGAGATTTTAAACTCAGTTCTTAAATCACCCACTACAGGCCCCGCACTGTATTAATTTCTCCTCGAGCAAATGAGTTTGGTGTCTTCTCCGTTCCAGTGCCACCAGCACCAGCGAGCGGGGAGGACGCGCGGCGCTTGCACCCATGGAAAGAGGGAGAGCGGCGCTCAGGAAGCCAGGCTCAGCTGCAGCTGGAGCCCGAGCTTCCAAATGAGCTCACCGGCACGTTGCCATTGATTGGGAGGTGATTGCTGCAGGGGTGAAGCGTGGTCAGCTTGCCTCATTATTGTGCAAATTGCTGGAAATGCAAATCTTCGGGTGCACCTGGGGGAAAACGTATTAATAATATTACTCCTGATTAAGGTCACAGGGCACTTTCTGCTTGTACAGTGAAGCCCGGGCTCCCTTTCCTCTTCTGAATCTAATAGCCGGTTTATTTTTATATCGATGACTTTGGAGTCCTTAGGAGATATTTCATCTTTGAAAATCCTCTCTCGCAATCACTTGACGAAGCCCTGCCTGAAGCACGCGGCTCCCCCGCTCGCTGCCTCAGGACAGAGGACCCTGCCAGACGGATCCATGGCCCAGCCTGGGGGTCTCTGGGTGACGCTGCAGGGGGACGGCGGCTCGGCACGGCTCGGCACAGCTCGGCACGGCTCGGCACGGCTCAGCACCACCAAGCACTGCAGGGACCGATCCCTGGCAGGCAGGGGCCGGCCACGGGTCCAGTGGGGACGTGGGGAGAGCCTGTGATCTGCTGAATGTGCGCGAGCAGAATGCCGAAGCACCGCTGATTTATTGCCGAGGAAATGCTTAATTTAGGCAATGTATTTAAAGGAACTAATTAGAATTGTATTAATATTTATGGGCCTTATGGAGAAGCTGATAGTCACTATTTGCGGGTATTAACTGTTATCTTATGCCAGGCAGGACCGTGGTGTTTGGAGGCGACTTTAATTGTGGTGAGGGCAATCAAGATCTCACCCAAAGCCCGTGACAACAGCCAGCCTGGGGCTGCACATCAAAGCCACGTTTGCAGTGATAATGAACGTCCCCTGGAATTAAGAACCCCGCCCACCCATCCCCCCCAGACACCTCCCCAGCGAGGACGAGCGCAGCCGCCCGCTCAGGGCCATGCTGCAGGTGATGGGAGTGGGGACATCGGGGTCCTGTCACCCTCCAGCCCCCAGCGGTGGTGGGGAGCCACCCCTGGGCCCGGGGCTCAACCGCGGTGCCTCATCCACGCACCCTGCATGTGCATGGAAGGAACGAGCACGGGGCCCAGGCTGGACACGATGCCTCCCGCTCCTGCTGGTGCTCCCGTCCGTCTGTCCTGAGAGCCAGGGGGGGGCTGGCAGGTGGCCCCCGCAGCCCCCAGCTCGAGCGCCCGCAGCTCCCTGCCAGCACAGCCGACCTCTCGCTATAGCAAAGTTCACATCAATTTTCCTTCCCCTCATTTGTCTGTAAACCATGAAGAAAAATCACCGCCGTCTGCCCACATCAGGCCGCCGCGGTGATGTATGGCTGTAATAAAATCCCCATTTTGGGAGGCCGCCTTCCCCGTGCCGCCAGCCGGCACGCCACGCGTGGCCGCGCCGCTGGCCGGGGCCGCGCCGTGTGGCACGGGGCCAGGGCTGCCGCCAGCCCGCAGGCAGCCAGCGCCCGCCAAGGCCCCCCCGTCCGCCCCCGTCTCGCCCGGCCGGAGGCCCCGTTATGGATGGCAGCTATTAGAGCTGCTATCGAGCGGCGCGCCGCGGAGGCGGCCGGGCAGCCGCTGCCGCCAGCCCCCCGAGAGCCGCACTGATGGGGTGCTGAGCGCAGGGGGGCAGCGGGCAGCAGCCCCACCTCAGCCCCCCGGCACCGCGTGGTGCTCGGTGACAGCGCCGCGATGACGTGGCCCTGGAGCCCCGAGCGTTCCCTTCTCGGTTTCCTGCCCCGTGCCTGCCGTGCGCTTCAGAAGCGCAGCTCCAAGTGCGTGGGCTGGGCTCCCTGCGCTGCGCCCGCGGTCCTGGGCTGGCACCGGGATGCTGGGCGCTGGCACTGGGACACCGGGGACTGGCACCAGGACACCAGGAGCTGCCCCTGGGCTTTCAGCCCTGCACCAAGGAGCAACCGCAGCACAGGCTGGGGCTGAGCAGGAGCCAGGAGAGAGGGAGCTGAATAATAAATGGGCACTTTCAGGACCTTTTCGTCTTTTCTGTTTCAAGGTCCTCACCATCTCTGTGTGCAGAGCTTGCCAGTGGTCAGAGCTGGCATCGCGTGGGGAGGGCACAGGCCCAGCCGTGTCTGTGTGCCCACCCCCTGGGCTCCCAAAAGCACCTCCCCGAGGCATTCCCTGGGCAATGCCCACCCATTTGGCACCAGCCCCTGCTGTCCGTGAGCGATGCCCGGCTCTCCCACTGCCGCTCCGTGGCCGTGGCCCCCACCCCAGCAGCTCGCCTGCCTGGACAGCAGCCTCCGTGGCAGCACAGCACCGCCAGCCCTGGTCTGTGGTGGGGTCGGGGAGCTCAATCCCATCCCCACACCCTCCCCAGGGCGCAGGGGGAGCAGGACGGCGCTGGGGAGCACGAGGCCACGTGGTGCCACTGGCGGCCCCTGGACGCATTGGGAAGGCAAGAGAGAGGCAATGATGCTGCAAGCCAGGCGTCCTGGCAGATTTATTGAGAGGTCAGGGTGCAGCGGCTGGCCCTGCTGCAGACTTGGCCGGGCTGCGGCGTCCCCTCGGGGTCACTCGTTGGCTCTCCCTGGGAAGAAAGGAAGGGCAGTGAGCGGGGCGCGCGGGCAGGGCTGTGGAGCTGTGGGGGCTGGTGCCAGCCCCATGCTGCGGGACAGCTCACCCCCAGCACATTGACCTCGGGGCTGCCCCTTCTCCAGCCCCCGGCCCACCAGGGACACGGAGCAGGTACCCCGAGGAGGCAGCAGCATCTTGTGGTCCCGCTGTTGTGCCACGCCAGGGCCACAGCCTCCCCGCAACCCCGCAGTGCCAGGGGAAGGGAGCGGCCACGGCTGCCGCTCAACCACCAACAGCCCCAACCGCCCGCGGCTGTGCTAGGAAACAAGTGTCACAACCCAGCGAGCACCCACAGGGTGCTGCCTCCCCCCCACGGGGGCCGTTGTGGCACTGCCAGCCTCCCCCTCCAAGCCTGCTCTCCCCAGGACACGCCTCGTGCCAAAAGCACTTGGCACAGAATCGGGAAGGCACCCTGCAAGGAGCGCGCCTTTTCCGCCCCTCCTGTGCAGGCTGAGGGCCTAGGATTGGCAGGTTTAATATTCTGATAATCAGGCTGCGAAATCATTATTACTAACAGCATCGCCCGGTTCTCACCAAAGACAAGCCCGGCTCCCAGGACGGAGCTGCGTGCTGATTGAAATCACCGAGCAGAAGCGCACGGAGTCCCCGTGCGGTGCCCAGGCGCGGGGGCCGGGTGCTGCCTCCCTGCTGGGGGCAGGCGGGGGTCCCACCGCGGCACAGCCCGGCTGCGGCAGGCAGGTGGGGAGCGGGAAGGGACTCGGGGCTGCCCAGCCACCCGCAGGCTCGAGACCGACACCGGCGGGGAGCCGACCCCGGGCAGCAGCGGCCTGGGGAGCACCGGGAGGCGGGGAGGGGTGGGTGGCCCCGGGACCACCGCGGCACCGGGACCTGCGTGGGTGCTTTCAGTGGGTTCCCGTCGGGCAGCTCTCAGCAGCAGCCGCCTGCACGCTCCGTTGCCCTTCACATCCTTCAGAATTGCTGCTCGGTCCCCACCCGCGCCTCCCCGGAGCTGGCTGCGGAGCAACGTGGCTCCACGCTCCCACCCTGCCACCGGCCCCTGCTCCACCTGGGTAGGGGCAGCCCAGTCCAGCCCCGTCCAGCCCCGTCCAGCCCAGTCCAGCCCAGCGCCCTCCTCTCACCCCACTGGCAGACCCGCTGGCACTCCTTCAGGGTCTTGAAGTTGTTGGCATTCCCTTTGCAGCCGCCATACACGAACGGCTGGCACGTCCCCGTGGCATGGTTGTAGGCGTAGCGATAGAAGTATCCCATGCACGGGCCGGGCTCCGGGGGCAAGTGGCAGATGTCACTTGGGAGGTTGGGGCTGGCGACGAGGGCAGGACACTGGCGGCAGCCCAAGCCCAGCAGGACGGCGGCAGGGTTGTAGCTGCTCCATTTGCTCGGAGGCATGCAGCCGCGGCCGCAGCCCGTGAAGCAGCACTTGCTGCCGCCGGGACAGTCGGTGTCGTCGTTGCAGGTGCTGTTGCAAGGCAGTAAGGTCTGCAGCACCCTTCTCTTGGGGCAGACGCCTGGTTTGGCTGCGGGTAAGGAGAAAGACTCGTGTCCACGGGGTCTGTCCGGGCCACGGCCCCCCCTCCCGCCAAGCCCCTGGCCGCCCTTACCTGGCACCGGCCGCGTGCAGTGGACGTGGCAGCCCACGCTGCAGCACTTGTCCTTGCCCTTGCAGTCTCTGTCGCTGCCGCACTCCACCAGGCAGATGGTCATCTTGTTAGAGACCAGCCGTGGGCAGAAACCTGCCTTTTCTGGGGATGCCCGGTGGGGTCAGAGCCCCGCCAGTCGCTCCCCGCCCGCGCCCACACCCAACCCAACCCAGCCCCAGGTTCTGCAGGCAGGGAGCAGTGGGCACCCCTGGGTCCCCCCACCTGAGGGGCCGAGAGTGGGGGAGATGGGGGGCAGGGGCCCCACACCAGCCCTTGTGGGGGATGCCCCCACAGGCAGAGCTCGGAGGAGCCCAGACCAGCGCGTCCCGGCCCCGTGCCAGGATGGGGCGCAGGGGTTGGCAGGACCCAGCTCACCCCCACCCCGAGAGCAGGGCACGGGCTCCCTCAGGGCTGCTGGGGGCCGGGACCCCCTCACCTCCGATGGGGAGCCTGCACTCCCTTCCACAGCCGTTGCTGCAGCAGCGTTCATTGCCTGGGCAGTCCGCATCCGTAGAGCAGAAGTAGCCGCAGGAGCTGCCGGAGATCTTCCTGGGCGCAGGGCACTGGCCACGCTTCTCTAGGAGGGCGAGGGGGGCGGTTACAGCGGGCGGGCAGGGCCCCCAGCCCAGGCACAGCCCCCCAGCCCGGCCCTGCAGCCAGGAGCAGCTCCGTCCCGCAGCAGGGAGCGGGTCTCGTGCTGCCCTAGGCACCCATCGCCCGGCAGCGGTGCGGGTACACGAAGCATTGCAAAGCGCCTGCTGGTGAGAGCCACTGGAGCTGCTCCCAGCCCGCCACCACCGTATTCTGGCACTGCAGCACCAGACCTACCTTCTGCCTCTGGGGTCTAGAGCGGGTGTTCCCCCGTCCCAGCAGCGGGGACAGCCTGGCCTGGACCCAGGGTCACGTCCCAGCTCTGACCCCACGGCCTCGCCCTGACCGGGGCGCGAGGGGCAGAGGGACCACACAACGATCGAATTTGGGGTTGGAAAAGACCTTCGAGACCGCCTGCTCCAGCCATGCCCCCACCACATGGCCCCGCCGCCCCGCGGGCTCACCTCCCGGGATGAGGTCCGAGTCCGGCTGGCACTCGCCCCGAGGGGCCAGGAGGGCCACCAGCAGCACCAGCGACAGCAGCGACCCCGGCTTCATGGCGCTGTCTTCGCAACGTCCGCGCCTCGCGGAGCTTTTGTAGAGCCCCGAGCCCTGCCCCGGGCCTTGCGCAACGAGCGCCGGGCTCCTGCCCCTCCCCGGCACGGGACAGCACCGGGCAGCTCGGCACGGGGCACGGCACAACGTGGGATATGGCACAACACGGGGCATGGCACAACACGGGGCATGGCACAACACGGGGCATGGCACGACGCGGGGCAGGGCACGACGCGGGAGATGGCACAACACGGATGTGCCATGACACGGGACGTGGGACACGGGACATGGCATGACACGGGATGTGTCACGACACGGGACACGGAAAAAGGGACACGGGGCACGGCATGACACGGGATGTGTCACGACACGGGACACGGAAGGAGGGACACGGGGCACGGCCCGGTAAGGGCCACAACACGACACGGGACACGGAACAAGGGACATGGGACACGGGGCACCGCCCGACACGGGGCACGGCGCGACACGGGACACGGACACGGGGCACGCCTCGGCACAGCCCGGCCCGGCCACGGCCCGCGGCACGGCTCAGCACGGGCGGGCTCGGCGCGGGGCCGGCGGGCGCTGCTCGGCTCTGCCCGGCTTCGGCGGAGCAACAGCCTCACCTGGCGGCTGCCGAGCGGGGCGAGCACCGGCAGCCCCGTGGGCACGGCACGGCCCGGATCGGCCCGGCACAGCACGGCACGGCCCGGCACGGAGCAGGACATCGCGGGCCCCGCAGCCCCCGGAGGACGAGGCGGAGGCAGCGCGGTGCTGAGCGGGCCGGGCGCGGGGACGGGGCTGGGGCTGCGCTGCCGGCCGCGGGCTCCTTGCTCCAGGCTCCCTTTGTTTCGGCCCCAGTCCCTCTAGCAACGAGCGCATTCGGCTGCTCGGAGCGTGGGTGGCGCAAACAGGAATTTCCGAGCAGGGAAATAGGATCGGGAAGGTGTAACCCCCGCGGGAGACGGCAGAGATCATCTCGGCCCCAGCACAAAGATGCCTCTTTTCAGGTGGGCTGGGAAGAGCCGGGGCAGGGAGCGGTTCCCCCTTCCCACGCACCTGGTCCCCAGCCGAGGCCTCGCTCCCCGTGCCCAGCACACCTCTGGCACTCCGCACCACCTGGGGCAGGGAACAAGCCCTACAGCCAAAGCCCCGTCCGCCTGGCCGAAGCCAGGGCCTGCCCCTCTCCACCCACCGCAGCCTCAGGCTGCCCCCCCAGCCCCACCTGCCCAGCTGCGCCCCCAAACCTGCGCCCCCAAACCTGCACCCAGCCCCGTGCCACCCTCAGCCACACCGGGGGCACTGCTCTCGGTGTGTGCCTCCTTTCCCAGCCCCTGCGTGGCTCCTGCTTGCCCAGCCCAGCGAGCTGGGTGCCTCTGCCCACGGACAGGCCCTGCCACCACCGGCAAGAGGAGCCTGGGGGCGGATCGGCCGCGGCACCACATGCAGCACCTGGTGGGACACGAAGGTCGCAGGCAGGGACGTGGGGTTCCTGCGTGGGTCTGCGCAGCCTCGGCAGCATCTCCCACCAGAGACCCAGGGTGCAGCAGCGGCAGTGCCGCAGAGCCCAGCGGGCACGGAGCACGCCCCATCCTCGGCACTGCTCACCCTTTGCACGCTTGGCTGCGCCGGGCTCTCTGTAATCTCCCCGTGCCGTTAACCTCGGGCGTCCCCTCCCAGTCGCAGGTGTCTGGAGGCGACAGAACGCACCCTGGGGCAGCCCCTGCGGCCGGCATCCGCCTTGGCACCCGCGAGCCTCCCTGCCTGCCGGCTGCCCCACTCCTCCCTGCCCCGCGCATGGCCGGGTGAGCGGCAGCCCCGGCGGTGACCCCACGCAGCACCCAGCCGCGCCGTCTGCCGGGACGTGGCCCCGCCGCTGCCCGCACCCAGCCCGCCGGTGTGACGGCACCGCGCTGCCTGTCCCCGTGCAGGAATGGTGCACGGTACATGGCACAGGGCGAGTGGGTGCTCCCGGCCTCGCACGTCACACCAGCTTCCCACGCTCCGCTCCCCCTGGGGCCGTGCTCACCGATGAGGAGCCGGTCACCCGTGGCTCCTCAGGGGGATGCAGCTGGGGGGAAAAGGACCGGGCTGGGGCACGCAGGCTCTGGTTCTGCAGGGTGGGCACAGCCTGGGGCAAACCCCCGGCCTCTCTGTCCCAAAACGCCCCTGTGCTGTGCGGCCAGCATGGCCACCGCCTCAGGGTGAGGGTCCTACAGTTCCCCACCAGGTTCCTGTCCCATACACTCATCTCATCTCTTTCCAAAACTCGGCAACATCTGACGTCTGCAGTGATGAGCCCCACAGCTCTGGCGAGGAGACTGCTCTTGGTTGGCCGCCCTCCTGTCCCCTCTGTCACCTCTTCTCCAAGCTGGAGATCTCCAGCCCCTTCATCTGGGCTTCCCGGGGCCCTGGCTCATGGCCCACGTTTCCCCCCAGGGCAGGATGCCTGTGGGGTGCTCACGTCCCCACCCTGGCTGCAGCCTGGCTGCTGGGGCTGGGATGGGGCCATAGTAAATGATTTCTCAAGTTATAGCACGACTCAGAGCTGCTGCTGCCTCGGGCACAGCTGTGAAACGTACTGAGAGGTTCAGTACCCAAAGGTTATGTGCGTGGCAGCCCCTCCCCGGCCCCACGCAGATATAAACCCCTGCTGACCCGCGCCAGCCATCGGCGTCCTCGGGGAGCACCATGAAAGCCGCCAGCATTTTGCTTGTGGGTGTCCTTGCCCTGTGCACGCAGCTGCAGCCGGCTGCCGCGGCCGCCGGGAAGATGGGTGAGTGCAGGGGGTCCCCGTGGCTCTTGGGGTGCCGCAGAGCGGGGCTGGCACAGGCTGGGCTCCCGCACGGGGCTGACGGCTGGGCGAGCAGGTAGCACCATCGCGGCGGTGCAGAGCCCCGGCACCCGTGACAGGCTGGGGCCAGGCACTGCCTGCTGGCTCCGAAGCCCCGAGGGGGGCACCAAGGTCTGTGCCGTGCGGGCAGCGCAGGGGCAAGGAGGGCTTGGGGACCATGGGAGCTCCAAGGGACCCTCCTGCCCCTGGGTGCACCCCCATGGTGGGACAGCCGGCCCCAGGGGATAGAGAATTCCCCAGGCATCAGCCCCTGAACGCAGCTGTCCTCCACCGAGGAAGCCCCGCAGCTGCAGACTGCCAGAGCCCGCAGGAAGGGCTGTCCACGTGTCGCCCTGTCCCCTTGTGCTGGCGTGGGGAGGGCGGGCAGCTGCCGTGCTGCCACGCTGTGCCCCTGCCCACCCAGGGGCACCCTGCCTGGCGCAGCAAAGCTCCCCTTGAGTCGTTCACCGTGCTCCCACGAGGGAGGAGATGTGACCTGGGCACCTTCCGTGCCACCCGCAGAGTGGCTGCGCGCACCCAGGGGCTTGGGCCTCAGGGAGCCCCCTGAACCATCGGGGCTGTCCTCAGCCTCTGGCAGAGCCGGGGCAAGGACGGCACCAATGCGGTGCGTGGGCGATGGAGGCCGAATTATTTCCATCTCCCAGAAAATGATGCCGACCGCGTGGGCTGGAGCCAGCGCAGCTGCTGGCCCTGCCGCCCAGCCTGACACCAGCATGCTCAGTCCCTCTCCAGCTGCTCCTGCTGGCTGCAGGCAGATCCAGCCGGAGCAGGCGCTCAGCAGAGTCCCGCGGGGGTCAAGGCATCGCCTCCAGGCAAACCTGCAGGCACCTCGCCCTGCTCCCCGCGGCTCCCTCCGTGGTTTCTTCCTTGTCCCCTGCCACAAGCGCATTTCTGGGCTCCCGCCCGCCGCTGTCCTCCACGGCGGTGGCTGCTGTGGTGCAGCTCGTCTGCTGGCATCTGCACGTTCACAGCCCTCCAGCCCCATCTCGCTCACCACCAGTACCCAGGAAGCCCTGCACTCCGCAGGCTTTACGAGCCAAAGGGAACGATAAGAGCAGTTACAGGATCAGCCAACTGAGCAGGGTGATAAACCTCAAAGGCAGGCGCTGCCGGCGGCTCCAGCACAGGTGCAGCAGCCTGCATCGTGGTGGGACACCGGAGCCGGTCCCTGGAGCTGCAGCAGCGCGCTGCCCCTGCCCGGCCCCGCTGTGGGACAGCCAGCGCTGGGCCGGCCGGGCTTCGTCCCTACGCAGCGCAGGGTAGGGATGCGCTGCTCCCGCAGCTCTGCGCCGGGGGCAACGCTCACATCACCGAGCTACCACCCCCGTCCTGCCCTGGCCTCCGGAGTGCCGTGCCCCTGGCGTGGGAGTGAGCGGCTGCAACAAGGCCGCCTTTATTCGGGGAGCTCTTTGTTTCCGCCCTGCAGTCTGCCCGGGGCTGGGAGCAGCGGCTCAGAGCCGTTCCCCGCAGCGCATCCCCAGCGGGGCCGGGCTGCAGGTGCTGCAGGAGCACCTCCGGCTGCGCTGCCCGGCTGCTCTGCGGGCGGTGGCGATGGGGCAGCCGCCTGCCCTGGCCAAATCCTTGTGCCGAACCCCTCTTTGGTGTCCAGAGCCCTGCTCAGAAGCCAGCTTCAGAGCCCAGACCCTGCCCGCTCCCCAGCTCGCAGCCGCTGCATGGTGAGAGCCCGGAGGGCGCAGGCTGATGGCCGCGGCCCTGTCCCCACACCCCAGGGCTGCCCCCGCTGCGACGGCGATGGAACGCAGCGAGCGTCCCGCGGGCAGCGTGGCTCTGGTGTCAGCCCCGGCTCCTGTTACTGCATAAACACCCACGCTGGGGAGGGGACCGCGGGCAAACGCAAACAGTTACTGATTTACTGTAGCTCCACACCTTGCTGCATTGTTGACCGTGGGGTTAAATTACTTGGAAACAGACACTGGTCGAGACAAACAGCTCGTGACCTTGGAGCTGGGACCACCTGAGCCCCACGCGGCCCTGCGCCTGTGCGGGGCTCCAGGATGCTCCAGCCCGGAGCTGGGGCTGCCTCTTGAGCCACCCGAGGTGCGGATGCAGTGCTGAGGGCACATCCCTGCAGGAGGGCCCCGCTCTCACCCCCCACCCTGTGGAGGAGAGGCCGAGCCTGGGGCCGTACCCAGGACAGGGCTGGGGAGGCTCTGGGTGCCCCCCCGGCAGAGCGGCACAGCCCAAGCCCTCCAGCCAGGCAGCACTGGCACCACGCAGGGGCCCTCACATCGTACCCCAGTGGCTGAGCCAAACGCTCTGAGCCAAATCTGGAAGCTGTGAGCAAAGGGTCTGAGGTCCTTGGGGCCCCCAGCAAGTGCTGCACCCTGAGGGAATTAACCCCACTGCTGGCAGCACTGGGAGGTGACCGCGAAGTGGCTGAGCGGCAAACACTGATGAGAGCCAGGCAGCCACGTGGGGTGACTGCGATTGCTTGGCTCGCTGGGCCTGGTCACATACAGCCCGGCTTGGTGCTGCCCAGCACTGCCAGCTACGCAGGAACGCCGACAGCTGGCACAGAGGCAGAGGGGGCCTGGGGCTGCTCAGCACCGCCGTGCCTGCAGCACCATGCCTGCAGCACCATGCACACGGGGGACTCGCTCCCTGCCAGCCACCCCCAGCAGAGCTGCCGCCAAGCCAGGCTGGATCCCCGGGGCTGCTGGAGGCCATGGGCACAGCGGGGAGCTGCAGGACAGGGTCGTGTTGGGGTGAGAGGGAGCTGCAGGAGACGCACGAGCGAGCCCCGCGTGCCGGGCACCTTGCCGAGGTGGTGCAGGGCAGCCTGAAGGGCTCTTCAGTCAAGTGGGAAAAAGCTGCAGGAAAACAAGAGGCTGGAGCAGCAGCCGGGTGAGATGCAGAGGCAGCAGAGCTGCAACCCCAAGCACGCTGCCAGCTCCTCCCCACCGCAGGGCAGCCGCAGCCATGGCCGGGGGCTGCACCCGAGCGTGCGGCTGCTGCCGGAGCAGCGACGGCGCAGGTCGGAGCGCGGGCACCGCGTGCCCCACTCCTGCAGCCGTTACCGGCACAGCCCGGCCACGGGACCAGCACCGCCTCGGAGCGGGGCCACCAGCACTCGGTGCCCCGCAGGACCGGGGGCCGGGGGCTCCCCGTGTGCCGCAGCGGGCGATGCGGCGCGCGGCGCTTGGCGGCTGTTCCTGCCGGGCAAGTTTTCTGCGAGACGCCTGCTCCGCTCGAGGCTTCTACTTCCTGGTCGGCAGCCAGGAGCGAGCAGATACCTGATACTTGGGGATTGTGCAACGGCACGAAGGGGGAGCCTGGCCAGGCCAGTTCCTTATGAGCCACCCGGAAGGCAGTCCCCTCCCGCCTGGCCGGCCCCACCTGGAGAGGAGCTTAAAGCCCAGCGGGGTGGCCCTGCACGCGCAGAGCCGGCTCCCCTGCACCATGCCCAAGGCCAGCAGCGTGCTCGTCCTCGCAGGGCTCCTGGTTCTCTGGGCAGAGCTGCCGCCAGCATCCGCCCAGAATGTCACGAGTGAGTATGAGCGCACGGCCCGGCCCCGTGCGAGCAGCCGGCATCGCTCCCAGCCCCAGGGCCTGCTGGAGATGGGCTCCAGGGCCGGAGACCCCAGCCGGCGCCCAGCAGGGCTGTGCTCAGCAGCATCCCTGGCGCCAACCCAGGGGCTGCAAGCAGCATCTCCCTCCTCCAGCCGGCAGCCCTTGCCCCGCTGCAGGGCCAGCAGCCCCGTGCCCACCCACACCGTGTGCCTTTGCCTTTCAGCGAAAGCCGGCGTGTGCCCGGACCCAGCGACAGAAGAAGCGAACTGCACAGTGGGGTGCCAGTCCGATGGCGACTGCGAGAGCACCCTCAAGTGCTGCCCGGCGGCCTGTGGCAAGGCCTGCCAGGAGCCCAACGGTAACGGTCCCCTGCCGCAGCCCCGGGGCTGCTGCAAGCCCTCCTCCGGGCAGCTGACCGCACCGGGGCTCCCGGGGCTTGGCGGCAGCGTGGGCCTGGGCGCCCGCTGTGGGCTGCAGCAGGTCGTGGGGCCCTGCGGGATCAGGGTGTGCTGCGGCGGGGCGGCCGCCTGGCACGGCGCACCCCCTGCCCCGGCTGGTGCTTGCCACGCTCGCCCCTTCCTCCTCCCAGCAGCACGGGGGGGTTCTGAGCAGCCTCCCCACTGCTGGGTTGGTGCAGAGGGCAGGGGAGCCTCACACCCCTCGGGGACCGCCTGCCGCTCAGCCACGCCAGCCCAGGACTGGGCATTATTGCACTATTCCACCTCCCGACCCTGAGCCTGGGGAGCGTCTCCCAGCGGCACCATCCCCAGCCCTGCGCCGGACACGGCCCTGCAGCCACCTGCTGGAGTACGCTCCCTGTGCCGGGGAGCAGCCTGGGCAGCCGGACACAGGATTTGGGACGTGATGTGATGCGATGCGAGCGCTCGGATGTGAACCAGAGGCTGTGGCACCTCCATCGCCTTCTGCAGGGACAGAGCTGGCTCAGCTGTGCCGCAGCAGGGGACAGCGCGGAGCAGAGCTGGGAGCCAGCAGCAGGCAGCAGCGGGCAGGGGGCGGCACGGCAGGAGCCCCTCATGGCCAGCATGCAGGCTGCCCGTGGGACACGTGCCCCCCTGAGGCCCGGGCTGAGGCCATGCACCACAAGAGCCTGGCTGAGGCTCTCTGCGGCAAAAGCAGGGGACAGTGGCCTGAGGCACCGCTGGGGCCCCGTGCCGTGGCTCCACGCTCTGTGCCAGCCGTGCACCCCCGAGCAAGGGGCTGAGCGTGGGGACCGCCACACCGCGTGGGTGACTCTGTGCGTCCCCAGGGGTTTCGGGCTGGCGGCAGCACCAACGGGCAGAGCTGTGGGCCGGGAGAGCCCTCAGCCCACGCTGGGGTCCCTCCGCTGCAGGTGTCCGTGGGCAGTGGCTCTGGGAGCTGCTGCGCCCAGCCCTGCCCCTGCTGCCGCGGCCGCTGGGTCTCACGCTGCGCCCTTCCCATTGCAGAGAAGCCCGGCACCTGCCCACCTGTGAAGCCAGGGATCCCCATGCTGGGGCTCTGCATTAACCAGTGCAAGACGGACTCCAACTGCCCCGGGAGCCTGAAGTGCTGCAGGAACGGCTGCGGCAAAGTCTCCTGCGTGACTCCCTTCAACTGAGGTCAGTCGGGCACCCGCCCAGCCCCGGGGCTCCTGCGGCACGGGACCCGCTCCCCCGTCCCCCTGACAGCCCTCTGCTCCCTTTGCAGGCACTGCCTCCTCCTGCCAGCCCAGCCACAGGGAAGCTGCTGCCCGACGCGATGCCCGCACGTCCAGGCCCCCCGCGCCCTCCTGCCCCCTGGCTGGGCTCCCAGCTCAGAGCCTTCAGCCTCAGCTTCCTCCCTGGGGCCCGGCTGGGGGCGCGCCGCAGCCCCCCGTGCTCTCACCAATAAAGCAGCCTCTCCCTGCTGCACTCGTGGCCGCGTCTCCATCCCGCTGCGCCCCTGGCCAGGCAGCAGCTCCACTGCTCCTGGCCTCATCCTGCCTGAATGTGCCCGAATGGGCACAGCTGCCGCTGGTTGCTGGCAGAGGTGGCGTCTGGAAGGCAATCAGCAGCCAAACGCCCACCCCCAGCCAGCACTGCTCCGGCAGCCCAGGGCTGTGGGCCGACCCAGAGCCCATTTCTCCAAGGGTCCCCCGCCTGTGCCCCTGCCCAGGGCTGCCCCCCAGCTGCTCTGACATCCACCCCCCGCCTGTTAGCAGACGTGCTCAGAGAGGGCCACGAGGTGCAGCAGAGCAGAGCTAATCTCTGCTCTGCGGTGGCTTGGGGAGGTGGGAATGTGTGGCACGGGGACCCGGGTGCTGCTGGTGTGTGCAATGGCACGAGCATCTCCCAGGCCTGCTCCACGTGCTCCCAGTCCTGCAGCAGAACTCTGCTGTGGCAGGAGCCTGAAGGGGCCACGGGCAGGGAACCCCACACGTCCCTGCCCCGACCCTGCCCTTGTGCTGCCTCTGCCCCTTCGCTCCCCAGCCTGCTGAGACCTGGTCCCCGCTCCTGCTCCTGCCCTGCTCTCCCGTGCACCTCGCGGCTCCCCGCAGGAGCCCTGGCTCCCTGCCCCTCTCACGGCCACCCTGCTCCGGCTCCCAGAGCCAGCAGGAGCTGAGGAGCCCCCAGACCAGCCCAAAAGGTCCCACAGGATCAGGAGGACGCTGTGGGGACAGCACGCACAGACTCCCCCAGCTCTCCCACGTCCCGTTCCCACACTGGGGCTTTGCAGGGAGCAGGGTTTGGGGAGCGCCTCCCACATCTCCCAGCCTGGCTGCTCGCGGGTCACCGGTGACCTGGAAAGGGCGCGCGGAGGATGCACCAGCTGCAGGCCAGGAGCCTGGCACTGCCCCGGGATCTCCCCCAGGACAGATTGTTCACGCCCGGCGCTCCCACGGTCCCAGCACTGCCACGGGAAGGAGCAGCTCGGCCAGCCCCCGGCCAGCAGGGTTTAAATCCCGGCTGCGGGGCGCAGTGCCACGGCTCCCTGCAGCAGCATGATGCCGGGCGCCGGCACCCTCATGCTGGTGCTCCTGGCCCTGTGCGCGGAGCTTCCTCCCGCCCCAGCCCAGCAGCACCAAGCAGGGGACCGTGGCGCTGCCCCTGCTGCCAGCTCCCTGCCGCGCCGTGCCCCACGGGGCCGCCGGCCGCCTGCCGCCCCGCCAGCCCCGGGCAAAGCAGGCGAGTGCCCGGCAGCGGGGAGCGGCCCCCCGCGCCCCACCAGGCTGTACTGCCTCTCCGACCACAGCTGCCCCGGGGCCGAGAAGTGCTGCCGCCGCGGGGAGGTCCGCGCCTGCCTCCTCCCTGCCACAGGTACGGCTAGCCGCGACGGATGGCGCACCGGGGGGCTGCCGGCCGCAGGAGCCGGTGGGGTGCCCAGGGCGAGCCCCGCTCCCCGGCACGCCGTGTACCGAGCGTCTCTCCCCCCAGAGAGCCCAGGCTACTGCCCTCGTGCCGGTCCCAGCGGGGCGAGCTGCGGGGCAAGCTGCGGCAATGACACCGCCTGCGGCCCTGCGGAGAAGTGCTGCGCCCACAGCTGCTGCGCCCGCTGCCTGCCAGCAGAGCCAGGTGAGGCGCCGGCCCTTCGGCCCCTGGGGACGCCACCGGGCCCTCCTGTGGGGCAGAGGGATGGGGGCCGCAGGAGCCGTCCCTGCCCGAGCCTGGGCGCTGGGGTGGAAATGCCGTGCGGCAGACCCACGGGTCCACGGCCCCCCATCGCTGCGCAGGGAGACACGGGGGTCCTGGGGGGCCAGCGGGCTCCAAGCTGTTCCCTGAGCCTCTGCCCCCCTGCAGCCAAACCCGGCCTTTGCCCGCGGAAGCGAGCGCGGCGTGGCGCGGCTGCGTGCCCCAACCGCTGCGCCGACGACAGGGACTGCCCCGGGGACCACAAGTGCTGCTTCTCCGGCTGCGGCCTGGCCTGCACCTCCCCGCACACAGGTACCCCCCGGCCCCCCTGCCCCCCGCGGGGACTGTGCACCCCCTGCTCGGTGTGAACACCCCGTGCACACCTGTGCACGCCCCACTCAGGCCCTGCAGCCCCCTGGTTGCGGGCAGGGGGTGCACGGCTCCTCCCCAGAGCAGCAGCGGGTGCACGGCCGTGCCTGTGGGCGCGCTCCAGCAGCAGTGCCCAGAGCCGACGGTGGCGCCTGTCCAGGCACCGCGATGGCTGTGGCTCCAGGGGGCTGCAGGTCTGCCCGGGTACAGCCCCGACCCTCCGTGTCCCCCGGGAGCAGACCCACGGGACAGCAGAGGGCAGGGCCGGCACTGGGCTCAGGGGGAGGCAGGATGGGGGGGGGTGGATGGACCCCGAGGCCACGGTCCCGTGGGCACGGCTGGGCCACGGTGCTCGGGGCCGCTGTCTTGCAGCGAAGCCCGGTGCGTGCCCCGTGGTGCTGCGGGGCTCCCTGGGGCCCTGCGAGGAGCTGTGCGACACGGACGGCGACTGCCCTGGGGCGAGGAAGTGCTGCTCCACCGGCTGCGGCCACGTCTGCAAACCACCCACCGAGGGTAAAGCCGCCAGTGGCGCGGGGGGGCAGGACCCCGCCACGTCCCCATCCTGACCCCCTCCCTGCTGGATCCAGCACCCCTTTTGCCCTCCTGGCGCTCTGGGAGCTGCCCCTCACCCTGCCCCTCCTGGGGGGCGAGGGGCTCACTCCCGGCGGGCAGGGCAGCTCCCTCACCCGCTCCCTCTCTGCCCAGCACGGCCTGGGCTCTGTCCCCCCGCAGCCGCCGGTGTCGGAGCGGGCGAGTGCCTCACCCTGTGCCTGGAGGACAAGGACTGCCCCCCCAGCCACAAGTGCTGCCTGCGGGACTGCGGCCGGGCGTGCGTCCCCCCGCTGCAGGGTAAGGCCAGCCCCAAACCCTGCCTGCAGGGGAAGGCACGGCCCGGTCCCAGCAGCCCGGCATCGTGCGGGGGTCCGGGCTGCAGAGATCCAGCCTGGGGGGCAGAGGGGAGACAGCGTGCTCCCCCTGCCCTGGGGACAGGGCCGCTCATCCTGCACTGACCACCGCATCCATCCCTTCCAGGCACAGCCTAGCCCTGGCCGGGGAGGGTGGCCCCGGGAGCGTTCCCACCCCGTGCCATCACGTCTCCGTGCCGAGCCAGAGGTGCGAGCTGAAGCCCCGCGTCCCGCTCCCGAAGCGCCTGCCCAGCCAGTGCAGGGCGCAGGTGCCCCCGTTCTGCTCGGAAGCACTGAGACAGAATAAAGCAGCTCCTGGCAGCCCGCTGCCGGCCGTCCCCGTGCTTTGCTGGGGGGTGGGTGCGGGCAGGCGCCGTGCTGGGCGCGCAGCTCCAGCAGCCGCGGGGCAGGGAGGCTCCGTCCCCGTGTGGGTGCCTCCCGGGCACCCCCGCCCCGCCGCGAGCATCCCGACGGGTCCCAGGACACATCGCTGCCGTCCCGGCAGTCACGGACAGGAGCACCAGAAACCTGTTGACTCAGATTCCTTGCACCAAGGAAGGGTTCATTTGCATCCCCAAGTGTGAAAGTGGTTGGAAGGGAAAGCAGGGCAGGTGAAGCGCCCGGCCTGGAGAGAGGGCAGGGAGCAGCCCCCACGTGCCGGGGCCCCGCAGGCCGTGCTCACCCCCCCAAACCCATCACCCTGCCACCTCCCCGGGCTCCCCAGGGCTCCCCAGGCCCCGAGCGGGGCCGAGCAGGGAGGCAGAGCCTGGCTGCAGGGCGGCACCGCAGGGGCTGAGCCTGCAGAGCCCCCGTCTGCTCCCACTGCCGTGCGGGGGCTGCGCCCTGGGGTCTGCCCGTGGCCCCCACCCTCAGGGGGCGAGGGGCAAGCGGGGCTGCGAGAGACCCGGGCAGGGCTGCGGCAGGACGGGGCACGGCGCCGTGGGGCAGCACCCGCAGGACCTCGGCCACCCGGGTCCTGTCCCCGTCCTGTCCCCGCGGGTCATCCTGACCCGAAAGCGCGGCTCGGCCGGAGATAAGCGGGCCGGCTGGCGGGGCGCCCGCGGGATCTGGGAACGTCCCTCCTCCTGCTCTCCTGCTGGATCCCCGGGGCCAGCCGGGCTGCAGCCAACCTGCACCCCCAGCAGCCCGGCCGCAGACTTTAAGCCCGGCCCTGTCCCAGCGCCGGACACTCGCACGCCCCCGGCGGCACCATGAGCCCAAGGCTTCGCCTCCTCCTGGGCCTCCTCATCCTCAGGGCAGAGCCAGGCGCTGCACCAGGGGAGGAAGGAGGTGAGTACCCACGGGCAAACCCAGCAGCTGGGCAGGGGCAGCCCGGGGCTGGTTCCTTGCACCCTGACTCCCCTTGGTGCCCTGTCCCCTCCGTCTCCATGCTGCCGTGAGGCTGGGGCAGCCGAGCCCTCACCCCAATAGTGTGGGGAGGGGGTCCCTGTGCCCAGGTGGCTGCAGAGCCCACCCCACGGCCCCGCTGCTTCGGGGAGCCCCGCAGGATGCACACGTGGCGGACACAGACCCTTTGGGTGCCCCCGTCCTGCCCTGCGTGGGACGAAGCTGGGGCAGAGCAGCCCAGCTGCAGCGCTCTCCTGCCGCCTCCGTGGGGATAACGGCAGGTTTCCTTTGTTTGAACGGAGCAGCTGCTGTTTGCAGTGAAACCCTCCCAGCGGCGTCTCTGTTTGCAACCCAAACAGCGCGGCGCTGCCAGCAGCAGGCGAGGGATGTTTGCAAAAACTGCCGCTCTCGAGCCATCCCCCGGCACAGCGCGCAGGAGCGTGGGGCCAAGGGCAGCGGCTTCCCCAGCGCAGCCAAGGGGAGCGCAGGCTGCCACCAGCGAGGTTTCAGGGGTCAGGGCCGCAGCTTAACACCCTGCAGGGCGGCAGCGGTGCCATCCGTCCCCACCTCGGGCACACAGCCCGTGGCCGTGCCCCAGCAGACGGCAGCCTGTGGGACACGGGCACTGTCTGTGGGGGGCAGGTTCCCTCTCCCGAGGGGTGAACCAGGCTCTGTCCCCCCCTGCTGCAGCCAAGGAAGGCGTGTGCCCAGGGGGGGCCGCAGGGGAGCCCCTGCACGTGTTCTGCCTGGAGGACGAGTCCTGCCCCGGGGCCGAGAAGTGCTGCCAGGATGGGGACGTGAGAGCCTGCAGCACCCCCAGCAAAGGTACCCCACGGTCTGCCCCACGGCCGGCAGCGCCTCGGCGGGTGGCCGCAGGACGGCACGGAGCGGCCACGCACGGCCGCAGGCTGACGCCTCCGCTCCCCACCAGCGCACCCCGGGTACTGCCCGGGGCGAGGGGCAGCGGGGGTGGCCCTGTGCCACCGGAGCTGTGCCGACGACAGCGGGTGCGGAGCCAGAGAGAAGTGCTGCTCCGTGGGCTGCCAGCGGCGCTGCGCCCCGGCAGTGCCAGGTACAGGCAGGGCCGGTGCCCGGGTCCGCGGCCGGCCGGGGGGGTCGGCATCACTCGGCCCCCCCCAGCTCAGGCAGCCCCGCTCCCCAGCCCACCCTGGTGTCTGCCCCCGGCTCCCGGCCGTGTCCCGCCGCGCGCCGTGCCCCAACGCCTGCAGCGACGACAGAGGGTGCCCGCAGGACCAGAAGTGCTGCTTCACCGGCTGCGGCCTCGGCTGCGTGACGCCGCTGGGGAACGGCAGCAGCGGCTTCCCCCCGCCCGGGGAGGTGGACTGGAGCCTCAGCCAGGCGGAGGAGACGCAGCGGGGTGACAAAGGGGGGGCTGCTGGTGGGCTGGGGGTCCCCGGCCCCTTTGTGCAGCATGGGCGGCTCAGAGCCACTGCCGGTGGGAAGGAGAGGTGGCAGGGAAGGGGTGCACGTGGCGGTTGGGGTACATGTGGCAGTTGGGGTGCTCAGGGATGTCCACCACCATCACCTGGAGGGGCCCCGCTGCATGGGGCCATGCAGAGCCTCCCCTGAGCTCGGCTGCCACCCCCTGAGAGGCTGAGCGGCAGCAGAGCCCCTGCAGCCCCCCCAGGCTGCACACCCCTCCCCAGTCCCCCACGGAGGGGACCCAGCCCTGGCCCCGGAGCAGAGCGGGGTTGAGGAGGCTGGAACCAGCCTGGCCCTCTGAGACTCCCCCCGTCCTGCTGCAGGGGAGCCACAGAAGCCGGGGACGTGCCCCCAGGACTTCACGCGCTGCCTCCGCCTGGAGCCCCCCCTCTGCACCAATGACTCGGTGTGCCCCGGCTGGCACAAGTGCTGTCCCCGTGAGTGCCGGCTCCGCTGCACCCCTCCTGCAGAAGGTACAACACCCGCACAGCCCCCAGCACCGGCACCGTGCCGGCACACCCGGCACCCTCTGGCCCCCATCCCCATCCCCGTCCCCGGCTCCCCGCGGCACGGCTCATGGCGCGGTGCCGCAGACACGTGCCACCTCCCCGCCGCGCCGGGACCCTGCGGGGGCCGCGAGCTCCGCTTCTTCTACAACGTCACCTCCGGGCGGTGCGAGACGTTCCCCTACGGCGGCTGCGAGGGCAACCCCAACAACTTCGGGACGTGGGCGGCATGCCGCCGGGCGTGCATGGGCCACGGTGAGGGGCCGGGGAGCCCCGGGCTGTGTGGGGATGGGGAGGGGACGGCGGTGTGTGGACGGAGAACCCCGGGGCGCGCAGGCAGCGGGTCGTGTCCTGCCAGTGCCCAGGGGTGCCGAAGCCTCATGCCCGCTCCGCTCTGCCAGACAAACCCAAACCTGGGGCCCCCGCAGCCGTGCCAGCCTGGCAGGAGGGGACGAGGTGCTGGAGTGACGGGGACTGCCGCGGCGGGGACACGTGCTGTGGTGGCCGGTGCACGCAGGAGTGCGGTGCGGAGGGCACAGGTGGGGCAGCCGGGAAGGTTCCCTGCAGCCCTGCCGTGCCTGCAGCCCGGGGGAGGAGATGCTGCAGGGCAGGATCGTGCTGCGGTGCCCCTGTGCCCGGGATGCAGTGCCCACGCACCCGGGGCTGTGTCCCCATGGGGTGGCCGCTCTGCGGAGTGCCCTGCAGCCACCCCATGCCGCTGCCACCCCGTACCTTGCCCTGCAGGGAAGGCCGGCTTCTGCCCGGCCAGCGCGGGGCTGTTCCCCAGCTACGACTGCAGAGAATGGTGCCAGCGAGACGCCGACTGCCCCGGCGAGGAGAAGTGCTGCCTGCGCGGCTGCGACTACGTGTGCCTGCGCCCGGCCCGAGGTTGGAGCCACCAGGCACCCTGCTGGGCCCCCACCACCACCCCCAGGCTCCCCCAGCCGCACTGCCTCCTGCCTTCCAGAGAAGCCGGGGATCTGCCCCCTGACCGAGGCGGCACCGAGGACCAGGGCCCCGTGCCAGGCCTCCTGTGCAGAAGACCGGCAGTGCCCGGGGGACGAGAAGTGCTGCGGCAGCAGCCGGTGCGGCCGGGTCTGCCTGGCTCCAGAACGAGGTGAGGGGATGGACACGGGGCTGGTGGGGGGCCCAGCCTCTTGCCCAGCCTCCTGCAGCACGCGGGGAGCTGCTGCCACCGCCTGCACCCAGCTCAGACCTCTTCAGGGCACAGTGCATGGGGCTGTGGCCATCGGAGTGGCCCCACGGGGCCGGGACAGCGACTTCTGCAGCCCGCTCCCCATGGGAAAGCTTGCCCGTGGCTCTGCTGCCCCCCTCCCTACCTCTCTTTCAGACAAACCTGGCCAGTGCCCAAAAGTGAGGCCACGGCAGACATCGGAGCTGTGCACAGAGGAGGACGCCTGTGGCCACGACAGGGACTGTCCCCGGCAGGAGAAGTGCTGCTTCTCCGGCTGCGCCATGCGCTGCGTGCGCCCTGCCAGGGGTAACCGCGAGCAGCCGGACCCCGGCTCCACACCGGGCACTGGGCACAAGGCATAGAGCACAGGGCATTGAGCACAGGGCATTGAGCACCAGGCATTGAGCACAGGGCACTGAGCACAGGGCAGCGGCGTGAGCAACGCTGGAGCTGGGGGGGCTGCCCTCACGCTGCTCCCCCTCCCGCAGAGCACCCCGGGGAGTGCCCCCGGGCTGAGCCGTGCTGGGACCCTGGGCGCAGGCGCGGGAGCCAGTGCCTGGACGACAGCGCCTGCCAGCGGGACGAGAAGTGCTGCAGCACGGGCTGCGCCTGGGCGTGCGTGGCCGTGCCCGGAGGTAGTGGGGAGCGTTCTGCCCGGTGGGCAGCGAGCCACCAGCCCCGCAGGGCCGGCTGGGTGACTGCAGGCGGCTGTGCCCGCAGAGAGCCAGGACAGAGCCCCCGGGCAGCGCGCGGAGGAGTGTGACAGCGACGTGCAGTGCCCCCAGGGACAGAGGTGCACCAGCAGCGGCTGTGGCCGTGTCTGCAGGGACATCCCTGGAGGTGGGCGCTAGCTAGCGGCCGCAGTGCAGTGCCCCACAGATGGGTGCCCCAACGTTGAGGGGTGCCCCACGGCGGGCGCTGTGCCTCGCAGGGAGGATTGGGAGTGCACCCGTCCCCAAGGGATGGCAGGACGTGCTGGGACCTGTGCAGCTTCGATGAGGAGTGTCCCTGGGGCCAGAACTGTGCCATCACCAGGAGGCACACTGGGCCATCAGCCCCTGCGGGGAGGCAGAAAGGGCCGCAGCCCCGGGGGGGGGCAGCTCAGTGTCACCGTGGGGGCAGCAAGAGCCAGCTCCGGGCAGGAGCGCTCCTTTGGGGCGAGGGGACCCCAAGGGACATGGAGCAGAAGGGAGCTCTCTTGGCCATGCCCAAACCCCACCGGTGCTGGCAGTGCTCGGCCATGCCCCTGGCTGCTGATTCTCGCCCCCGCAGCCTCGGGGCTCCCTAACACACATCCTCCCCTCCAGATGCTGCGTGACGGGAGAGCAGCAGCGCCGTGGCAGGAAGGTGCCGTCGTTCCGGGACACCGGGCGGTCACGGCCCCAAACTGGCCTGTCCCCTTCTTCCCGCTGCCAGCAATAAAGCACGTGCTCGCCGTCTCCAGCTCCTTCCAGGTCTCCGTGTCGCAGGCCTGGCCCGGGGCAGCCCCCAGCGCAGCCCCCGCATCGCCCACGGAGGGGCCCGGCTGGGGCTCTCCCCTCCCTGGTGCTCGGGGCTGGCTGGGCAGGGGACGCTGCGCAAAGCCCTGGGGCCGCAGGAGCTCAGCGATGCGCAGCGGGCACAGCCCTGCCTGGCCGGCCCCAGAGCTGGGGGCAGCACGGGGACCACCCCGCACCGAGGTGGGGAAGTTTCTCCACCGTTAGCTTGCTTTAGGGCCCAGCCGGGTCACATCTGCAGCTTGAGGGCAGAGCTGGGAGTGGAAACCAATTTAGATGCGAGCAGGAGCTGTGCCGGGGTAGCTGGGTCCGAGACCTGCGGCAGGAAGGACAAGACCCAGACCTGCTCATCAAAGGACCTGTCCTTGTATTGACAGCTTCACAGCCCCAGGGGCCGGGCTGGGCTCCTCCAGGCAGGACATGAAGATGATGACGATGACGGCAGTACAGGAGGGGACGCCAGGCTGCTGCGGGCGCCACGTCCCTGCCCTCGGGCAGGCAGGTGTCCCCGGGCAAACCACGGTCCCCAGCACGGCCCCCACGGGCAGCAGCGCCCGCTGCCACCAGCCCCGCGGGGAACAGCTCCCTGCAGGGATGGGACGGGGACGGGGCCGTGCCCGCAGGCAGCAGCGTCTGCCTGGCAGGGGCCGGGCGCAGGCGAGGAGGTGCTACCGGGCACCCGGGGCCGAAAGGCGCGGGGTCAGCAGCGGGGCCGGGCTGAGCATGGCCCCGGGGGGCAGCAGCATCCCCGCGGCCCGGGGGGAGCCCTGCCGGTGCAGCTGGTTACCGGCGTGGGAGCAGGCCTGGAAGCATTCCCGCTTCGTCTCAAAGTTGTTCCTGTTGCCGCCGCAGCCGCCATAGATGAACTCCTCGCACCGCTGGCTGGACGCGTTGTAGAAGAAGCGGATGAAGAGCGCCTTGCAGTTGCCACAGACGGAGGGCAGGTAGCAGAAGTCTGCGTGGTGGCAGGGGCCGAGGTGAGCCGAGGGCAGGGACCCCGCCAGGCTCAGCGCTGCCCAGCGGGGCAGGGTCTGCTCTGGGCCCCCAGGATCCCGGCCGAGCGATCTGTGCACGTGGCACCCACCCCCTCCCCACCCAGAGCCGGGTCTGCGCCCACCCTCCCCAGGGAACCGCATCCCTCACCCCGCTGAGGGGCAGCCCTCGGGGAGGGCTCTGCGAGCCCGGCTCACCGGGAGCCCTTCCCACCACACTGGGTTCCCCCCCGCCGACCGACCGCCCGGGGCTCAGCACCAGCCCCCCGCCCGCCCCGCGCCGCTGAGCCCTCACCGAGCACCGGCTCCTGGCACGTGTAGCCGCACTTGCTGGGGCAGCACTTGGTGGCACCGGGGCAGTCGGCATCACCAGCGCAGTGGGAGCACGAGGTGTCCTTGCGGCAGGAGCTGCAGTCCTCGTCCAGAAGGTTCTCCACCTCTGGGATGTGGTAGCAGTACCCGGGCTTTTCTGCGGGACACAGCGGCTGGGATGCTGGGGAGGGCCACGGAGCAGGGGCTGAGCAGCCCCCCGGGACCCCAGCAGGACCCCGATCGCCCCAGCCCCGTGGTCGCCCTGCACCACCCAGAGCATCCCTGTCCCCGGGACGTGCCCCAGCGCACTCACCCATCGCCGGCTCCGATCTTCCAGGCGCACGCGGGGTCGGGCCAGACTGCACAAGCAGGGGGACCAGGGCCGCGAGGAGGATGAGGAGGAGGAGGCAGGCTCGCAGCGCCATGGTGCCCTGGGTGGCCGGGTCTGGGCCCCGGGTGCGTCAGGCTGGGATTTAAGGTGCGCCGGCAGGGTGGAGGGAGCAGGGCAGGCGCCCGAGTCCTGCTAATTCCTGCCGTGCGGGTAACGAGCCGCACCCAGGCAGGGCCCGGCCTCCCCAGCCGCATCCCAGCCGCAGCCCTCGAGCCGGGGGGACCGGTAGGACGGGAAGGCTGCTCTGCGGCGGCCCTCGGGGCACCCAGCCCCGGGGTGCCAGGGCCAGGCTGGGGACACCCGGTGCCCGCCCGCAGCCCCCCGCGGCCCTGGCGCAGCCGTCAGCCGGGGACGGGCCCCTCCAGGCCTTGGGTCACCTCCTTCTCCCGCGCCCCCGCAGCCGGGTGCGGGGCTGGCACGGGGTGGCTGCCGGCCACGGCACCGGGCACGGGGCAGGCGGGCCCCCAGCACCCAGCGCACGTGGGCGGGCGTGGGGTGAAACCAGCAAAGTGGGAGAGAAGCAGATTAAGCTCTTCCCATTCAGCAGGAATAATTGGCTTCCTAATTGCTGCTGTAATTACTGTCCCACGGGGAAGCAGAGAGAGAGGAAAGCTCTGCAGGGAGAGGCAGGAAAGTTGGACCCGGGTGGGGTGCGGAGGGAGGTGCCCCCGACCTGCCCTCGCCCCACCGCAGCTTTTCAGTAACATTCCCCCAAACCCCAGGGACAGAGACCCCCCCGCAGCATCCCAGGCTTCAGACATCAGAGACTCGGCAAAGCCTCAGCGGGGCCAGAGCCCAGCCCAGCCTCACCACGGCCACAGCCCGGGGATGGGGGACACGAGTGGGGACGTGCCAGCCCCCACCTTGGTGCTGCCAGGGCTACAGCTCGGCGCCCACCCTCCCCAAGCTGCCCAGGAAATCCCTCGGCTGCACAGAAACTGCCAGCCCCACGCCCAGCAGGAGGGCAGGGCCACGGAGCCAAAATCTACCAGGCTACATTTTTCCTGCTGCTATCTCTCCGCGGCATCTCCTCTACCCAGGGGATGATCGTACCCACCAGGATCGCACTGCACTGCAGCCCCTGCAGGGCTGACGGAGCCGGGGCCGAGCAGAGGCGATGCTCGGAGGAGCTGGGGCACGCAGCAGGGCAGGGGAGACGTGGGGGAACCACGCGGCCAAAAACCCGGCACCGCGGAGCTGCGTGGAGGGCCCCGTCCTGCCCTGGCCCTGGGGATGCGCAGCCTGAGTCACGGGCAGCAGCACGGGGAGAGCGTGGCCGGACCTCCGCCCGGCAGAAACAGCGACCGGGCGGCACGGGGAGCACCCAGGAATGCGGCACCTCCCGGGGCGGGACCGGGGCCGGGGCCGTGCCACCCGGCGGTGCTGGGGCTGTGCCACCCGGCGGTGCTGGGGCTGTGCCACCCGGTGGTGCTGCCGCTGCTTGGCCTGAGCACGAGGCAGGATGGGGCTGGCAGAGGCAGAACCCCAGCATGGCCCATCCCGGATGGCCTCGGTATGTTTGGCACATGGGCACGCTCACGGTGAGGACTGTGCACACACACACACGCACACACACGCACTTACACGCGGAGCACACCTGGCACATGCACATACGTGTCCTGCTGGGGTCCGCTGCCCCACCGGGCTGCTCGCAACCCCACGCTCGCTGGAGCCCCGGGGACAGCACCGCCGGGTGGCCGAGCTGTGGATCCCCCGGTCCTGGGAGCCCATGGACGGAGCAGGAGGCGAGAGGCGGCTCCGGCACGGTGATGGGGACTCGGGCACCCGCGTGGCTCTGGCAAGGACCGGTGCCGAGGCAGAGCCCCTTCCCCACGCGCCTCCAGCTCCCTGCCCTGCGCCCCGGCTGCCCCACCGAGGTGTGGGGCTGGTGGCCACCGTCCCTCCTGGGCCAGGCTCGGTCCCCATGCAGGCTGCTGGCAGCACGGGGCTGTGGACCATGTCCGGTCACAGGACGTCCCTTGGTAGCCAGCGATTGTTCCCGGTGGCAGAACAATGCCCGGAGAGCTGCCAGGGCACCACGGGCCGCTCCACACCGCCCAGCCCGGGAGCCACCTCCAGCTGCCTCGCAGAGCCCAGCCCCGCGCTGGGGTCTCCCCGGCCCCCGCCGCCCGCCCGGCCCTGTCCTGTCCCCCAGCCGCCCTCACGGCCGTGCCGGTGCCCGTGGGTGCGCTGGGGGCTGCAGCACGGCTCGGCTCCGCTCGGCACGGCTCAGCCCTTGGGGCCGCTCAGAGCCCGGGACCAAGCACCGGGGGCACGCAGCGGCGCCGTGGTCCCACCTCTGAGCTCCCTGTGAGCCTCGTCCAGCGGCACCGGCACGCGGGAGGGAGGGACGGGGGGGTCACGCTCAGATGGAGCTGGGATGGGGTCACGGGGACCAACCTCCGTCCCGGGGAGGATTTAAAGCCCTGCCTGCACCTCGCAGCAGCCTGGCGCTGCCAGCCCCGTGCACCATGCGGGTGCTGTCGCTGCTCCTGCTCCTGGCGCTCTGCTGCCTCTGGGCCCGGCTGGTGGCTTCAGGTGAGAGGGGCACAGGCCCACGGGGGGTGCCCACGCAGAGGGCCGAGCGCGGCCGTGCCCGGGGTGCAGCTGCCCCCCTGTGCGACCCCAACCCTCACAGCCCAGCGGCACCCAGGGGCTTGGGCCCCCCCTCGCCCTGCAGGGCCCCGGCATGCCGCAGGGTTGGGACGCTGCTGCCTCTCTCCAGGTCTCACCTAGCTCCTGCCTGGACCCCCCCCCCCGGGGCCCCGCCTGTGCAGCCGCCTGACTCCGGACAGCTGGACGGTCAGACAGCCGGACACGGAGACATCCTTCGGCTGCAGGACGAGCACCCATCGCCCTCCATCCCCTCCCACTGCGCTCAGCACCAGGCACAGCGGTCTCTTTGCTTCTTCCTTGCCAGTAAACCCAGCCTGCAATGAGCACTGGTGGCTCCTGCGGTGTCAGTCTCCTGGCGAGCCCCCTCCGGCCCCGTGGGACCCCCAGCCCTGTGGGAGGGATGTGCCACCCGGCCCCGGGGCCAGCACACGAGTCCTGCCTGCAGCCCATGGGCCGGGCTGCTGCCGCCAGGACCGAGCTCATTCCTGTTCCCTGGGGCAGACGCCTGGCAGGACCCCACTGTGTCCCCACAGGGGACTTGGCCTTGTCCCTGGACCTTGTCCACGGCTCCGGGTGGCCGCAGGGGGCACGACCAGCCCCAACCTCTCCCCAGCTCAGCTCCGCTGCTTGTCCGGGCTGTGAAAGATCAGGGGTGTTTCTGAGTCTGCGTGGATGCGGCCGGGAACGGCTCCTCTCGCAGCACCAGCAGGCTTCGAGCTGGTGCAGGCGGGACCCCAGAGCACCCAGGGAGCAGGGCGCAGTGCAGCACCCGGGCAGGCGGCACGCTGCGCTCCCGGGCACCGGGGTCCACGTTGGAGCCGCACCTGAGCGCCGTGAGCGGTGCTCCCCCGGCTCCTGACCCTGCTGCCAGTGAGCTGTGGGCATGGTGCTGCGGGCACAGCAAAGCTCCAAGGGGCATGCGAGCTTGTGCCCGGGACCTGGCCGAGCCCTGCCAGCACGGTGCTCTGGGAGGTGCCCCGGTGCCAGGAAGCCCCGGGGGGCTGTGGGGACCTCACAGGGGGCTCTCCTGGCCCAGGGAAGCTCTGCTGGTCCCAGACGTGAGCCTGGGCTGCGCCGTCCCTGTGGCTCTGCCTCGGTGTCAGAATCACATCTCCGCGAAGGAGCCGAGGCGTGGGAGCTCCAGCATCCCAGACGGCCGTGCCAGGCCAGGCGCTGTGACAAGGGACAGCTCGTGGTCCTGAGCCAGTGGCCCAGTGTGGGATTTATTAGGAAAAAGAAGGTCCTGCCCAAAGCGACGTTGGTGCCCAGGACCAGCCCTGGCGGAGCGAGGCAGAGGCGGAGGCTGGGGGCGGCCGAACCAAGCGCCCACCCGCCACAGGCGCTCCTCGCCCTGCAGCATCGGTCACCAAGCGTGTTCACTGCCATCACCCCCCCCGTATTCTTCACCATCATCATCGTCACCGTATTCTTCCTCATATTCATGGCGAACCCTCTCATCATCGTCTTCATCTTCATCATCGTCACCATAGCCATCATCATCGTCATCATAGCCATCATCATCCTCACCCCCATCTTCATGCTCTTTTTTCTCATCGTCACCGTCGTCATCATCATCGTCGTCACTGTCACTGTCGTCACCCTCCTCGCTGTCACCATGGTCAGACTCGGGCTTCTCCCCCGACTCGGGCTTCTCCCCACTCTCCGGCTTCACCCCAGCCTCCGGTTTTCCTCCCGCCTCTGGCTTCTCTGCCACCACAGGTCTCTTCCCAGCCTCCGGCTTTTCCCTGCTCACCATTTCCCCGGCGCTCTGCGTCTCCCCCCCTGCTCCTGGCTTTGGCGCCGTCTTTGGCTTTTCCCCAGCCTCCGCCTTCCCCCCGCACGCCGGCTTCTTCCCCGCGCTGGGTTTCTTCTCAGTCTCCGGCTTCTCCCGTGGCAGAGGTTTGCTCCCCAGCGTGGGCTTCCCCCCGCTCTCGGTCCCCGGCACGGGCCTGGCGGCCCCCGGCCATGCCCCACGCAGACGCTGCTCCACGCTGCCCCGCGCTGCCCCCGGCCGCTGCCCCCCGGCCGCGGGGCCGGGCTCCTCCCGGCGTGGGACATCCTCCGGCCGCGGCCACGTCGCGGGGACGGCGGAGGCTGCTCCGGGCACCCCTGGGTGGGAAGAGAACGGGGCCGTCAGCACCCAGCGAGCCCCTGGGTGCCAGCGGGAGCCGCCGGCCCCTGCAGGAGGGGTGGAGGAAACGGGAGAGGGGTGAGACACTGACTGCAGTAACACAGAATGAGCGTGCGAGGAGGTGCTCAGCCAGGGCACGGGCACGTTGCTAAGCGTGGTTCTGAAGCACGCACGCCTCCCCGGTAAGCAGTAACAAGCGAGCCCAGAAACGGAGCTGCCGTGCACCGCCCGCCTCTCGGCAGCTCGCTAAAACAGGGAACGGGACCAAAGCATCAGAAAGAAAGCGTCAAAGCCCTTTGACTTGCTGGAGGAAGGTGAGCTATAGCACGAGCTTTAACACAGCCTGTAACTAAGACCAAAAGAAATTCAGGTTTCTAGAGAAGAACATTCAGAAACCGACGGAGACATTTCTGCAGACGCGTTTCCATCAGAGTGCGGTGGCCCCAGCATCGCATCACGGAGCCACGGCACTCCTGGCTCACGCTGAGCCGTTATCGCCCAGCAGTTTAAGCTGTAAAATAAAACAGCCCGGGTGGCAGCAAGGGCGGGAACATTCTGGAAGAAAAGGCTGAGCAGAATTTTAAACACTGCTCTAAAAATCAGCTCACCGTTCACTCAGAAAGAAATGCAATTTTCATTTGTTTGGAAGTTCGCCATTATTCCTGAGGGGAAGAGCCAAAAAAAGAAAAAAAGAAAAAAAAAAAAAATGAAAAGTAATTGTTCTGAGGGAATTTCCCCTTCTAGACGCGCACTCCCCTGGAGGCTGCGTGCAGGGAGCAGCAGGGAGCAGGCAGCCAAGGGGCCACCCGTGTGCCTGGACACAGCACTTGTCCCGTTCAGGCTCCAACAGCTCCCTGCTTCCGTCCTGATGCAGAAATGCCCAGAGCAAAGCAGTCGTGGCTGGGGCCCCGCAGGTGACAGCCCCCTCAGCTGCCCCCTGCCCAGCCAAGGGCCCATCTCGCCCCTGCCTCTGGCTCGGTCCAGCCCACAGCAGCCCTGGGCTCTGCCAAGGGAGCTGCTTCTGCCCGACGAGACAAGGGAAGCAGCCCCCAGCAGCGTCGTGGCTGCAGGCTCCGTCCCCCCTCTGGGCACTCCCCAGAAAAGAAACCCCCAGCGCCAGTGGCCCCCGGCCCCACAGCTGCTGGGGCTGGGCAGCGCCAGGCTGCACCCTCCCGGTGCTCAGCGCAAGCCGATGGCACCAGGAGAAGCAGCATCGGGAGGCTGCCAGAGAATGCGCGAGGAGCCTCGGCGGCTGGAACGCAGCCCACACTCTTAGCGGCATTTGCCCGGCTTTTAACGCCTGGCAGAACTCAAAGATCACAAAAGCAAGGGTTAAACCTCACGAAGGCTGCAGCCCTCCACAGAAAGCTCTCGTAAACGCCAGGGTTAAAGCAGACGCTGAAGCACACGCCACCCAAGACCCAGGCTGTCTCCTCGGGGCGCTGGGGCGTGCCGTGCTCACCTGCGGCAGGCGCGGCGTGCAGCGGGGCGCTCAGGGCCAGGAGCCCCAGCAGGAGGCTGCCGCTCGCCCGCATGCTGCCGGCGCGAGTGCCCGGGCGGCGCCGGGCGGGGATTTAAGGTTCCCCCCCGGGAGAGGCGGCGAGGGCCGAGGAGGCGGCCCCGGGAACCTCCCACGTCCCGCCGCAACGCCGCTCACCGCGGAGACGCTCGGGACGCCTGTGCCGCCACGGAGCAGTGGGAGAGGATGCCGGGCAGCCCGGCCGCAGGCTGCAGGCAGCCCCTGGAGGCTTTACCGCTGCTTGAGGCCGTGCCCCGCTCCCTCGAGGCCCGCTTTGGTCCTGCAAGAGGCAGCGCGGGGCAGTGCGGGGGCCGCGTGCCTGGAAGTGCAGGGCCCGCCAGCTGCCTGGCCTGCGTGGGAGGAAGGCTCCGTGCTCTAAGTGCAGGTTTCCTCCACTCCTTGTGGCCGTGACTCAATTCCGGTGCTATTTCCCTGCAACCTGCCCGTGTCTGCCACATTCCCGCACTCCGTGCGTCACAGCCCCAGGGGCTACCCGGGCAGGTGCCCACACTGCTGCAGCCGGCGGCGCTGAGCAGGGCCCCGCACCACCCCTGTGCCCGGCTGCTTCCCCCACCGCCTGCGGGCAGCGGTGCTGCCGAGGGACCCCCAGCACGGCCCGGGTGCCTTGGGGAGCTGGAGTGCCTTGGGAAGTCCATCCCCAGAAATCCAGGGGCTCCTTTCTGCAGGTCTCAGCGCCGTAGTTCCACAGCCAGGTTTCACAGAGCGTGCCAGATTCGTCTCCCCAAGCCCCTCCCCAGCCTCCAGAGCGCTGGGTCGCTCCCTGCGCAGCCCCTCGGTGACCACAGCTCCCCTGGCACGGCACCGGACACAAGCCCGGAGGTGGCACTGGCCACAGCCGGCCTCTGAGCACTCCGGATGAGAGACATTGCAGGGGCTGGGAATGATAACTCCGCAATTATCTGCATTACTCTTCAGCCACAGATTCCTATCTACTTCCTCTCTACCTCAAAAAATGTCTAAGGTGAAATCCAGCCGGTGCGAGCAGCCGTGACTCACGGCATGACCTGCGCGGCGGAACCGCTCCCTGAGGAGGGCTCCCGGGGGGCACCGAAGGCCCCTTCGACGGGCCCTGTCCTTCCTCCTCCTTTGCAAATCCACTGCCGTTGATTCACTGCAGGGGAAAAAAAAAAAAAAAGGAACAAAACACAAACTACCAAGCAGCAGCCAGCCACCTCGGTAGGCATTCAGGAAGAACAGAATTTGTGTATTCACTGATTGTGCAAATAAAGTTGCTGATAATTTGGAGCGACCAGAAGTGCGTGTAAAAAGCCCGATTCTGACAAAAACGAAGCCTTGGCAGCACGGTGACTAGCACGGCCACACGGCAGGGTCGGTTTGTGCAACAGCCCGACCCCATCCGACCACGCGGGCAGGAAGGGGAGCACCAGGGCAGGAGCCTCCCCCCCGGCCGGAGGTGTGAGGAGAATTTGCTGCAAGCGGCAGCGACGGCACGCGGCCGGTACGCACACGGTGCTTCTGCATCGCCCCTACAGCAGCTGCCCCTGGAACACAAGGTGCCCCAGTGCTGTGTGGAACACACGACGCGAGTGCCCCAGTGCTGTGTCTCCAAGTCTCGTTTATTTATTGGATTTATCGGATTTATCTCGGAAGCAACAAAGACACACGACTAATACAAGACGCCCCGGCGTTGTCTCCTCAAGTCTCGTTTATTTATGCTATGATCACCTCGGAAGCAACAAAGACGCACCGCTAACACAAGGGCAAACCTGCCCTCCGAGGACGTTATCCCAGCAGAATTCATCAGAATTTAGCAGAATCACGTTTAGCACCGTGAGCCCGGTGTCGTTCTGGTTTTCACGCTTCGCACCCGAGGAACAGGCAGGGCCCAGAGCCCGGTGCAGGCACCCGCGGGGACCAAGGCGAGGCCCCGGGAGCGGGCCGGCCGCTCGGAGGGACCCACGGCCCCACCGGGGGCACGAACCGCGGCACGGAGCCCCCGGCCCGGGGCCCGCCAGCTCCCGGTGCCCCCCCCCCCCCCCTCCACACATCCCCGCCGCCCCTCCGCTGCCGCGCCCCTTCCGCCCGTCGCCGCCCGATGACGCGGCCGGGCCGGGGCCTTCCGGGTGCCGCGGGGCCGCGGGCCGGGAGCGGGGCGCGATGGGCGCCGCCCGCGACGCGGAGCAGCAGCCGGGGCCGCCGGGCGAGGAGGGCCCGGGGGGAGGCGAGGAGCAGCCGGGCGGCACGGTGAGGCGGGCGGGGCGGGCGGGGGGGCGGCGGGGAGCGGCGGCGGCTGACGGCTGTGTCCCGCAGAGCCCCTGGAACATCATGATCAAGCACCGGCAGGTGCAGCGGCGCGGCCGGCGCTCGCAGATGACCACCAGGTACGGCACCGGCACCGGGGGGCGAGGGGGGGAGGCCGGGCCGGTCCCCGCGCCCGCCCCCCCCGCCCGCCCCCTTCCTGACTCCTCCGCCCGCAGCTTCACCGACCCGGCCGTGTCCATGGAGCTGCTGCGGGCCGTGCTGCAGCCCAGCATCAACGAGGAGATCCGGGGCGTCTTCAACAAGTACATGAAGGTGAGGGCCCGGGGGGGGGGCCGGGAGCGGGGCCCCGCGCCGCCCGGCGTGGTTCTGGGCGCTCAGCCCCGGTGCCGCCCCGCAGTTCTTCCAGAAGGCCGCCGTCAACGTGCGCGATAACGTCGGGGAGGATGTGGACCCCGAGCAGCTCATCCAGGAGACGTGCCGGAGCTGCCTGGAGCAGGTGGGCTGCAGCAGCGTGTGTGACGGGAACGGGGCTGGGGGGGCCGGGGGCACCCCCGAGGCGTTGGGTTCTGCAGTGGCCAGCTGGTGGTTGGCACGAGATCCTCAGCCACGGCCCTTAAACTTCTTGTGGCTGGGACCCTCCCTTCAGAGCACGTGCCTCTGCACGCAGATCGCCCGCGCAGGGTAAAGCAGGGGGTGCTGGCGGGCCCCCCTCTTAACCCAGAGCCAGGTAACCCTGCCTTCCCTCCCTGCAGGCCAAGCTGCTGTTCTCCGACGGCAAAAAGGTTGTGCCCAGGCTGCCCCACGAGCAGGCAGGACCTAAGGTAAAAGTCAGTGCTGTTCCCACAGGCTCCGATGTGTGGGAGCTGGGAGGAGTGAGTGAAGGGGCTGGAACCGCTCCATTCTTTGCCTGTTCCTTGTCTGACAAATTGCAGAAGTGCTGTAAGGGGGCTGCACAGCACTGTCCTTAGAAAGCTGCAGGGCAGCAAAGTTGAGCTGTGTCACTGAGACCTTCCTGCCCATCAGCTCTGCGAGTGAGGAGCTGAAACTGGGAGCATTGGGCTGGGAGGGAGGGGGGCCTGCAGAGCACCGCAGACCCCAGGCACAGCCCCTGTTTTTGCCATTCCTCTTCCAGCGTGCCCGACAGTTGGATGAGGAGCTGAATCGTCGAGGAAGCCCCGTTCCCAAAAAGGTAGGAGGGTTTTCCACAAGGGACGTTATGTTTGGGAAGGCCTGTGCCTCGCTCCTGGCCGTTCCTGCAGTACGAACGCACGCGAGTGGCTTCTGTGATGGCTCAGAGGAGCTTGCTCTTGTGCCAGCCAGCATTTGTGCACGTGGTAAAGAGAGCGGCTTCCCGAAGAGGGGACAGACAGACAAAAGGGTCCTCTCACCTCGTGCTAATGAGAAACTTCCTTCCCTGCAGAGAAAGGGCCGGCCTCCAGGACAGAGCCTGTCGAATGACCGCGGGGTCTCGGGCATGGCCGCGTGAGTACAGCCCCGAGCGCCGGGGGGTGGGCAGGGGGTAAGGAAACCCTGCGGTGTCCTCCTGCCCGGCACCACGGAGAGGCGCGGGGAGGCGTGAGGGGGCAAGGGGTGGGCTGAGGTTGAGTTGCAGGAGGCAAAGTCCTGCTGGGAGCAGTTTTGGGTGGGTCCGGACGGGCGATGCAGTGAGCTGTGAGACGGGCGGTTCATGGGCAGCGGGGGGGAGAGGACGTGCAGCAGAGGTGAGGGGCCGGAGCCGGGCACTGCAGAGAGGTGGAAGGTGGGAGTGGGACGGGAAGGGCTGGAGCTCAGATCCCTGCTGCTGGGAGCCCGTGGTGTCTGCGCTGATCCCCCTGGGACCCATCCTTACTTCGTTTTCCTTCCCCTCAGGTGGAAGCTCAAAGTGTCTGAGCCCGTGAGAAGGGATGGACCAAAGGTACTGGCTGGCCGACGCCGCTGGGCTCACCCTCTCCTCCCCTTCGCTTCCGCCAGCAGAGCCCTGCCTGCGGTGGCAGCTCAGGACGGGCCTGGGGGCTGTGCTGTGCCCTGCCGGGCCGCTGCAGTGCCGAGAGAGAAGCGAGAAGTGCCTGGGAGCCTTTGCTTGCCTGCTGCAGACACCGTAGCCCGTAGCTCTGTGGTGTGGTGCAGCTGTTAGGAGACCCAAGCGAGCCATAGCAGTAGCCAGGAGGATCCCACAAGCGTTTCCCCTGAGGGAAACCGCTTAGATCAGCCCAGGGTGATAAGAGCAGATTCCCTCCTCTGTGGCGATCCGGAGGTCTGTGGCTCCCTCCCAAGCCCAGGGGCGGTTCTGAGGTTCCCCATCAGAGCGCCGAGGCTCGTGGAGCGCTGGCTGGCACCAGCTTCATTTCTAATGCTGCCCCTTTTCCAATTGCTCTGTAGTGGGATCCATCCCGACTGACTGAAACCACAACCTTTGTGCTGGGATCTCGAGCAAACAAGTAAGGAATGGCCCTGTTGATGGAGGGTGGTGTCTCCAAGGCAGGAGCCCGTAAGACTCCTCCCGTCACTTCACTTCTCTGCCTCGGAAGCAGTAGGAAGGGCTGGGGAGGAGAGGAGGTGTCCCCGCGCCACGCAGCGCCCCTCCGCCCGCGCGTAACGCCCCCCTCGTGTTCCTCTTTCAGAGCGCTCGGGATGGGAGGAACAAGAGGGCGACTCTACATCAAGCATCCCCACCTCTTTAAGGTCAGGCTCGGCGGCGGGGTGCTTCCTCCTCGGGGTCTGCCGGGCAGCAGTTCGCGATGGGAACCGGGAGCGCGTGCTTCGGCTCGCTTGTGTGTTGCTCCTCCGTGCCCCCGTCCGTCGTCTCAGGGCGCGTGGTCAGGCTGACGGGGCCCCGAGCGCCGCTTCCGCCTGCAGCCAGGGCTTACCTTGAGGCGAGGGCAGGCAGGGCCCAGCCCTCCCTCCGCGAGCCCCCGAGCGGGGCGCGGGCAGCGGCCGGGCTCCGTCCCGGTCGGGGGGGGTCCGAGCGGGGGGAGCGCCGCCCGCGTTCAGCCGGGTCCTCGCTGCTTTATTGCAGTACGCGGCCGACCCGCAGGATAAGCACTGGCTGGCAGAGCAGCAGCACATGAGGGCCACTGGGGGCAAGATGGTGAGTACGCTCAGGCCGGGCGGGAGGCGGCCGGCAGGACAGGCAGAGGCAGGGGCGCTCCCGGGTGCTCGGCACCCCGGGCCCCCGCGCGGCGTGCTGCTGGGGCGGGGGGGGGGGGGGCTCCCGCTGCCGCCGTGCCCGCCGATGCCCAGCGCCCGTCTCGCCCCGCGCAGGCCTACCTGCTGCTGGAGGAGGACATCCGCGACCTGGCTGCCAGCGACGACTACAGGTGAGGCGGGGACCCCCCGGTGCTCCCCCAGCCCGGTGTCCCCCCGTGTCCCCCCGGGCCGGCCCCCCCCCCCGGTGCCCCCTGACGCCGTGGCTGTTCCCGCAGGGACTCGGGCGAGCTGCGGCTGGAGGAGCTGAAGCCCTTCGTCCCGCCGGCGTGGATGACGGAGAAGATGCAGAAGTACATGGAGACGCTGCGCGATGGGGGGGACCCCCCGCCGCCCCCCGAGGGCCCCCCCGCGCCCTGAGTCCCCCGTCGTCCCCCCCCCCCAAAAAGCCCCCGGTTCCCCACCCGCCCCCGCCCCTGCCCCTTTAAGACCGCCGCGGGGCGGGGCCGGCCGC
>CM021784.1:15559451-15575476 GCA_011076525.1 Nettapus auritus
ATTACTTTTATCAAGAAGAGCAAAGTCTATTTTTGGTTCCCGTTTCCTAGTTCTTAGGAACAGTGAGAGCCAGCACACAGCCCTGCCCCGTGCCCGTGCCTTTCCAGGCCCTGCTCCCCTCTCCCCTCCCCATCCCCCCCAGCCCCACTCGGTCGCCCTGGAGCTGCCCCCAGCTGCCTGCCATGGAGCAGGGACCCGGGGCCGAGCCTGTCACAGACAAGCGAGGCTGTGATCACCGCTCCCTCCCGCAGCCCTCGTGCGCGGTGTCTCCCGTGTGCCCGTTATGGAGCACAGAGCATCCGCCCCCCACAGCCCCCACCTGATCCCAGCCCCTCGGTGGTCCCAGGACAGCTGGGGCTGGGGAGGAAGGCACTGAAGTGCTGGGAGGTGCCGTGGGTCTTCCTCCCCCCAGGGGCTGGGGTCCGGGCAGCACAGGGGGGCTGTGAGGGCTGAGGGGCTGGGGCAGCAGGGGCAGGGTCCGAGCTGCGTGCACATGGTGCAGCCTGACCCTGGGGCAGGAGGGACCGAGCCCCCCTCTACTCCTGCCCCGGCTGCGCCGCAGCTCCCCCGCCCTCTCCGGGGCCAGAGGCCACCATTGCCGCCACGCTCCAGATCTTGGGTTTCTGCGGCCGCTTGCCCTGCCCAGGGCCCGGCCCCGTGGTGGGGCTGCTGCCACATCCATCCTGCACGGGGCCGGGGCTGGAGCCGGGGGGGGTCCCTCTCGGAGCCCCCTCGCTCTCGCTGTCCTCGCCGTCGGAGGTGCCGCGCGCTGCCCAGCCCGCTTTGTTCTCCTTCTTGAGGCGCCGCCGGGCGTTGGCGAACCAGGTGGAGACCTGCGTGAGGCTCATCCGGCTGACCATGGCCAGCATCACCTTCTCGCCCTTGCTGGGGTACGGGTTCCTGGGGTGCTGGGCCAGCCAGGCCTTCAGCGCCCCGGTGCTCTCCCGCACCGTGGTCGCCTTCACGCGCCCCGGCTCCACGGGCAGGGGCTGCCGGCAGCAGGGGGGGCAGAGCCCGGGGCCGGGCAGCAGCCCCGGGGGCACGGCGCAGGCCGGTGGGACCTGGAGGCACGGAGGTGTTGTGGCGGGGGGGGGTCCACAGAGGTGGGGTCTCGGGGCGGGGGTCTTGGCCCTTCCCGCTCAGGCTGGAGCAGGGCCATGTCCTGCACGTACCCAGCCACCCTCCCTTGCCCAGCACCGCACACCCCAAGGTGCGGGGGGGCAGCAGGGTCTGGGGCTGCGGCACCACCAGGACCGTGGCTCCCCAGCCTCAGCCCCCCACCGGGAGGGATCCCCCTGCCCAGACCCCGGGAGCTGCTGGGCATCACTTACCGAGGGCGCCAGGAGGCTCAGGGGGGGCGGCAGCAGGTTGTAGCCGGCCAGCACGGGGCAGGGGCAGGGCAGCAGGGCTGGTGGGGGCCCCTGCAGAGCTCCCCACGGCCCCCTGCAGCCCCCCGGCTCTTGGCCTGGGCTCCCCTCTCCCTGAGGAGCTGCCATGCTGCGGGAGCAGAGCCGGGAGCTGCTGCGGGGCGTTTTATATCGGTCTGGGGGCTGCGGTGACGGACAGCTGATTAGGGGGTATTAGCGCCCTGGCGGCGCCCGTTAAAGCGGCAGCGCGGATCGGGGGCAGCGGCTGGCACCCCCCTCACCCCCCGCACCGGCTCCCGTCGGGCAGGGGCTGGCACGGCACAGCGCGATGTGCCCAGCACCCACAGGACCCCGGCACCCCCAGCCCTGTGCAGAGACCCCACGAGCAGAGGCGCTGCGTGCGGCCGTGCCGCCTGGCCCCACGCGTGGCCGTGGTCCCAGGGGACCGGCGCACACAGGGACACGATGCGCAAGGACGCAGTGCACACGGAGCTTTACTGCAGAGCCAGACTTCGTCTGTCCCCATCGTCGATCCTGACCCCCGAGCCCCACACCGCGCTGCAGGGCCAGGGCCAAGGCTGGGCTAGCGGGAGAACTTGCGGACGGCCCGGTAGGACGCGGGTGGCGCGAGGAGCTGCGCCGGGGCTCGCTCTTCCTCTGGCTCCGCAAGGTCCTCGGCCGAGCCCCAGCGCCGCCGCGCCTGCCCGCCGGCCTTGGGCAGCAGCAGGCAGGCCAGGCGCCGGTTCCGGCCGCGCTCACCCCGGCCCGAGGGCAGCTCTGGGGCCAAGCCCATCAGCATCAGTAAGACCCCCCCCCACCTCACCCTCCCCCCCCTCCAAACCTCCTTGCACGGCCCCTGGGACAGTGCAGCTCCTGCACCCCCGTCCCATAGCCCCCACACCCCTGCCTGTGCCCCCACCACGACCCCGAACATCCCCGGCCCGTGTTCGCCCATGACCCCCAGCATCCCCTCCTGTTCCCAAACACCTCCCCAGCCCTGTCCGCCCCAACCCCAGAGCCCCCCGCCCTGTGCCCCCCCATGCCCCCATCTCATCCCGTGCCGGAGGACTCCCCACCAGCCAGGCGGGCTCTTACGAGGGGTGTCGGGGTCCCCGTCCAGCGTCCCAGCGGTGCCCAGGTAGTGCCCGGCCAGGTGCCCGCTGTAGTCCCGCAGGTTCTGCTTGGCCCCTGCGGGAGAGACGCCCTGAGCCACCGCTCGGGGCCAGTCCCAGAGGGCACCCAGGTAACGGTGACACCGTGACCCTGCTGGGACCTGGGGGGGCCGAGAGCCCCGGGCGGGGGGCCTCGGGCAGGGCCCTCACCGAAGCGCTCGATGAGCAGGTCCACGATCTGGCGATGGCCGTGCAGCGCGGCGATGTGCAGGGGGGTGTAGCCCTGGGGGACACCAGGCCCCGGAGGGGGTACGGGGCTGTGCCGTGGCCCCCAGCGCCGCCTGCTCCCAGAAGGAGAGACCAAAGCCCCCAACCACACACCCTCCTGGGGACCTCCTGCTACTGCCACCACCCCGCCAGGGACGTGTTCCCACCGCCCTGGGGACGCCTCGGCCCCTTCCCAGGACACCCCCCGCAGCCCCCGTCCGGGGCCAGTCCTGCAGCGCGTCCGTCCGTCCAGCCGAGCATACTCACGCCCTGCCCGAGGAAGAGAGCTGCTGTGGGGGCAGAGCCGGGCACCGTGTGTGACGTGCTCAGCACCCCCCGGCCCAGCAGCGACCGCCAGCCGGGGCCTGTACTCACGTGCTGGATGCGGCACGGCCGGGGCAGGGAGAGGAGAGGCGAGGCGCCGTCAGCACGGGGGTGCCGCAGCCCCGGCTCCAGCCCCAGCCCGGGCCCCCTCGTGCCCCACTCACCGCTCGCATGTTGATGTCGGCCCCAGCATCCACGAGCATCGCGGCCATGTCCTCCTTGCCGTGCTTCGCTGCCCAGTGCAACGCGGTCTGCGGGGCAGGGGGTGCAGGGCCAGGGGCAGCAGGACGGGGGACACGAGGTGGGTGAGCGGGGGGCTCTCCCGTCCGCCCCCGGCCTGCTCAGCCCCAGCTCCGGGGCAGCGTGAGGCCAGGAAGGACTTGGACTTACGAACTGCGTGGGGCAGGGCGGCAGCCACAGCGGAGGGGCCAGCGGTGGGCAGAGGGACGTCGGCGGCAGCCACTGAAGGAAACGCACCCTCCCCTCCCCCTCCTCCCGGCCCCATGCCCCCCCCCCCAGTCCCTGGCTCCCCCAGTGCCCTGTCCCCCCCCCACGGCCCCTGTCCTTCCATACCCATGCCCTCTGTCCTCTCCCCACCGCGCTGTCAGCCCCTGTCACCCCTCCTGGCCCCTTAGCACCCCTGGCCCCCAACCCCTCCCAGCCCCCTCCTTCCCCACAGAGCCCCATCCCACGCACCCACCCCTCCCACGGCCCCATTCCCTCCATGTCCCCACGTGCCTCCAGACCCCGTCCTCCTCCCCGTGCCCTTGTCCCACCACCCCGGCCCCTCCTGCATCTCCCCCATGCCCGCAGCAGCCCCAAGCCCCCACTCACCCCCTGGGCAGCACGGCGGCCCGGTGCAGCACGGCGGGTGGGAGAGGCAGGGGTCAGTGCCGGGGGGCGGCAGGGTGCGGGGTGGGGCAGGATGGGGCACAGCGATGCCGTGCTCCACAGCCTGTCCCGTCCCAGGGCAGCTGCGGTGCCCCCGGGTGCCCATCAACCCCCCAACCCTGGCGCCGGGAGCCGGGGGCTCCAGGGCCGCGCTGGGCGCCCCGCACTCACCGAGGTGAAGTCCTGCGGGACGGGGGGGTGGGAGGCACGGGTCAGCCCCACAGCCCCAGCCCCGCAGCCCAGCTCAGCCCGGCCCCCCGGCACGCACCTTCTTGGTGGCCAGGGTGGGCTCCTGCTGCAGGAGGTGGCTCAGGACGGGCAGGTCCCCGCCGGCTGCTCCCTGCAGCCATTCCTTCTCCACGGGGTCCAGCTGCAGACCGAGACCTTCAGCAGCGCTCCCAGGGGCACCCGGCGAGCCCCAGGCCCCGGCCCAGCACTCACGGCCACGGGGCTGGCGCCCACGCTGCTGCTCCCATCCTCGGATGCCTCCCGGGCGTCCTGCTCGCCGTCCTCCTCGCCCGGCTCCGGCCGCGGGTCGGGGCAGTGCCAGCTCGCGGGGCCCTGGCCCAGGCACAGCAGGGGAAGCGTGGGGCTCGGTGGGGGGCCGCGCTCACATGGGCGCCCCCAAGCCCCAGCGTGGCCGTGGGAGCAGGGGGAGCCCCGGGAACCGCATGGCCACAGCCCTCACACCCGTGCCCCAGCCCGGCAGTGCCTGCAGCCCCGCTCCCCCTGCTCACCGCCGCGCTCAAGTCCGTCACCAGGATCTGGGGGGGGACAGCCCCGAGGGCCTCAGCCCCCTCTGGGGAGCCCCGGCACAGAGCCACGGTGTCCGGCGCTGCCGTGCTCGGAGGCAGCCCGCCTGCGGCGCCGTGTCCTTGGCGCTGGGCACGGCTCGGCCTGCGGGGCAGCGCGCAGTCAGCAGCGAGCGGGGGGCACTGCAGCCACCGACACCGGGCTGCTCCCCAGCCCAGCAGCCTCCGGGCCGCCCTGCGCCCTGCTCCGTCACCCCGCAGCCATCGCCCTGCTCCCTGCAGGGCCCGGGGCCCTCGCTCGGTGCCGGCCGCCCGCGCTGCGCTCCCAGACCCGAGCTAGGAAACAGTTAACGCCTCCCTGCCTCGGCCCTTGTGCAAGAGGCAACCGCTGGCAGGAGGCCGCAGCTGGATTCCTGTCGGGAGGGACGAAAGGAAGGGGAAAGGGAAGGGGAAGGGGCCCCGCCGCTGCCCCAGGGCCCTTTGTCTGCTTGGGACCCGCAGGCCCTGGGGCCGGAGGGGGGGGTGGGCAGCAGCACAGGTCCCTGGAGCCCCCCGAGCCGCCCGACTCCTGCTCCACGCCACCCGCCCAGACGGATTATCCCACAGGTTGTATCCGTCGGTAAATACCGACTAATAACGCTCTCAGGATATTAAATATGTAACAAACCCGCTTAGCACTGGCTGGGGACGGGAAGGAGAAGGTCACTGGGGCTAATGAGCCCCGCAGCATCCCCGGGCTCCCCGCAGGCCTGCGGTGACAGCGGGAGCCCCGGGGCCAAGGTGCCCTGAGCCAGCGCCCACCCAGGCCCCGAGCCCTCACCGCACCCCGTGGCCGAGCCCCAGCAGCACCCACGGCCCCCACGAGCAGCGGCCTGGAGCCCTGGCCCCGTCCGCCCTGGCCCCGTCCCATCCCCACCTCGGGCTGGTCCCGTGCTCTCCGGCCGCCCCAGGCGCGGATGCCAGGACGCCTGCGCCGCCGCCGGGAGGGGACGGCAGGGCCGGACAGCCGGGGTGGACGGGGAACCAGCCAGGGCCCCCATGCTGCTGCCACAGCCCCGTAACCTTGTCCCCACGGGACTCCGCCAGCCCTGATCAGCTTTATTAGATAATGGGGCCGTAATCTAGGGAAGCGCCTGTGGATTGCTGCGGCGTTAACCCTGCGCTGCACAGCTGGACGGGGAGGGCCGTGGCCAACCCAACACAGCTGGTGGGCACGGCCAAACGCAGACCCAGCCTCGGCCAGCCGGCAACAGCCGCTCACAGCAACGGCCGCAGGGGATGTGAGCGCGGCCGGACGCAGCCCCAGCAGGGACGGGGCAGGGCCGTGGTGGGGCACTGCCAGCCCGTGGGCTGCGGGACACCAAGGGCCTGGCTGCAGGGCTGGGCAGGAGCAGCGGCACGCAGCTCCGCGGGGCAGGGGACGAGCAGGGGCTGCCCGGTCCCCAGCAGGGAGCAGCGCTGCGGGCAGGGGCAGCAGACCCCAGGCAGTGCCTGCAGGTGCTGGGTGCAGCGCGAGCCCTGGTGCCGGGCAGCAGCCCCGTGCACAGCCCAGCTCCGCCGTCCCATCCCTCGCACGGTGGGCACGGGGCTCAGGCAGAGCAGCTCCTGCTGAAGTTGGGTGGTTGCAGGCCTTTTTCCCCTCTGCAGATAATCAGTTTAATGCAAAAGCATCGAACTAAAACTCTGAGATTAGCTGTTATAATCACATGTAAATACTTCCAGACAATCCGCTCAGGGAGGGGCAGCGTTTGTAGTTTGGGACAGAGTTACACGGGATTTAGGCTGTTTACCACTCGATTAATTTCATGACTACAGCCCCGAGCCCACCCCGGTACCAGCTGCCCAGCTCACTGCCCAGGAGTCAAGGTCACTGCGGAGGGCAGAAGCGATAGCGCAGGGCTGCTGCCCCGGGCGGGACGTGTCCCAGAGCAGCAGGAAGGCTGGCACTGCCTCCCGCCCCTGGCCAAGGCAGGATCAGACCCCAAGGCAGCACAGACACGGGTTTAAATCCCTTTTTATTCATAAGCATATTCAAAGCTCGAGAACATGAAAATCGAACACCTCTCCCATAACAACCCACAAACAAAACTCTGCAACGGTCCATCCCTCTTCAGAAGAAAAATAGAACATATTCCGCCCCTGCCTCTTCCTATTTTGGGTTCCTCCAGTCCAAAGCCCTACTGCCGCCTGCCTGCAGGCCGGAGGAGCCGAAGGAGGGAAGGCTGCCCTCCCGCCAGGACTGCGCGCCCAAGGCCTGTGGAGGGGGAGCGCTGGCTGAGGCTGAAGGCGCCTCACGGCTCGCACCGTGCCGCGTGCCTGTGCTCGGCCCCACGGCTCTCACGGGATCCTTGTGTCGTGGCAGACACTGATTTGAGTTTGGCCCACAAGGACATGATTCAGGGAAAGGGATTTCAAACCATCAAGTGCAACGGGCAAAGAGACCGGCTACAGGGGAGCGCTGCCCCCGCTCAGCCCGCCCCGGTGCCTTGGCTGTGGCAGTCTCTGCTCGAGACAGCTCCCTGTGCCAGGGACAACGCGCAGGACCCTGGCTGCGCGCGGCAGCGTGGCCGCACGCCCTTGCTGGCGTGCACTCAGGCACGTCCCTCGTAGCCCCAAAGCAATAAGGCAACTGCTGGCTGGAGAGGCTCCTGCCTGGTGCCGCTGTCCTGCTCAGCACGGACGTCCCCGAGCGTCAGCCAGGCCTGTCCCCAGCGTTAATCTGCCAGCGTGATGACATCGTAGTGGATCCCCTGCTGCAGCTGCTGAATCTGCTCGGCTGTTGCCTCCGCGGTGAACACGCCCTGCGCCTGGGCCATGGCAGCATCAGCCACTGCTGCAGAGGAGAGCGGGTCAGCGGTTCCTCACCCTGCGCCCGAGGGCAGGGCAGTGCCCGGGGCCCCCTCCACGCTCAGCCCCTGCCTCCAGGGAACGGGCACACACACACGCACACACCCAGAGCAGCAACCTGCCTCCAGAGCATGGGAGCCAGTATCAGCAAAGGTCTCCCCTCAGAAAACACCAGCTGCTTCCCAGAATTACAGGGACCCAGGCAGCAGGTTGGCAGCCTAACCCAGCCAACCCCATCCCACGGCACGGCAGGCCTGCCAGCTACAGCGAGAAAGCCGCCTCGGGCAGCCCCAGCTCCCTGCAGGACTGGCACCCTGGGAACACGGGGAAGAGAGGAGGGCAAGAGCTCAGCCAGAGGCTGTCCCTGCGAGCCTGGGCCTACCTGAGACTGCTGAATGCGCAGCTGCTTCCAGCTGAGCCTGGGTGACAAGCTGCTGCTCAGGCGAGACAGGCATGTACTGGATCTGCAGGGGGGGGAGAAGACAGAGGAGAGTCCGGGGCTGCACAGGGTCCCTCCTGGAGCGCTGCCCTGGCCACAGCGAACCCCTGACTCACCCGCACCTTCTATTTCCGCCCCTTCCCTCTGCAGCTGCGTGCTCAGAGCCCATCTCACCGCAGCCCCACCGGCTCCAGCAACCCTGCCTTACCTGCGGCTCCGGGAGGAACTGGCCGCCTTGTTCATACTGTATGTGGGTGATCTGACCATCCTGCACCTGAAGAGGAGAGCTGCAGTGAGGCCGTGTTAGGGATAGCAGGCTTCCCCGCCTCCCAGCGCTGCGACTTGAACAGAGCAAGGCATAGGGAGGAGGAGGAGGAGGAGGCCCGGCCTTGTGCATGGCTCCCTCACCAGCCCCGTGCACCGTGCCGGGGAGCAGCCAGCCTGAAGCTTACCTGGATGTGATGTCCCTCAGGGACAACAACATACTCATGGGGAAGCAAGTGCTGCACACCATCCTGGGCAATGATGTACTGAACCTGCAGGCACAGGGATTCAGAACCAAGAACCAGGTCACCACTGCCCACCCCACGCATCGCAACAGGGCTGGATCTCTGGCTTCTGTGCCTTTTCCCACCCCCCCCTCCCCGGGTCTCTGCTGTCCCCGCTGCGTGGAACGCCCCAGGTCCCCGTGTTCCTGGGATGCGTGCAGCCCCTCACCTGGTTGTCAGACGTCACTAAGTGCTGTACTGTCTGGCCGTCAGCGGTCGTGATCTCCTGGATGTACGTCGCCTCCTCCTGTCGGGCAGATTGCCAGCGCTCAGTGCGGGCAGGACGGCGGGGCCCGTGCCAGGAGGGAGCCAGCACGGCGCACGGGGAGCAGCGCGACGATGAGGCCGTGACTCACCTGGCTCGTGATGCTCTGCTCCTGCGCGACGATGATGTGCTCCTGCCCCAGGGCCTGCTGCAGCCGCTCAGGAGCCAGCACGGCCTGGCCCGACTGCAGAGCCGCTGGAACGGACGGGGAGAAAGCTGGCGGGACACTGCCGGGCCCTGCCAGCGCCCACCCCAAGGACAGGACAGGCCCCCGGCTGTGCTCACTGAAGGCAGAAGCTAAATGACACTCTCCCAGCCTGAAGGAACCTTGAAGCCACCATGGGTAAAACCCAGACCTCCACACCAGGCGGTAAGCTCCACTTCCCACTCCAGCTGTGAGCCGTTCACAGCAGCGTGCCCACGCCTTAGGAACTGCGTGGAGCAAACACCGGGCCCCTCGTTCGGCACCGAGTCGCAGCAGGCAGTGCGGGACCGCTCCCAGCACTGAGCCCCTGCAGCTGACACTGCCCCTGCCTCTGCACCCACCGGGTCCTGCTGCCACCGGCACCCCTAACCTTCCGCAGGAATCTGTCCCGGAGCAGCTCCAGCCCTGCGGAGCCCCCAGGCTGGGTGAAGCGCCACGTAGGGCTCTGGCTGCAGGAAACCTGCGGGTCACCCTGGTCAGGGCACGGACACATCTTACTCTGCAGGGTGGCCAGCGTGTCCTCGTCACTGTTCAGTATGATGGTCTGCTGGGCAGCAGCCGCAGGTGCTCCCGGCCTCTTCCCCTCTGAGCTGTGCAAACGCTGCATGTGGAACTTGAGGTGCCCGTTACGGTTGAACCTACAGGAGAGTGAGGTGGAGTTTGTCAGGGCAGCACAGGACCTCTGTCCGCCCTCTGGGGGTAAGGTCAGCGCAGCCACCTCTTTGCTAATGTCCCACCCATCTCCTCTCAGACCTGAGCAGCTCTACTGGATCTCTAGAAGCAGCAACAGCCCAGCAGCGTTCGCTCACCTCTGCCCACAGATCTGGCAGGCAAAGGGCTTCTCGTTGGTGTGCGTTAGCATGTGTCTGCGCAGGTCTTTCTTGTTCTTGGAGGCGAAGCTGCAGTGGGTGCACTTATGTGGCCGGAGGCTGGCATGCTGGGCCATGTGGCTCTGGGGGCAGGAAGACAAGAGCACGGTCAGGAAGCCCCTGCTCCTCCGCACCGCCCGTTCCCAGGGCTGTTGTACCCGGGCACCTACCCGGACCTCCGGCCAGAGGGCTGCAGTGAACGGACAGTCGGGACACTTGAAGGTGCTGGGCCCAATGTGGGCTCTCTTGTGACTCTCCATTTCTGCTCTCCCTGTGAACATGGCTGTGCAAATCTTGCATGAAAACTTTTTGGCCGTGGAAATCTTGCACGAGAGCTTCTTGGCTGCAGACACCTTGCACGAGAGCTTCTTGGCCATGCCTTGGAGCGCAGGCCACTTGACCTTTGGGGATGAGACCTCCTGCCCTTCGGAGGTCGGGGATAAGGCCGAGTCCTTCTGGAGCTGCCTGGTGACACACTGCACCAGGGGCCACTTGACGCTGCCTGGCTGTGCCTCCTGGCCCTCTGCTGGCAAGGGAAAGGCAGCGTCTCCGCTGAGGGGCTACGAAAGAAACACCGGTCACGCCTGCCCACACCGCCGCCAAAAGGGAGGGGAAGCCCACCCTCCTCACCTCCACGTGATGGAGCTGGCTCCCCGGGACACCGGGTGACATGATGTAGTGACTGCTGTGGTCCTTCAGAGCCTCTGCCATCACCGCTTCGCTCACCACAACCGCGCGGGACGTCTCTGCGGGGCTCTCGTCCTCACCGCTGGCAGAGGACAGGGTCAGAGCGGATCTGCCTCCTCCCCCCCCACACTCGAGGTTGGAGGTGCCTCCGTCTCCCCGCTCCTCCCGTGGAGCTGACCTGTACAGCGTGCCCGGAGCCTGAATCTCCTCACTAATGGGCGTGATGATGCTGTACTCCGTTGCCCCTCCGAAGGGGATAGTGATCTGCTGCAGCTCTGAGCCACCCAGGGTCGCCCCCTCGTAAGCCTCCTGCACCAGCGTCTCCCCGGGCTCTGCCATGTGCAGCGTCACCAACTTCTGCCGCTGCTCAGAGGAATCCAGCTCTGCCCCTTCCTCCTGTGCCTCGCAGCTGGTCTGTGCCTCTCCTGAATCGTCTGGCTTCACTACTGCCACCTGCGGGGGAGGACAGCAGGTCAGTCGGAGGAGCACAATGAACACAACTGCTGCTCCTCTGAAGGGCAGCAGAGCTGGGACCGCAGGGACCGCGGCCTCCCTCGGCCCTCCTCACCTGCAGCGAGCCTGCGGCCAGCTCCCGCTGAGTGCTCATGTTCAGTAGGAGATCCAGGGCAGTCTGCGTGGCAAGTTCTGCCGAGCCAGCCACGCCTGGCAGGTCAGAAAAGAGTCAGGGGCAGGCACAGCACTCACCCACCTCCTCCTCGTGCCCATCCCTTCCCCGGAGCTCACCTTGTTCGTAGATGATGGTGGCTCCCTCCAGGGAATCCTGTGAAAGGACGGGCGGCTCCGCTCCAGGCACGGCCTGCACCGCCTGGTAGGTGATGGGGCCGAGAGGGACCTGCGAGAGAGCAGAGCGCTGCAGCACGGCCGGGGCACGCGAGCCCCAGGGAAGGAGGCAGGAGCAGCAGCGGCACTCACCGGCGGACTGGCCTCGGGCTCAGCCGGGGCCTGCACCTGGCTGTGCTGCTGCTTCAGCTCCTCGATCTGCTGCAGGGTGAAGAAGGGGCGACGGCGGCAGGGGGGCTCCTCAGGGTGCCTCTGAGCCCACTCCTCGAAGGAGTCGGCGTGGCGGCAGTGCACGTGGAGGCGCAGGTTCTTCTTGTGCTTGGTGGTGAAGTGACAGAACTCGCAGGCAAACGGCTTCCCTCCTGCGGGAGGCGGGGGTCAGGCAGGGCCCCCCCAGGACGGCAGGGAGAGCAGGCACGCTCCCGGCCGCAGGCTGGAGAGGCGCGGAGGAGGGCACGGGGCAGCAGGCAGCTCCTCTCACCCGTGTGCTTGACAGCCATGTGGGAGACCAGGAAGTCCTCCCGGAAGGTGGAGTACTTGCAGAAGCTGCATTTGTAGGGCTTGTCGTTCATGTGCGACAGCTGGTGGTTCAGCAGGACTTTCTTGTCCTCGCAGACGTAGTCACAGAACTCACACTTGAACCTGCCGGGACAGCAGCGGCTGTCCCGCGGGCAGCAGGGACCTCCCGCCCTCCCCGAGGCGCTGGCTCTACCGGGGCCTGCAGCAGGCCGGGGCCAGGCTCCTACCTGCGGTTAGCAATGGCCTGGATGTGCGTCAGCAGGTGCATCTTGAAGGTGTAGCGCTTCTTGAAGGACTTCCCGCACTGCAGCGGAGGAAAGCAAAGCAGCGCTCGCCTCCTGCCCAGCCCCGCTCGCTGCCGGCCCTTCCGCAGGCCTCCCCCTCACCTTGTCACACATGTGCGGCTTCTCCGTGCTGTGCGTCTTCATGTGCTGCGTCAGCCTCTTCTGCATGGGGTAGATGCGGTTGCATACGGGGCACGGGAAGGAGTTCAGCTTTGGGGGCTGGAAGGAGAGCACAAAGATGAGCTCATGGGGGCCCAGGGGGGTCATCGCTTTCCTTGCCCCTCTCCCCACCACAGGACCTGGGCTGCCTCTCCTCAGCTGATGCAGAAACTGCCTTCAACTAGGCACCCACAATTTGTGGAAGGCCCAGACACGCCTCTTCCCACACAACAGTGCCAACGGGGAACTCAAACTCACCGTATCAGCTCTCTTTTTCCTGAAAAAGAAAGAAGAGAATCCCCTCGTCAACCAGATCCCCAGCCCGAGCTCCCCCGTACCTCCCAGGCCGAAAGTGCCCGTTCAGCAAAGGGGCAGAGCTCAGCTGAAAGCGCAGCCGTGGCTGCAGCCCAGGGCAGGAGGAGCAATGTTAGCGCTGCCAGGTGCTCTTCAGGACCTGGGGTCACTTACCTGTCCCGACTGTGCACGGTGGAGTGTCGGATGACATCCTTCTTGTACACACTGGTGTAGTTGCACTCCTCGCACTTGTAGGGCTTGCTGCCTACGTGGTTGAACATGTGCTCCTGCAAGGAGCAGGGGGTGCCGTGAGCCCCGTGTCTGCGAGCCGCCCCCTGCGGGCACGGGAACGGGACGGCGCTCACCTTGAGGGAGGACCAGCGGCGGGAGCGGTAGCTGCACTGAAGACACTTGAAGAGCTGTGGGTCATTGGACTCGTGTGAGTTGACGTGGAAACGCAGATCTTCGTGCGTGAGGAAACGCGAGCCGCAGATTCGACAAAGGTAGGGCCTCATTAAGGGCTTGGGTGACTTGTAGTAGTACCTGCCAACACGGAGCCGGGCTCAGAGCGTGGTGGCCAACGAGGGCTGGACCGGCCCTGGGCACGGGCCAGAGGGCCCAGCACTGGCTCGGCTCACACCCCTCACCTGCGCCCCATGTACTTGCGGTATTTCTTGCCCAGGAAGCGTCGGGAGGGCCGGCCTCGCCTCCTGGGGACGATGTCTGCCTCCTCGGGGCCGGTGTTGGAGGAAGGGTCCTTGTTCTCTGAGTCGGACTGGCTGATGCTGGGCTCCGCCAGGCTCTCGCCGGTCCCGTTCTCCAGGCCAGAGGAACTGGCCGCTTCCGAATTCTGCAGCTCACAGCTGGGCGTGCTTTGGGACGTCACTAAGGGCTCCACGTCCTCTCCTACTCAACAGGACACAGCAAAACCGTCACCTACCCCCTCTGGGCTCCCGGCAGGTTCCACGCCGCCCTCTGCTCTGACCCAGCAAGGGGCTGCTGCCTCCCGCTCACCTTCAGGCACATCCTGGGACATGTCCTCCAGGCGAGGAAACTTGCGGGGCCTCCCCGGGCGTCGCCGCGGCCTCTCCTCGCTGGAGGTGGGAACGGTGCGGCTGTACTTGGGCTGGCGCCCGCGGGGCTCATCCTCAGCTGGGTTGTAGTCGCTGTCCTCTGGAAGTAAGCGGCCCCAAACATCAGAGAGGGATGAGGGGAAAAGCTAAGCTGTGGAAGATATGGCGAGAACGAGTCCTACCTTCAGGGTCATCAATAGCACCAGCATCCATGATATCGTCATCTTCTTCTTCCTCTGGGACCTCCTCCTCTGAAGCCTTTGGAGCAGAACCTCCCTTTCGTGGACGTCCTTTCTTCAAAGCCAAAGCTGAACCCACTGCCACAGAAAACAGGAGAACTCTCTACCTGATCGAGTAACAGCACGTCTTTGCACTCGTATTCCTCCCCTTAGTTTTCCCCAGGACACTTTTTCCTCAGTCCTCAGCAGCACCGCACGCACCTGGCTGGAAGTGCCGCTCCTTCATGTGGTTGATCAGCGTTTTCTTGGAGACGCTCTTGTACTGACACATCTTGCACTTGAACTGCTGCACCACCACCACCTCCATCATCTCCTCCAGCGTCTCCATGTCCGGCTGGTCCAGCTCCTCGCCACCGTCAGCCTCCTGGACCTGATCCGGCCGCATGCGCAGCTCCAGCGCTTCCGACGGCTCCGAGGGGCCCGGCTGGTCAAGGCACGTGGAGGTCGGACCATCGGCCACAGCTTCTATTGCCAAGCTGCTGGCCAGAGCGGAGGTGGCCATCTGGGAAACCATGGGGGCACCTGAAACACCAGAACCAGCTCAGCCCAGGAGCAGATGCGAGCTAACAAGCTGCTAACAGTCAGCACGTCCTTGGTGACCGTATGGAGGCTGCGTCCTGTCCAGGCCCCGTTCCTGCCCCGTGTCCTGCTGGGAGCACCCCCCAGCAGCACAGGCTTTCTCAGAAAACATCTCATTTTTTTTTTTTCTCCATTACTGTGAACCCGCTGCCAAAATGGGAACAGGCTCGGAGGCAGAGAATTCCCCGCTGGAATACCCCAGGTGCAGCCTTACCATCGTCAGGCCCTTGCAGGATGAGGTACTGGGTAGTCTCTGCTCCGCCATCTTCGGCGCTGGTCACAGCTATGCAGCCTGGGGAGGGGAGGGAGAGGGAAGGATGGCAGCTGCCGGCTGTGGGGCTGCAGAGCTGACGTGGCAGGTACCGCTCCCGAGTTCAGACAGGAGTGGGAACGGCACAGGGAGGTCAGCCAGCAGCAGCGCTGCCATCCAGCCAGGAGCAACTCAAAAACCTGCCAGCTGCTGAGGCGAGGCGAAGTGAGGAACCCTCCCTGAACAAGGTGTGTGTGCGTGCATGTTTCCCCTCAGCTCCCACGTCTGTTTTCCCGACGTCTGGCACAGCAGCAGCTCTTCCTACCCTCCCAGCCCCATTGCCCCAACCCGCCTGCATGTGGGGACAGCTGACAGATCTGCCGCCAGCGCCAGCGGCTGGGAGCACACACTCACTCTGGATGATGTCAGGCCCAATCGTGGACTCGATGATTTTGTCTATGGCAGAGCCTAGGTCCGAGGAGGTGGACGCAGTGGAGTCCGACACCATCGTGGCCCCATCAGTGATGACGCTGGAGTGGACTAGGACCTGCGGGGACTCTGACACCATGATGGACTGGCTCACAGTGGAGACGCTGGAGACCAAGGTGGACTGGGCAATGGAGGATGAATCCGGCAGGTAAATCCGGGTAAATCCAGCATCTGTGCTGGAGCTGCTCTCCGACACCTCTTCCTAGGCAACAACAAGAGCGAGGCCAGAAGAGATCAGCCCGGAGACCTCTGCCGGGAGGGGCCCCTGGGGCAGCCACCCCGTGCAACCACCCCCAGCACTCGTCACTTCGCACGGCCGCGGGGAAGGTCTCGGGGCAGTTTCCCCGGCTCCTGCCGAGCCCCCCGAGCCCCGGGGCTGCCCTCGCCGCCGGGCAGAGCTGTCCTGGGACGGCCGGGCGGGCTCCCGGCGCAGGCGGCAGCGCAGCGCCCGAAGCGCTCCGGGAGCGGCAGAGCCGCCGCCCCCCTCCCCTCGCCGCCCGCCGCCGGTGCCGCTCCGTACCAGGGACACGGCGCTGCTGTCGGAGCTCTGCCCCACGCCGGAGTCGTCGGCCCGGGACAGGAGCCCGGGGGCGGCGGCGGCGTCGCTGCTGTCCGCGGACACGGCCTCCGAGGTGCCCACGCCGCTCTCGGACGGCTCCTCCCGCGCCGCCTGCGGGGCCGCGTCGCTGCTGCTCTCCACCTCGTTCTCCTCCATGCCCGCCGCGCCTAGGCCCGCCCTGCCGGGGGGACGCCGCCGTCAGCCCC
>CM021784.1:15575876-15588967 GCA_011076525.1 Nettapus auritus
GGCGTGGCCGCCCCCCGCTCCCCACCGCCGTCCCGGGGTCCTTAACGGAGCCCTCGGCAGCGCCCCGCCCGCAGGGACGCGTCCGCACATCGCAGGGCTGTGCCGCTGGGGCCTCCCGCCTGCGTTTTATTTATTTCATTTTAATCTCCCCGTGCTGCGCCGTGGCGGTGCCGCCCCGCTCGCCCTGTCCCCACGGCGGGGCCGCGCTCAGCGGGCTCTGAGCCCACCCGGGCCGTCAGCACCGGGTCCCCGCAGGGCGCTGCCCGCAGCGGGGCCGGCAGCCGCCACCTCGGTGCCGGGACGGCGGCGCGGGGCGGGTGCCGGCTGCAGCAGCCGGCGCGGTGAGCGCAGAGCCTGCCCTGGCGGCACCCCGACGGCGGGCGCGCGGCGTGTGCCAGGTCCCCGCGCTGCCGCTGCCTGTGGCGCTCGGTGCGGGACGAGGAGGGCCCGGGGGCCGTCCCGTCGCTGAGCCCCTTGCTCCTGTCCGGGAGCCGCACTGGGTCCCCGGCTGCGTTGCCACCCGCCCGGGGTGCTGCGTGCTGGCAGAGGCAGCGGCGGGGGCTGTGCCATCAGCCTGGCGCGCCTCTACGTCTTCCGGCTCTTTTTCAAGCTAATTAAATACATCCTTGAAAGGTTTATGCCCTCATCTGTCAGCGGGCGACAGCATCGCTGACATTCATCCCCGGGCTGGAGCGAGCGGTGAGATAAGGAGCTGGCTGCACGAGGCTGCTGCGGCCGCGCTGCCTGCACGGTGCCAAGTCCTGCGTGCAGCCCGGGGCTGAGGTGGCCGCCGTGCCAGAAGCTGAGCCCGAGAGGTGTTTGGGTTCTCATCTCTCTGTAAAGCAGCCCTGCAGAGCTCTGCGGTTGCCGTGGGGGAAGTGGCCTCCAGCACGAGGAGCCTGGAGGATGCCGGGGGCTGCTGTGCCCGATGAGCTCTCCGTCGTTCCTGGCTCCCCGGGAGGAGCCCGGTGCCGTGTTTGTGCCTGCAGGTGTGGAGCAGCCCCGCGCGTCCCTTGGACACAGCCCCGTGCTTCTGCCCAAAGTGGGGGCTGCAGGAACCCCACAAAAGTGGCCTGCCAGGTGGGGAACGTGGGATGGATTTCTGTCCGATCCGTGTCTGCTCCAATCCATGTGGAGCAGTCTGAGCCCTGGGAGCCTTCGGGGTTGGTGTGGGCCGTCCCGCTGCAGGTTGCACTGATGGAAGGTTGCTTAGAGCTGCTCTGTTACACAAAGATGCCCAAGTTCGCTGTCTCGGAGAATTGTACCAGCGAGAACTTTGCTGAGCTGCATGGTCTGCCTATTTTTAGGGGCTGCGTGCTCCCGAGGCAGGGTGAGCGGGGCGTTCCCAGCTGAGGCGCAGCTTTACTCCTGAGCGCTGCTCTGAAAGCACGGCTCCTCTCTAATGCTCGGGATGGCTCCCGTGCCCGAATTTATCTGAGGGCTAAAGAAAACATCACAACAGAGAAGCTTTGAGAATCCAGAAACGGGTACGGCCGCACACGTGTGCCCAAACCCCGGGTGGGGAGCGCCAGGTCAGAGGCCCTTTGGGAGCTGGCTGGGGTCACACAGAGCTGGCACGGAGCCACCTGGATTAACTGGGACGTGAGGCCGACTTCGCAGCCAGCCCCGGGACGTGGGAGCTCCCCAGCTCCACGCCGCCCAGCTCGGACGAGGCGCCTGGAAGGAGCTGCCGCTCGGGGCAGGGGAGCGCCGCGCTGAGCGGGTCCCACCAGCGCTCTCGCTGACAGCCCCGGGCGGTGCCGCCGTGCCCTGTCCCGAGCAGGCTGTGCTGTGCCGGCCAGCGCCGTGGCTTCGCAGCGCGACCACAATAGCTGCTCGGTGACCGGAGCGCTCGGGTCAGTGTCCCAGAATAGGAGGTGGCTTGTGCTGAGCGCTGCGCCCCGGGCAGCGCCTTCCCAGCCTCCTGCAACCCGAGCCTCCCGACTTCCACCACCAGTGATTTTGTAGTCGGTGCAGTTCCTCTCGTGCTCCTTCTTTCTTTCTAAAGCAAACATTGCTGGCGATGTTTGTGTAGCTGCGGGGCACGAATCCACATCCACCGGGCTCGTATTTATATCCCACCTGCGGAGGGCGGTTGCATCAGCACATTTTGCAAAACGTTGAGCAAAACAGCCCTTGCAGCAGGAAATGGGTTTTTCTTCACACCGGATTGCTTCACACCGCTCGGCTCCTTCCCAGCAGCAGCAGAGCACACCTGGGGCTGCCCCGGGACGGCTGCGCCTGGGGGGGGCGACAGGGCCGGCGTCCTCCTGGGCGCTGCGGCGCAGCCTCCCCGGCACGGTTCTGCCCCTGGCTCCACGTCCCTCGGCTGCCCCAGGCTGGGGCCAGCGGGGCCGTGGCTGAGCGAGCCGTGCTCCTGGGCAGGGAGGAACCACCGGAGGAGCTGACAGAAGCCCGGCACGAGGCCGTGTCCTCGCGGGGTGCGCTCCGTGGGCAGCTCTGACCCCACCAGGCCGGGCGCCGCCCGCGGCTGCCCCGGGGCTCTGCGGGGCACGAGGAGCTGCGCGCAGGACGGGCTCCGTGCTGGCGTCCTCCCCATGGCCGTGGTGCCCTCGCGCCGTGCTCTGCGCCCGTGCCGCCGGTGCCGCTGCCCTCGGGCTTGGTTTGTGTCCCAGCTGGGTGGGAGCTGCTGCTGCTCCCGCGGGGCTTCGGCACCGCCGACGGCCTGTCGGGGAGTGCTGCGAGCTGCTGCAGGGCAGACGGCCGCGTGCTGCAGCCCTGCCCGCCCCTCCTCACGGGCCGGAGCTGCCGCTGCTGTTGTTTTCTTTCCCTTCTGGAGCGATCCTGTGGCTTCCTTCCCAGAACCTGAGACCTCGGAGCCACGGTCCAAGGCCGCCGGATCCCACCCTCTCCTCTGCTGCTGATTCATCACTGCTGGTTAGTTAAAAAAGGGGCAATCAGCAAATTACTGAAATATAAGTAAAATAAACAAGATGGGCAGGAGCCGCGTGTGTGTTGCTGGGCCCCGGCGGTGCCTCGCTGCCCCCAGCTCCGCTCAGTCTGCGGGGTGCTGCCCTGCCCCACAGCTCTCCGCCCGGACCTGGGCACGGGCAGCCCGCTGCTGGGCCCCCCCCGCCGCTCCCCCGCTCCCAGCCGTGGCGGGGATCATCCCGGGGCCAAGGCAGAGGTCTCGCTGTGGTGTGGGTCCGCTCGGTGCCCTCGGCTGGGGCTCTGCAGGGCTCCGTGCCCACCCGGCCGCCAGCCCCGTGCCCCTGCGGTGTGCTGGCTGTCCTCCCCCGCCCCCTCCGTGCTCCTGTCTGCGCCAGAGGTTGTGAAAGGCTCCAAGGGTCTCGCGGGCAGCCCCCAGCCCCCCGGCCGCAGCCCAGGCCGCTCGCGTTCCCTGCGCTGCGGGGTTTTGTCCATATGCCTGTGCCGACAAGCGAGCTGGTCGGAGGTAATTTGGCAGCAGCCGTTGGAACAGTTGTCAAATGTTTTGCTGGAATCCGGGCTTGTTGCATCTACCACTTTTCCTTCTGTCTCTGGCAGTTTCCAGCCAAACACAGCCCGCTTTGCCCATATTTCACCTTCCACAAACCCCCACTCCTCATCCCGGGAGCCGTTTTGTCGCTGCCAGCCGGCGTTCCTCGCGCGGCAGCGCTCCGTCAACGCGCGGGCTGTGGCAGGCAGGGTCCCGTCATTGTCACAATTGCTGCCCGTCCCTTTTTAGAAAGCAGCTGCCGTGCCCGTCTCACCGCCAGGAACAAAGCCTGCCACCCGCGCTGACGGACGGGTGCTGAGCCCCGGGGGGCCCCACGCCGCAGCCCCCTCGCCCCGTCCCGCCGCAGGAGCTGCTGTGGGGGCTCGGAGCAGAGCTTGGCCGGTGCTGCGGGCGTGCAGCCTGCCCGGGGGAGCAGCTCCCGGCCCTGCTGGGGCTCCTTCTGCCCACGGCTCTCAGCTCCGGCGCCTCCTGTTCCCTCGAGGCCGCTTGGTAGCCCTGACCCGCAGGTCCCGGGGTGGCGGCGAGGCTGCTGGCTGTCCGTGGGCACCTTCCCAATGCCACCGCGGGTGACGAGATCTCTGCGCTGCCCTGCACAGCCTGCAGCGGCTCCTGCAGATCTGCGCCCCCCTCATGCCAACCAAACCGACCCCGGGCTTTGCTCTTGGTTCATCCAGTGGCAAAAGCTGAAACGGAATGAGGTGCGAGAGATGGGAATTGTGCTTACAGCAAAGCAAACCATGAAATGATGTCTCTGAAGCTAGCAGGAACCGCACGGTGTTTGGAGCTCAGGAACTGCTCGGTGTTTTGCTGTGGCCCCAGGCCTGCCCAGAGCTGCCAGCCTTCACTGCGGGTCTCTGACTCAGGTCCCCAGCAGACCGGACAGTCGGGGCTGTTCTCCCTCCGGCTCGAACACAAAGCCCATTTCCAGGCCTCTCCTGGAGGCCGCCTCCTGTGTTCCCACCGCGGGCTCCCCGGCAGGCAGGAGCTCGGCTGCCTGCACCCCCAGAGCTGGGGATCGCGGGGTTCCCTGCTCGATGCCCATGCCCCGCGGGGTGTGCGGGGCTCGGGGCTGGCTTTGGCAGGGGAGCAGGCAGCGAGCGCGGCAGCACGCCTGCCCACGGGCTGGGCGCGAGGTTTTTCCTCCGGGCCACTCGTGGGACCCTGACAGGGGGTTCCCAGGGCGGGAGGGATGCCCCAGCCGGGAGGCTGCACCCACGGGGCCGCCCGCAGCCGGGTGGCAGCTCGGGGAATCCGTCATGTGCAGCGGGCTGGGTGCCGCCGAGCGGTGACGACACTGTTGGTTTCAGGGCCCCCAGGGTGGCAGCGAGCCCACGGCTGACACAGCCTGCGTCATCCCTCCGGCACAGCACCGGGAGCAGCCCCATGCCCTGGGGAGGGAGCTCGGGGAGCACGGCTCCAACCCCTGCCCAGGCCAAAGGGCCAAGAATTCCCCTGAGGCTGGTGCTGGGGTGGGAGCTCCCCGGGCGAGAGGGGGCTCTGCTGCGTCCTGGCAGGGCACCCAGGGAGCACGGGGGTGTGCGGGCTGCAGATGCACCGTGCCCGGGGAGCCGGGGGGGGACGAGGCTGCCCCGGCACGGATTGCAAGGAAGGGTCCTGGGCCCAGCTGGAGGATGTGCTCCAGCCCACGCGGGGCTGGCGTCGGACGGCAGATACGGGAAGTGTGTGCAGGAATGTTGTTTCTGTCTAGAGATGCTGAATGAAGGGCAGCGGGGCCTCCAGCTGCTGACGCAGAGCTGCTCCGTGTGCCCTCGGTCTCGCTCCCGCGCCAAGCACCCCGTGCCCGGCACGCCGCGCTGCCCGGAGCGCTGCCGCTGTCCGGGACGGTGCGGGCCACCGTGCTCCCCCCGGCCCGGCGCTGTCACAAGATGCTGACTCCTCCTGTGCCAGTTCCCCTCGCTGTCACAGTGCCTCGCCGCGCTCCTGGCCCACTGCCCACGTGCCAGGATCGTGTCTGACGCCGCCGCCACGCAGGACCTGGCCCTTACTGCCCCGTCCCCGTCACTGCCCCTCCCGGGCCGTTTCCCATGGCGGGGGTCTCCGTGGGTCTTCCACCTGCGTTGGGGGGTGGCCGTGAGTAAGGGCATGCGGAGGGGCTGCGGCTGCCTCTTCCTTCCCCTTTTGATGGCGGCGGTGGTGACAGACAGCCTCGTGGCTCGGGCAGCCGGCTGGGACGGGACAGCTGCTAGGGATTTTCCGTGCCGTTTGTCCTTACCAGGGCTCTGGGCGTGGAGGGTGCCACTGGCACAACAAGGGCCGGGCACGATTCCTGGGTGCTCCCGGGGTCCCTTGGCAGACAGATCCTTTCCCACCAGCATCCCCACAGCCCCCTCCTGCCCGCTGCGCTGACCGTGCTCACCGCCACCTCCTCCTTGCCCATCAGTGGTGGTGGTGGCCGCAGCCCGCCCCGGCATCCCTCCGCATGTGCCCGTGCAGGCCCTGTGCCACCTGCCCCAGCCCCTTGAGCACAGGCTCGGGGCTATCTGCGGGGCTGTGCGTGGCCCTGTGGAGTTCCCCTGCCCAGCTCCCGGGCTCCTGGTGCTCCAAGACACGGGGGTTTTCCTTCCCCTTCTCCCCACAGAGCCCCAGAGAGTCACCAGAAAATCCCCAGGAAGAAGCCGGGTATCGGGGCCGTGAGTCAGTGGGAGCGGCCGGGACAGGGGCAGAGCTGCGGCCGCCCACCTGCAGTCCCCAGCTCGGGGATGCTCAGCACCATCAGCTGTGCCCCCGGGGCACCCCGGGTCAGCCCGGACCTGGGCTCCTCCTGCCATCGCCTGCTCCGTGCCCCCGCTCTGCCCCGAGCCGGCGCTGCCCCGCTCCGACAGCCGTGGCATGGCTCAGCCTGCCGAGGGGCCGTGCCGGCGGTGCCATGGCAGCGCGCCCGGGCTGCGGGAGCTGCGGCTCCTGTGTGCAGCAGAAACAAGGGATGGGAATAACCTGGGAAAGGCCCAGGGATTTGCCACGGCCCCAGGGGACCAGGCTGGGATCCCTGCAGCTGCGCCCTGGCATCTGTGTGCCTTTGTCTGGTCTGTCCCGGGATGCCGTCCCCGGGCGGGGAGCGAGCTGGGTGCCGAGCCCCGCAGCCCAGGAGAGGGGAGGGCGCGCAGCGGAGCCCGCCTGGCCAGGCAGCGAGCAGGGGGAGCAGGACCCCACAAAGAGCAGGGCGAGGGTCGGCGGGCCGGAGCCTGCAGGGGTCACCCGGCTTCAGGGCCCCTGGCTGCCCGTGCCGGGGGGGCTGCAAGGGGTGCCGTGGCTGCGTGTGTCACGCCGGGCTGCGGCAGGGGGCTGCCCTGTGGAGCAACTTCCTCGCCCTGTCACTGGGCGTTGCTGTTGCAGGGCCGCAGGATGGAGTGAGGCAACCTGGCGGTTTCTCAGCACCACTTCCGCAGGATGGGGACAGCCGTTCCCCCATGCCTGGTGCTCAGCTCTGCCCGGGAAGCCCCCCATGCCTCCAGGGTTCCAGCAGCGCTGAGCACCCGCGGCTCGGCTGCACGCAGCTGGGTTGTAAAAGGGGCTGCGGGACCCCTGGGCTGGGCAGCAGGTGCGCGGGGCCCTCCATCCATCCCATGGGTGATGCTCCTTGGGACGAGCCCCTCTTGGCCCCGGGGCTGCTCTGCTGCAAGAGGGCAGCCGCCACTCTGCTCTCTCCATCCCCAGCCTTGCTGAGCTCCAGCATCGCTCGCTGCCCTCTGGCCAGGCCAGGAGCGCTTTGTCCAGCTCAGCCAGGCTTGGTACAATGCAGAGGGCAGTGGGCAGCTGTTCGGCTGCATCCCAGGGGTGCTCAGGATCAGGGACTGCGGGGCACGAGCAGGGATGGGGCCGTCCTCCCGCCGCCAGCTGAGGGCCCAGCAGGGCAGCCCGGGGCCGTGAGACCTGGGGGGATCCCGTCTGTGCCCTGGGCAGTGTCCCGGGCTGCACCGAGCCTCCCGTCTCCCCAGCTGACGCTGCGCCTTTGTCTCCGCTCTGCCATCTGTTTTCCTCTCACTCCTTGTCCCTGTTTGCTTTCCCCTTCCCCGCTCCCGTTCCCACAAGCGTCGGCACTTTGGGAGAAGCAGGAAAACACTGTCCGGCGGCGAGGTTTGTGCTGCCTCGCAGGCGCCGGCTGGGAACCTGAGTCAGCGCAGCTGTGCCCGGGAACGCGGCAGCTCCATGCGGGCACCAGGCGCAGCACCCTGCGCACGGAGCTGGCCAGGCACGAGCCCTGTGCCGGGCGAGCGTGTCCCCTTCTGTGGGGTTGTGCCGGGTGCCTGCTGGCGAGGGGGGGTTGAAGCACCTGTGGGGTGCAGATCCACGGGGAGCCATCCCGGGACCGCGCTGCCCCGCTGGGGAGACACGGCCGTGGTGGGGAGCGTGGGGACAGAGGATGCGCCCCACTGAGGGGCTGCAGTCCCCGGGCACCCTGTGGCTCACGGTGGGGATCAGGCTCATGGGCAGGTGGGCTGCTGGCATCGGGGCTCTGGGCAGGGTTTTTCCTGCTGGCTCTGCCTGCCCAGGCCCCCATGGGTCTGGCGCTTGGCTGGCTGAGCCCAGCGCTGGCCGGTGGAGCGACGTGTCTGTGGGGTCCCCAGCACCCAGCCAGCACCCAGTCTGCAAACCCCTGCTGTCCCAGCCCTGACCACAGCCTTGGGGACCCAGGGCACTGCCCTTTGCAGCCGGACACCCCTCCGCAGGCCATCCTCCGGGCAGCTGGACCAAGCCATACCCAGGCTCAGCCACCCAGCTGCCCGGCCTTGTGCCCATCCTTGCGCCCTGCGTGGTTGCCGGAACCGGCGTGTTTGGTAAACAAGGTGATGAAACGGTTAAAGCAGCAAACGGAGGAGCCTGAGTGTGCGTTTCGTCACCGTGGGAAGGGAGTATGAGTCCTTGGGGCTGAGGGTCTGAGGGTGACTCACTGCCCTCGGCACAGCATAAATAGGAGCGGGAGCCCGGCGGCTCTCAGCGCACAGCAGCAGCGCCCGGCACAGCCTCAGCCCTCCTGCCACTGCCGCACCATGGGGCTCGTCCTCCTGGCCCCGCTCGCCTTGGCGCTGCTGGCCCTCTCCTGCCGCGCGGCCCCGCTGCAGACCAAGCCGCAGGCTGTCGTCACCTTCCCGGGGGAGCTGCTCAGCGCCCTGTCGGACGTGGAGCTGGCGGAGGTGAGGGCAGGGCAGCCCCCGCGGCCCCCTCCCACCGCCCCAGTGCCGGGGATGCTGCCGGGGCCGCGGCGTGGAGCCGTGAGCTGAGCTCGGAGGCTGTCCTCGCCCTGGGCCCCGGGGGATGCAGGAGCTCGGGTGTGGGCACCCCAGGAGGGTGTGCAATGCTGGGAGCTGCCCCGGAGCCCCCCGCCTCGCTGAGCCCCTCCGGCCCATTTCTTCCCCAGAGCTACCTGCTGCGGTTTGGCTACGCCACGGAGGCGGAGGTGAGGAGGAGCAGCAAGCACGTGTCCCTGGCCAAAGCGCTGCGCAAGATGCAGAAGCAGCTGGGGCTGAAGGAGACGGGGGAGCTGGACAGCAGCACCCTGGAGGCCATGCGAGCCCCCCGCTGTGGGGTCCCCGACGTGGGGGGCTTCCTCACCTTCGAGGGGGAACTCAAATGGGATCACATGGACCTCACGTACCGGTGAGTCTCTGCTCCAGGAGATGGGAGCCACGTGCCCACGGGGCAATGGACACGCAGGGGACGGAGACAGGCGCAAGGGCCCTTCCTCCGTGCTGCCAGCCAGCCGGGGCTTGGCACGGCACAGCCGGCAGCATCTGCTCCCCGATGCCCGGGAGAGCATCTGAGCCCGGCCCCAGGGCTGCGGCCAGCTGCCCTGCCTGGCTGCGCAGTGCTGCTGTCCCCTGCGGGGCCGGGGCACGTCCCTGCCATGTGCCCAGGGCAGGGCCCCTCCTGCCTCACCGTCCGGCGCCCGACGGTGCTGAGCCGCAGCCTTCCCCCGCAGGGTGATGAACTACTCCCCCGACCTGGACCGTGCGGTGATAGACGACGCCTTCAAGCGAGCGTTCAAGGTGTGGAGTGACGTGACCCCCCTCACCTTCACCCAGATCTACAGTGGCGAGGCAGACATCATGATCATGTTCGGCAGCCAAGGTGACGCCCGCGGCTGCTGAGGGAGGCGGGGAGCAGGCGCAGCCCGGGGAAGGGCCAGAGGGGAGCCGTGCCCTGTGTTGGCCGCGTCCTTCCACAGTGCCTGCGGGTGCAGGCAGCACGCGGGGCTCTGCAGGGCTCTGTGCGTGCGGTGGGCAGCAGGGGGGCTGCGGGCAGGCACGCCGGGGGGCTGGCTCTGACGGTGCTCGTCCCTGCAGAGCACGGCGATGGGTACCCCTTCGATGGCAAGGACGGGCTCCTGGCCCACGCCTTTCCCCCCGGCAGCGGGATACAGGGCGATGCCCACTTCGATGACGACGAGTTCTGGACGTTGGGAACTGGCTTAGGTAAGGGCAGGGTCTGCTGGGTCTGAAGGGCTGGGAGGTGCCCGACGTGCCCCAGCCCCGTCCCGCTGAGCGCCTCCTCTCCCGGGCAGTGGTGAAGACTCGCTATGGGAACGCCAACGGGGCCAGCTGCCACTTCCCCTTCGTGTTCGAGGGCCGCTCTTATTCCCGGTGCATCACGGAGGGGCGCACGGATGGGATGCTCTGGTGTGCCACCACCGCCAGCTACGATGCCGACAAGACCTACGGCTTCTGCCCCAGCGAGCGTGAGTAGTGGCGGCCGGCAGCCCCTGCACGGCCCCGTGGGGCCTGGGGCCAGTCTCACCCCTCCTCACCCCTCAGTGCTCTACACCAACGGCGGCAACAGCGACGGGTCCCCCTGCGTCTTCCCCTTCGTCTTTGACGGCACCTCCTACGACACCTGCACCACGGACGGGCGCTCTGATGGCTACCGCTGGTGCGCGACCACAGCCAACTTCGACCAGGACAAGAAATACGGCTTCTGCCCCAACCGAGGTGCGCGTGGGGAGGGGGGCACAGGGGCCCCGTGGGGCTGGCCGGGCCCCGGCTGTGGTGCGGGGTGGGCACCTGAGGGGCCGGGGCCAGCCCCTCTGACGCTGCGCTGCAGACACGGCGGTGATCGGCGGCAACTCCCAAGGGGACCCGTGCGTCTTCCCCTTCACCTTCCTGGGGCAGTCCTACAGCGCGTGCACCAGCCAGGGCCGGCAGGACGGGAAGCTCTGGTGTGCCACCACCAGCAACTACGACACTGACAAGAAGTGGGGCTTCTGCCCGGACAGAGGTACCTCCCGTGCCCTCCTGCGCACGGCTTGGCCCCACACCGTGCCTGCTGGTGGCCGTGGGGGCTGCGGGGACCACGGGTCCTGTCCCTCTGGGCACTGAGCCCGCTGCTTTCCCTCAGGTTACAGCATCTTCCTGGTGGCTGCCCACGAGTTTGGGCACTCGCTGGGGCTGGACCACTCCAGCGTGCGCGAGGCGCTGATGTACCCCATGTACAGCTACGTGCAGGACTTCCAGCTGCACCCAGACGATGTCCAGGGCATCCAGTACCTCTACGGTGAGAGGCCCCGCGCAGCCAACCCCGCGGGCAAGGGCCAGCCCTGGGGATGTGGGGCTGGGGCTGGGGTCCATCTGGTCCCCGCACCCTCACACCGTCCCCTGCTCCTCCAGGTCGTGGCTCTGGCCCCGAGCCCACTCCCCCAGAGCCTCTGCCCACCGAGGAGCCCCAGCCCCTGCCCACCGAGGCTGGCAGCGCCTCCACCACGGAGGAGGATGAAATGCTGGAGCCCACAGCCGAGCCCAGCCCCGTGGACCCCAGCCGGGATGCCTGCATGGAGAAGAACTTCGACGCCATCACAGAGATCAACGGGGAGCTGCATTTCTTCAAGAACGGGTGAGCAGCAGAGCCCGGCTCCCCCCAGGGCAAATGCCGGGGAGATGGGGGGCATTTCTGCCAGGGGCTGGGGGTACAGAGGGCTTTGCCTCGTCGGGGTTATCAGTGCGGCCGGCTTTCCCCACCAGGAAATACTGGACCCGCTCGTCCTTCTGGAAATCGGGCATCCAGGGGGCCTTCTCCATCACCGACACCTGGCCTGGCCTCCCGGCTGTCATTGACGCCGCGTTCCAGGATGTGCTCACCAAGAGGGTTTTCTTCTTTTCTGGTGAGCGCTGCCCCTGCCTCGGCCCTGCTGTCGCGAGCGTCACGAGGTGCCGCCCGAGCGTGCCGGGGCTGACTGACGCCCCTGCTCCCTGCCCCAGGCCGGCAGTTCTGGGTGTTTTCTGGCAAGAGCATGCTGGGCCCCCGCGGGATCGAGAAGCTGGGCATCGGGAAGGAAGCCAGCCGCATCTCGGGGGCCCTGCAGCGGGGACGCGGCAAAGTGCTGCTCTTCAGCGGGGAGAACTACTGGCGGTGAGTGGCTCACAGCGGTGCCACCAGCTCCCTGCTGCGGGCGGCTCACCGCAGCCCTCGGCGTGGCTTTGCTCTCCCCGCAGGCTGGATGTGAAGGTCCAGAGGGTGGATAAGGGCTACCCCCGCGCCACTGACGATGTTTTCACCGGCGTCCCCCTTGATGCCCGCAATGTCTTCCTGTACCAAGGTGAGCAGAGACCCTTCGGGATGGGGGGGCCACGCTGCCACCCCCTGTGCTGCCCAGAGCCTCCCGCAGGCTGGGCTCCCCCTCCTCCTCGCCTGGGTGCCGGCAGGGGCTGCATCGCCCCTGGTGCCTCGTGGCTGTGGGCAGCGCCTGGGGTCCCTGCGGCGAGGCCCCTCGGCCAGCTGGGTCCCGGTGTGCCCTGTGCCCCTCGGGCGGCAGCTGGACACGTCCTCACCCTGGCTGCCTTCCCACTAACGCCTGTGCCTTCCTCCTCGCCCAGACAAGTACCACTTCTGCCAGGGCAGCTTCTACTGGAGGATGACTCCGCGCTACCAGGTGGACCGCGTGGGCTACGTCAAGTACGACATCCTGCAGTGCCCCCAGCACTAAGGGCCAGAGTGGCCGCTCCGGGCGCCGTGCTCCCTGCCCGCCGCCCCCTGTCCCGGGCCCCGGCTCGCCCAGCCCGGACCCCCGCGGCCCGGGAGTGCCGTGGGACGGCCTCGGGGTGGCCGTGGGGCTGCCCCGGCCGTACTGGAGGGCTCGCAGCCTCCCCGGCGGGACAGGGCGAGCGCTCCGGGGCCCCGCGGGGCTCCCCAGCTGGGGAGCGGGACCCGCCGCAGCCGTGCCCGGCGCCCCCGGACTCGCAGTGACTTTGCCTTCTCCTGAGCCAGCAAGGCCGGGCCGGCCGCGCCGGGTGGGGACGTGGGGCTCCGCGGGGCTCCGCGGTGGCTGTGCCGGCCGCCACCCGCACGTTTTTAATAAAGACCGTCCTTCGGACACGGCCTCCGAGCCTCCGTCCGCCGCGAACGCCGGGGTGTGGGGCAGAAGGGGCCGCCCGCCGGAGGGGGGCTGCGGCCGGGCCCCTGCCTGCCTGGGCTCTGCGCCCCCCGGCGAAGCTGCGCCTCCGCCCCGGCCTCCCGCCGGCCCCGCTCCTCCTCCTCTCCGGCTCGGCGGCGGCGGCGCTGGGTCACGGCCCCGGCCCGGCCCTCGGAGCCCGGCGGCGTGGGGGCCGCTCGGGGCCGTGGCCGGGCGGGGCGGCCGCAGCACCACGGCTATAATTAGCGGCCGCGGCTCCGCGCAGGGCGGCGG
>CM021784.1:15589367-15631417 GCA_011076525.1 Nettapus auritus
CCAGTGCAGGCGGGCAGGGCCGCCGCGGGAGAGGGGCCGGGGCCGCAGCCCCCCGGGGCCGCCGGGCCCCCGCGTTCGCTGCGCCACCGCCGCTCCTTGGCCCCAGAGCCCCCGGCCCCCGCCGAGGCCGAGCTGCGGCGGGGGGTCCCCGGCCCCGCGGGGACGTGTCCGGCCCCCGGCGCCCCGGCAGCAGGAGCGGTGCTGCCTCCTCCTTTGCGGGTGTCTGTGCCAGGCGCGGGAGCCGCCTGCACCAGGGCGAATGCGGCGACGTGCAGGGCCCTGCGGTGCCTCCCTGACCCCCGGCGCCATCCCCCCCGGGTCCCCTCGGGGTCTGTGGAAAGCCCCGTCCAGGGGGGCTGCGGGCAGCCAGGTCGGGCGCCCGCGGTGGAAGTCCCTGGCCGCCTGCGGCGGGGCTCTGGGCAGAGCAACGCACGACTCTTGGTGTGTGTTCTGCCCCACGGCCTGACTCTGCGTAGTTGTTTGTTTGTGCATGGCTCCTCTCAAGGTCAGGGCTGGCAGGAGCCTTCTGGGGTCACCTTGCCCAGGTGGGGGGAGCCACGCTGACCCACCGCCAAACCCTTCCTCGGCTCCGACCCTCTTTGCCCTTTGCAGCACCAGGATCTGTGCCGCCCATTACGTCTCCATCGTAGCGATGCTGGGATGCGTGGAGGCAGGCATTCCTGCCGTGCTGCTCACAGGCTGCGTTCCTGGGGTCTGGCAGGGAGGCTGGACACAGAGCCACTACAGATGGATCGCGCAGACTGTCCCTGGAGCTGGGCCTGGCTGGCTGTGCCTTGTGGGGCTGCGGATGCAGGGCTGGAGGAGGCTCCGTGAGGCTGGGGAGCAGAGCAGGGTGCAGGGGAGAGGCACTGCAGCCCCCCCCCATGCACCTGCGCCGGGGGCGGCGGGGGCGGAGGATACCCTGGAGAATGCTGCAGGGGGCTGTGACTCTCCTGCACCCTTCCGTGGAGCTCCATGCTCAGGGTCTGTCTGGTGGGGACGGTGGACACCCTAGCAGGGGGGTGGCAGAGCTGACGCCTGGCCAGCAGGGACACCCCCAGTCTCGCGGGCCCTGCAGCAGCTGCTGACCTGCCAGTGACTCGCGGAGACCAGCAGAGGAGCTGCTGAAGAAGCCCTGGGTCCCCACTTGTGCCCTTTCTGAGAAGAAGGCCACGCAGCAGCCCTCTGCAGGTCCCTGCTCTGCACAGCCTGAGCGAGCTCTTCATGACAAGGGCTGGAAGGGCTCCAGTGCTGGCAGCCCAGCGAGAGCGGGGCCAGTAGCAGGCCCTGGGGAGGGGATGGGGAGCAGGGGAGCAGGCAGGGCTGCTGCCTGCAGTGTCCGGGCTGCGTGCACTGCTCTGCTCCGGGTGTGGAAGGCGCACTCAGCTCTGGAAATTCTCCTCTGCTCTGGAGGCAGCTGACTGTCCGGGGAGAGGAGACCCAGGGTGGGGAAGCTTTGCTGTAGCTTCAGTCCACAGCCATTCGTGGCAGGGCTCAGGAGAATCTGGGAAGCTCTTTAAATGCAGCCAGCCAAAGCGCCTGTGCTGGAAATCCTGAGCCTGCAGGGCCGGCTGATCAAAGAGAGGATAATCCCAGGTTTAGGAAGGAAGAGGATAGGTCTGAAGTAGCAGTTGGTCCAATTTGGGTCAGGCAGTGAAAGAATCCAGCCCGAAAGGCTGCTCAGTGTGCTGGCCGGCTGCAGGGGTGACGTGCGGCTGGGACGGGGGGAGCATCGCACCCCCTGCCGTGCTGCAGCTGGGCCCAGCGCTGCTGAGTGCGCTGCCGCCGGGCGGGGTGCTCGCTGCCTCGGCAGGGACACGGGGCTCCCTGTCCTCTCGGGGGCTCTCCCATTCTGGTGCCACCGGCAGATTATCTCACGTGGGGGAGAAGAGAGCCTGGGTGGGAGCAAGCAGGCTGCAGCCCTGTGCAGAGGTGCCAGCCGCTGGCAGAGCCCCTTGGCCTTCCCCACCTGCCTTAGGGCACCCCTAGGCCTGCAGGCCAGTGCCAGGACCAGCGCGCACGTGGCCGAGTCCCCTGGGTGGCCAGAGGGTGACAGAACAGGGCTGTGGCCACCCCCGGCCAGGAGCTTCTGTGAAATGGCAGCAGCTGGGGCTATCAGCTGCGGGACACGTGCTTGCCCATGTGCTTGCCAGCCCGCAGGGTAGCACAGAAGTGCTGCGTGACCCCGGGGCTGCTCCTTGCAGACAGCCCTGGGCAGAGTCCCAGGGAGCTGGAGGAGGCTGCTGCCAGCCACCGCCAGCGAACGCTCTGGCAAAAGTCAAGGTGCCCTGTGCTCCTGGGGGGGCAGCCCCACGGCCTGGGCACCTTGAGCAAAGCGGGCAGGCAGCGCCCTGCTCCTGCCCGGCTCCTGCTGCCGGGGCTGGGACCTGGCCAGAGCCTCCCGGAGCTGTGCCGAGCACCGGGCTCGAGGTGCCTCCTGCGGAGCTCGGCGCAGGGCCTGGCAGTGCTGCCCGGTGCCTGGCCGGTGCCCAGCCCTGCGGAGGGGCAGTGCGGGAGGAGGCGGCGGCCAGGCCTGGGCTGGGGGTGCCAGCATCCAGACGGGGCCCGGGTGCTGCCCGCAGTAGGAGCACGAACCTGGGCACAGGAGGGAGCGTGGGGCCAGGGCTGCCCCCGCAGCCACCCCCTCGCCCTCTGCTCCCACCCGGCTGGGGGCTGCACCCCCCGGTGCCACAGCTCCCCGGGCAGGGCTCGCCGTGCCCGCTGGCCATGAGGGAGCCCAGCTGGCCCTTGCAGTGTGCCGCGGGGGGACAGGCTGGCCACAGTCCTGGCAGCAGCTCTGGTTAATTAGCCCTGGGGGTTGGCTGCCTGGGCTCCCCCCCACCCCCTGTTAGCGCTCAGTGACTGCGCCATGTAAAACGATTAGGGAGGATTTGGGATGAGGGACATGATGCTTCCCAACGCAATTTATGGCTGAGTAAAAAGCCATGAAATAAATTATGGCCGGGGCTACAGCCCTGCCTGAGCGCTGCCCCATGGGGTGGCCGTGGGTGCACGGGGATGGTCCCATGGCCGCAGGGTCCCCTGCAGGCAGCGGGGCCGGGTTTGGGATGTCCCAGGCGTGCAGGGCCAGCGGTAACCCCTGCCGCGAGCAGGATTACGTGATAGCCACGCTGGGGCTGTGGTTCCCTGCCAGCAATCCAGCCGCGAGCCCTTCCAGCCGCCGCAGCAAATTAAAAGGCCGATTCATGTTGAGTGATCCCTGGGGAGGGGGGCGGCTCAACGCCGGGATCGAAGCCTGGCACGGCTCAGCTCTGCTCCGCTGGAGCCGCCAGCCCGCAGCCCAGCTGCCCGGCCCCGCTGCTGCCCGCTGCCGCTTGTCCCCAGGCTGTGCTGGGGCGACGGGGCCGCGGCAGGCCCACGGCACCAGGGTCACCTGGCAGCCCGCGGCCGGGAGCCCACGGGCAAGGACCAGCGGTGGCGGTGAGGGGTGGGCGGCCCTGCCCGGGACAGGCTGCGGTGCCCCTGCCTGGCTGTGCGCAGCCCACAAATCCTCTGACAGCTGCTGGGGAGCGGCTGCACCAGCCCCTCTGCGGCAAAATGGTCTCCAGCAGGAGCGGGGAGCGCATCCGTCACCTGGGACCCCGCCGCTGTGGCACTTAACTCCTTCCAGTCTGCGGGGCCGGGGGGGCCCAGCCGTGCTCTGGGGACACCGGAGCCGTGCTGTGCGCACCGCCAGGCCCCCCGCCTCCCGCCACCCTGGGGCCTCTCCCAGCGCTGGTCCTCCCGCTGGCACCGCCAGGCCAGGGGCTCCTGTGCCCCAGGGCAGCCCCAGCAGCCCGGCTGGTGCTAGCGTGGTGCCACGGTCCCGGTCCCTCCGGTGCTGCCAGGGGCAGCTCTGGGCTGTGGGGGCCGTGGGGCATTGCCCGCCCAGCGGACCCTGGGTGCTGGCAGCAGTGGGTGCAAGGGGTGGCAGGAGCCTGGTCCCCAGAGCCTGGGCTCGAGTCCTTCCTCTGGTGTCTCTGGTATCCCAGGCAGGGGCCACGGTGCAGGGGGGGCATGAGCGAGGTTTTGGGGTGCTGTGGTGATGCTGGCAGGTTGGGGCAGTGGAGGGGCCTGGGCACCCCGTGGTGAGGCTGGGCTCCATCACGTGGAGCTGGGCGGTGTTGGTCCCCCGGACCGGGGCGGTTTGGGGCCGTGGGGCCCTGTCAGCGTGCTCGGGGGGTGCCAAGGGTCCAGGCGCGGTGCGGGGCGCGGTGCCGGGGTGCCGTGCGGGGCCGGTGTCCGTCCGGCTGCGACGTTACATAAGAGCGGGAGCCGAGGCGGCCGTGGCTCGCTGTTGCCATGGAAACCAGCACGGTGATGTCGTCGGCTGGGTACCAGCGGCAAGGCAAGGCCCCGTGGGCTCCGCGCTCCCGGGGGGTCCTGGGACTGCCTGAGCTGCCTGGGCCCTGGGCCACCCCCACCCCGGCTGCCCCCCACTGTCCCCTGGCAGCCGCCCGGACCCGGCCATGGAAGCGGGGCTGTGCGGGGCTGCGTGGGGTAGGGGGGCTTGGACGGCCCCCGGCCCTGCGCCCCCTGTGCCCCTCGCCTGGGGATGGGGGCCCCAGGGCCGGCCCGACGGCATCCCTGTTCGCCTGGCGCTTTTGTCTCGTCTGCACGCTCCCCGGAGCCCGTGGGTTTTGGCAGCGGGGAGCTGGGCGGCTGTCTGCTTGTGCACGCGGCTGTTACGTAACGTGCACTCACTCGGTGCTTTTGGCAAAACCGGCCCAGGCGGGAGCTGCCCCGCGCCGGCAGCCCCTCGTGCGTGGACACCGGGCAGGGCCGCCCGCGGCTGCTTCCTCCCTCCTCTGAGGTATGGGACCGGGAGGGACCCGCGGGAGGAGCCCATGGGTCCTGCCGTGGACATCCCGCTGTCCAGCTCCGCCCTGGGGCGCGGGGACCAGCGGGAGCGTGGTCGGCATCACCTGCAGCGCCGGCGGTTTCGCCTCCCAGCTGGCCAGGAGCGGTTGCAGGTGATGAATCACGACCGCACGCAGGCGAACCAGCTCCACAGATCCCCAAAATGAGTCAACTGTCTGGAGGCAAACAGTCTTCAAAGGACTGGTCTGCCCTAAACACGTGCGGGTCGGTCCTGGGGCTGCCGCTGCCGTTGCTGGGTGTCTGCGTCGCCGAGCTCTGTCCCCACGCTGCCAGGCGTTGCTGGGCTCCGCGTTCGATGCCGGCGGAGGGCACGGCTCTTGCCCCAGCCCAGGCACGCCGAGCAGCTCAGTGACCCTGTCCCCGCGGCGCAGTCCCGCGGGTGCTGTAACCGCAGGCTGCTCCGCCGAGCGCTGGGCTGTTTGGCTCAGGGACCTTTCCTCGCTCGGCTGCCCCACGCGCTGTCCCTCCAGCCCCAGCCCCTCTCCCTTCGCTGTTCAGTGGCTCTGCCTCGGCTCAGAGAAATGCGCCACTCAAACGGCATCCATGCTAGCTGCCGCTTTATTTCCAGCCTGATTTATTTCTGCTGCTCTGCAGCTCTCTGCTGCTTTCTTTGCTATTAAGCCTGACTCTGGGTGTCTTCTGCGCGAGGTCATTAATGCAGCGAGCAGCGGCAGCCCTTTCCCGGCAGAGCAGCAGCTCTGCAGGCTCCAGGCGGCTCCCCTGCCCCGGGCAGAGCCGCAGGGGCTGCCCTCGGTGCTGGCCCCACCGGCTGCATCCCCTCCTCACCTTGCAGCTGCGGCACCCAGCTCTTGCGGTGCGTATCGGGGAGCAGGGCCGGTGAGTTATTGCTGCTGGGCCCGTCCTGCAGGAGGGCCGGGCAGCCCGGTTCCCCCTGGATCCACACCAGTCGCTTTGCCCAGCGCTGGCACTGTGCGGATGCGCTCCAGTGAGCCCAGATGGTCAGGGCCACGCAGCTCTGGGGCCGGCAGCTCCTCCGGGGGCCGTGCTGGGACCGGGCACCACCGGCTCACCCCCACGTTCTGTCTTTGTAGGCGATGGCAATCCCAAGGAGAGCAGTCCCTTCATCAACAGCACGGACCTGGAGAAGGGCAAAGAATACGATGGCAAGAACATGGCCCTCTTCGAGGTAGGGCGGGCGGGCAGCCGGGGCAGGACCAGGTGGATGGGACCTGGGGAGGGGGCTGTGGGGCACCGCGATGCCACCGAGCAGCTGGGAAGGGTCCCCCTGCTGCAGGGCAGGCAGCGCCCAGGAGCCCCGGGGCGGGGTGATGCAGCCCAGCCCTCAGGAGACACCTTGCCCACGACCGGCCTGATGTGACCAGCACCATGCCCCAGGGCAGCGCGTGGCCCGCAGCCAGTGGGGGGCCGGGTGCCACGGGGATCGCAGCTCCACTGCTGAGGTGCACCGGGCGTGCGGAGCGGGGCAGGGCTCTGGGTGGTGTGGGACCCTGGGGCTGCCGTCACCTCTCAGGACACTGCTCTCTGCAGGAGGAGATGGACACCAGCCCGATGGTCTCGTCCCTGCTGAGTGGGCTGGCCAACTACACCAACCTGCCGCAGGGCAGCCGGGAGCACGAGGAGGCCGAGAACAACGATGGGGGCAAGAAGAAGCCGGTTCAGGTGAGGTGCGCGGGGCCATGCCCTGTCACGCCAGTCCCCATAAAGAGCTTTGCAGGAGTAGGACCCCTCGCTCCCTTGGTGGCTCTTGCCCAGCCGTGCAGCACACAGATGCTCGCAGCCACGTTGTCCTGTGCTCCTCTTGCCGGCAGCAGCGTGCGTGCGTGGGTGCTGCCCGCTGAGCCCTGACTGCTCCCTGCTTCCTCCACAGGCTCCACGGATGGGCACCTTCATGGGTGTCTACCTGCCCTGTCTCCAGAACATCTTCGGGGTCATCCTGTTCCTGCGCCTCACCTGGGTGGTGGGGATCGCCGGCATCATGGAGTCCTTCTGCATGGTCTTCCTCTGCTGCTCCTGCGTGAGTGCTCCCCGCGGCTCCTGCCCCTCGGTTTCATCCCGGGCACTCCCCCTGGGCCAGGGCTGTCTGTCCCCCCCGGCAGCCGGGCTCCCCAGGATGCAGAAAGGAGCAACAGTGCTCACGGCAGCGCTTGCTGCCTGCTCAGCCGGTGCTCCTGCCCCACTTAGCAAGGAGAAACCGCCCGGCTTCCCCGCGGAATTGGAAGCAGAACGGTGTTCGAATCCTGACCCAGATTGCACCTGCAGCGTGGGTGGGATGTGGCGGCAGTGCCCACTGCCCTGGGACCTGCGTGCCCAGTTGCAGCCAGCCGCCCTGCCGGCAGAGCACCCGTCTGTGCCCGCAGAGACTGCCCTGGGGCCCTGCTCTCCTGTTCTGCTTCCCCATCCCCTGCCCGAGCGAGGAGGGAGCTCTGCCCGGTGCTGACACTGTGTTTCCTCCTGCAGACGATGCTGACAGCCATTTCCATGAGTGCGATTGCCACAAACGGCGTGGTGCCAGGTAGAGCAAAGGCCCTGTCCATGCGTACCCGCGGCAAGGGGTTCCGGCTCCCTCTCGGGGTGGTCCCAGATGTGCCCAGCCGAGCTCTGGGGCTTCCCCATGCCGCACACCCGCACCGGGCGGCAGCTGTCACTGGTGGCCCCGACCCTCTGCCACCAGCCCCACTCGGGTTCCCCGGGGCGGGAGCGCGGAGCTGGAGCCTCCGCCCCGTCCCCAGAGCCGCGAGGTGCAGATGGCAGCGGGAGCCGTCAGACGCGGCTCCTCCTCTGCCAGACTGCAGCGGCCGCGGGGGAGCCGCTTCCCCGAGCAGAGCCTGGGCGAGCAGCGGGAGGAGGATGGGTGCTGGGGTGCCGGGGTGCGGGGAGCCCGTGTCCGGGAGAGGTGGTGCTCGGGGCTGCTTCCCGCGCGTCTGCTCGGCCGCACAGAGTCAGGAGCAGGCGAGCTGCACACGCTCTGCTGCTCCGCGGGGCTCAGCACGGTGCTGGCAGGGTGTAATTAAAGCTATTTATCATCCTGCCTCCGCCGTGGGGCCATCGATCCCTGCAGCCCAGCTGTAAGGGCTCCTCTGGGAGGATGGAGCAGGGCATGGCCCGTGTCCCTGGGGCTCCAGCGCCTGTGTGGCTTTGCAGGGGACAGGTGTCCCCATGGCTGTCGCGCCCAGCTGCCGGGCTGCCGGGAACAGCTCTGCCGGTCTGGCCGTGCCAGGGCTTAGGGCTGCTGAGCTGCTCCCTGCTGGAACGGTGTCCTGGGGGTACTCAGGCCCCATCCTGCCCTCCGGGACCCTGGCTGAGCTGGGAGTGCACATCAGGGTCTGGCTGGGGCCAACCTTCTCTCTCTCTCCGGCAGCGGGCGGCTCCTATTACATGATCTCACGCTCCCTGGGACCCGAGTTTGGTGGGGCCGTGGGGCTCTGCTTCTACCTGGGCACCACCTTTGCCGGCGCCATGTATATCCTAGGCACCATTGAAATCCTTCTGGTGAGTTCCACGCTCCTTCCCACCACAGAGGGCTGAGGGTTTGCGCCCTGGCAGTGTGGCTCTGTCCTTGCCTGCCCATGCTGCCGGGCAGTGTGTCCACGTGGGGGGCCCAGTGGCGCTCCCCAGGCGCCCCGCGGGGCCCTTCGCCTGGCAGTGATGCCACGTCTCTCCTTCAGGCCTACATCTTCCCACCCATGGCCATCTTCAAGGCCGAGGATGCCAGCGGGGAGGCGGCGGCGATGCTCAACAACATGCGCGTCTATGGCACCTGCGTCCTGACCTGCATGGCCACCGTGGTGTTCGTGGGTGTCAAGTACGTCAACAAGTTTGCCCTGGTCTTCCTGGGCTGCGTCATCCTCTCCATCCTTGCCATCTACGCCGGTGTCATCAAGTCAGCCTTCGACCCACCGAGCTTCCCGTGAGTATGGCGTCCTGCGGGGCGGCGGGGCCAGGCTGGTGGCACGCTGCTGAGCACCCGCCGCCCCCAGGATCTGCCTGCTGGGCAACAGGACCCTCTCGCGCCACGGATTCGACCTCTGCACCAAAGTGGTGGTGGAGGGCAATGAGACGGTGGGCTCCAAGCTCTGGGAGCTCTTCTGCACCTCCCGCTTTCTCAACGCCACCTGCGACGAGTATTTCACCATGAACAACGTGACCGAGATTGAGGGCATCCCCGGTGCTGCCAGCGGCCTCATCCAGGGTGAGTGCGCGGCGGGGACGGGGGCGCGGGCGGACGGTGGGCATTGAGCGCGTGGGTAGCTGCCCCTCGGGCAGCTGCGTGGAGGGGAAGGCCAGCCCCGGCCTAGGAGGTGTCGCGCAGTGCGGGCGAGCCCTGCCGTGGGGATGCTCTTGCCCTGAGGTGCAGCCATGCCGGCAGTGGGAACGGCTGCACCGCAGGACCAAGCCGGGTGCCCTGAGCAGTCAGTGCGAGCCTGACAGTTCTGAACGACACTGAAAGGCTGGGGACGAATAAATCCTCCCTTTGTTTTCTCTTCGCCTTTGGAAGGCCTGATATTGACCCGAGGTTTAGCCAGGAGTGATTGCCCCTCGGGGGTACTGTGCTCCTGCTGCTGGAGCACACACGCTGGGGAGCAGGAGCTGCTCTGCAGCCGGGCCTGGAGGGCGGCCAGGGCACGGAAAACCTCGTGAATGCGCTGGGAGGAGCCACTTATGACCTGTTTTTCTGGAGCTGCTGGAGCATTTCCCAGGTGCTCATGCTCCTCAGCTGGGTGCTGGAGGACGATGCTCCTCGCCACGGTCAGGGTGTTGGGCTGTCAGAGCTGCAGCCCTGGGGGCTGCGGCTGCTGGGCCACGGCGAGGGGACGTGGCGCAGTGTATTTGCTGAGCGTTCAGGAGGCTGCCGGTGGCCTCTGCTGCTGCAGCTGAATTGGGAGGTGCGGGGACAGGCTGTGCCCCAGGCTCTGGGTCCCTCCTTGCGGGGAGAAATGTGCCTTTCATGTGAGGACGGGCTGTGGTGGCAGCCGGCAAGGGCTGTGCCTCAGCGGGGGCTGCCAGACCCGTCTGTCACCTGGGGGTTGTCGGGGAGGGCTCGTCCTGGGGAGGGATGTGCAGTGCCAGGTGCTTCGGGCCGGTCCTCGCAGCAGCTGCGCAGACCCCGCGGGGCAGCCCCGGCGCGATGCTGCGGTGAGGGCAGCCTGCCCTGCCCAGCCGTGGCACGGTGCTGGCTGCTTTCTGCTGCTCCAGTTTCTCGCTGCGATCTGCGGCCGAGGCAGCACACGCAGGGACACTAAGCCTGTTACATCAGCCCCACACTCATAATCCCATCAAAAACACTATCGAGTTACTTTGACACGATCCACTTTCCTTAAACCTATGTTGATCGGCATTAATTATATTACCCTCTTAATTATTTGCTACTGGAATCCCATGTCAGCTGCTCCAGTATCTTGCAGGGACGCTGCCAGCAGCAGGACATACCTGCTCTGGTCGCCCGTTCGTGCTGCCAGCAGTGTCCCCGTGGCCCAGGTGTTGCTGAAATCCGTCGGAGGCTGGGCACGTGCCACCCCCAGCTGCCGGACACCAGCAGCCCTGGCTGCGGCTGTGCTCGGCGATGCTGGGCAGCGGTCGTGGTGCTGGGCACCCCCGTGCTCTGCCCCATCTGGGCGCAGGGCTCAAGGACGCAGCCGCGTTCGCGGGCAGCTCTCCAGCCGCATCCTCACGCTGGCTGCGCTGGTTGTGCCTCCTCACAGAGAACCTCTGGAGCTCCTACCTGACCAAGGGTGTGATCGTGGAGAAGCGGGGGCTGCCTTCCGTGAGCCCCCCCGACACGCCAGTGGACATGGACCAGCCCTACGTCTTCAGCGACATGACTTCTTACTTCACCCTGCTCGTGGGCATCTACTTCCCCTCCGTCACAGGTGGGTGCCGCCGGCTCCGCGCTCGCACGTGCTGCTGTGCCTGCTCCTGCAGAGCCCCACGTGCGCCACCCGCTGCCGCGGCCCCCGTGCCGGCGCGGGGGTGGATCACAGCCCGTCCTCCCACGCAGCTCCGGAGCCGGGTGCCTCGCTCCGCCGTGCTGACGTACCGTGGCGCCGGTATTTATAGCTCCCGGGGGAGGAGGAGCCCTCCCCTGCCCCAGTCCTGCTGCAGAGCCCGGTGGGACGCCCCACAGGCTGTCCTGGCACCGCGCTTGCCGGAAGGGCCCAGCAGCGCTGGGGTCCTGGGACACGATGGCCCTGCGACACTGCTCCACGCACGGCCCCTGGTGCACTCCCGCCTGGTGCTCACTTGCTGGCACGGTGTGATTTTTAATGGATTTGTGTCACATCAATAATGCAGGCTGAGCCACAGGTAGCCGCATCCCCTCCACACGCAGCAGCAGCAGCCAGGCTGCGGGGACGCACCCGTGGGGCCGTGCTGGACCCCTGGCACCGGCCTTGGCCCAGCCACGGCAAGACCCTTCCCCTGCAGCCACTGCCACTAACTCCCCTGCTTGAGCTAATTAAGGGCTAATAAGACAAGTCACATAAGTGGGTTTTGTGCCTAATCCTTCAGTGGCCTCAGACCGTGGGTCAGGTGGGAAAGTGCTGGTGGGACGTGGGGAGCCTGCTCCGGTGCAGCCGTGTGCCCACACCGTGCCCGGCACACGCCGAGCTGGAGTCCTGCTGTGAGCTGTGCCACTGGCCTGGGCGTGCAGCGGTGCAGCTCCACACCCCTGGCACGTTCCCCTCTCCCCAGGCATCATGGCTGGCTCCAACCGCTCCGGGGACCTGCGGGACGCGCAGAAATCCATCCCCACGGGCACCATCCTGGCCATCGCCACCACCTCTGCAGTCTGTATCCTTCAGGGCTCGGCAGCGCCGTGGGTGAGGCCCCGCAGGCTGTGGCTGCAGGGCAGAGACTGCTCTGGTTTGGGGTCTGGGAAGGTAGCTGGGTGCCCCTGCCCGTTCTGTTGTTGTACGGGGCTGCGGACAGGCCGGGCGGGTGTGTGGGGCTCTGCATCTTCCAGGCTCTCCTTGACTGCCCGGCAGACATCAGCTCCGTTGTGCTCTTTGGGGCGTGCATCGAGGGTGTCGTCCTGCGCGACAAGTGAGTGTCCCCGGGCCGTGCGGGGCAGGCGTGGGGCAAGCCCGGAGGGACAGGCTGGGGACAGGGACAGCTGCAGGGGTCTTGTCAGGGAGAGTGGGATGAGTGGGACCGGCACGGGGGCCCTGTGGGTCTGATGGGGACAAAGGAGGGGCAGCATGCACGAAGGAGGGGCTCTAAGGCTGTGCGCCGTGTTGGGGCAGGCTCTTGGGGGTGCAAATCTTGTAACAGGCTCTGGGGGCTCCTGTTTGCCTCTCCCCCCGTGGTTTGCTGCTCACCCGCTGCCGGTCCCTCCCGCCCCAGGCAAACAAGCACACTTGTTTGTCAACAGGCAGCTCTGCCCGCGCCACATGTGTATGTAGGGCAGCCCAGCTCGCTGCGTGCGGTGGGTGACACTTCTGGGTCGCCAGCACCAACACAGGCTGGATCCGAGCCGCACGCAGCCTTAGTTGGCCTCCTCCTGGCAGAGGGGATGGGAAGCCCCCGTCCCACATCCCCCTGTCCCCCCCCACAGCCACAGGCGAGGAGCTGGGATGGACCCAGCCACCTGAGCCCGCACTGCCTGGCTCGTGCCCGACAGGCAGCGGCCGGGGCAGGGCCCCCCTGCGCTCCCCTCTGCTCCCCTCCCGTCCCATTCCGTCCCCCCCCGGCGGTGTCCCACGGTGGCCAGCCGGCCGTGGGGAGCTGGCCCTGCACCCACAGCACCACACCGACGCTCCCAGGGCAAGGGCGGCTGGGGTCGGCCGGGGGACGGAGCTGTGAGCGGTGCTGGTGCCCTGCAGGTTTGGTGAAGCTGTCAACGGGAACCTGGTGGTTGGCACCCTGGCGTGGCCGTCCCCGTGGGTCATCGTCATCGGCTCCTTCTTCTCCACCTGTGGGGCTGGGCTGCAGAGCCTCACCGGAGCCCCGCGCCTCCTGCAAGCCATCTCCAGGGATGGGATTGTGCCCTTCCTCAGGGTAAGCGTCCCCAGACCCCGCACGGCTGCTGGTCCGCAGCACCCACCGTGCTCCCGGGGCACCCGCGCTGCCAGCCCGGCACCGCTGCCTGCGGAGCAGCCCAGCAGCCTGCCCTCGTCCCGCGGGCACCGGCACTGTGGCGGCCGTGATGGGTTTGGACGCGACATGTCGGTGGGAGGAGAGTGCTGGGAAAGGTCAGGATCCCCCTCCCCCCTGCTGCTGTGCCGCTTAATATTTTATCTGCTCTCTGAAGACGCGTTTTCACAACCTCGTCTCTCCAAATCCAAACCGACAGCTCCCCCCAGGGAAGAGCAGGCTAATTTTAACTGTGCTCCTCCACCCTGCCAGCCATGTTCTGAGCATTCTCCCAAGGACTGCAGCCTGCGCCCTCTAATGCGTCCAGACACGCGTCCGCAGCCCCCGCGCCCCCCAGACCCTTCCCTCAGCTGCTGCCCGCCCCTCTCCCCGCGCCCCCGCAGCTGCAGGAGATGCGGCTGCCTGGTGCCCTGGCGAGGGTCCCGGGGGGCAGGCAGGGCCACTGGCTCTCGGGAACGAGACTGTACCCGTGCTGCTGGCCCTGTCACCGCTTCCACCGTTTTGTGGAGCCTCTGGTACGTGGGGAGGGTCTGGCCCCATGGGGCTGTGCCGAGGAGCCTCTGGATGGTGTGTGGGGACAGGGGGTGCATGGCGCCGGTACATCTGTGGCACAGTGAACCCGGGCCCCTTCCCAAGCTGGAGCTCGGCCTCCACCACCCGTGCTGGGGCCAGGCTGTGTGCTGCGTCCACGGGCTGCACGGTGCCGCCTCCGCCGAGCCCCTAACACTGCTCTCCTGCCCAATCCCAGGTCTTCGGCCATGGCAAAGCCAACGGGGAGCCCACATGGGCTCTGCTGCTCACCGCCTGCATCTGTGAGATCGGGATCCTGATCGCTTCCCTGGACGAGGTGGCTCCTATCCTGTCCATGTAGGCAGCATGCTCTGTCCACACGCACCTTCAGCAAGGGGGCGGCCGGGCCTCGCGCGCCATGCCCCGGCCGGGCAGGTTGCTCCTGCGGGACACTGCTGCTTGGGGAGGGCTGGGGCAAGCACACGGCCTCCCACAGCCCCTTAACCCCCAAAGAGGCCGCTCTGGGGGTGCACCACATTGGCTCTGGGTGTGGGGCCCCACGGTTCCAGCGCAGCCGGGGCGAAGCATCTCCCCGTGCACGTGGGCAGGGCCCCGGCCGGCTCCGGCTCCGTGGGGTCGGGGCGTGCAGCGGAGCCTGGCTGCGCCCCGGGTCCAGCCCAGCCACCCGCTGTGCCGGGCTCAGCCTCTTTCTCTCCCGCAGGTTTTTCCTCATGTGCTACATGTTCGTCAACCTGGCCTGCGCGGTGCAGACGCTGCTGCGGACACCCAACTGGCGGCCACGCTTCCGCTACTACCACTGGTGAGCCGGGTGGGCGGCGGGCGTACGGCCGGTCCCAGCCCCGCGCTGCGGGGCTCTGACGGCGCGGTGCCCTCTGCAGGACCCTCTCTTTCCTGGGCATGAGCCTGTGCCTGGCGCTGATGTTCATCTGCTCCTGGTACTACGCGCTGGTCGCCATGCTGATCGCCGGCCTCATTTACAAATACATCGAGTACCGCGGGTAAGGACGGCTCAGGGGCTGGCAGATCCTGGCCAGCGCCACCCGCCCCACAGCGGGGTCAGCTCCCCACGACCCGCCTGCTCCCCCCGGGATGCTGTGAGGGCCTCTTGCCTTGCTCCTCTGCTTGTGGGCTCCTGGCGCTGCCGTGGTGCAGGCGCCGGTGTCCGGAGCCACGAGCATCCCCTGATGCGCTGCCGTGTGCTGCAGGGCGGAGAAGGAGTGGGGTGACGGCATCCGGGGGCTGTCGCTGAGTGCCGCCCGCTACGCCCTGCTGCGGCTGGAGGAAGGGCCCCCCCACACCAAGAACTGGAGGTGAGGCCGCGGGGTGGACGGGGTGGCGGCGGCGCGGCGCCGGGCAGGGCGGCCGCAGGCGCTGACTGCAGGACCTTCCTTCCAGGCCCCAGCTGCTGGTTCTGGTCCGTGTGGATCAGGAGCAGAACGTGGTGCACCCACAGCTCCTGTCCTTCACTTCACAGCTCAAAGCAGGCAAGGGCCTCACCATTGTGGCCTCTGTGCTGGAAGGGACCTTCCTGGACAACCACCCGCAGGCGCAGAGAGCGGAGGAGGTGAGAGCTTGCCAGTCCCTCCCCGCGCTGACACCTGCGCTGGGGCTGGTGCCAGCTCCGTGCCATGGCCCCAGTGTCCCTGCAGACCACGGGGCGTTTCTGCCCTTCTGCGGGGCTGCACTGGGAAAGCACTGGCACAGTGGGGGCAATGCAACCTCTGGGCCGCCTGCCCCACTCCCCAGGGAGAGGTCCTGGCTCCTGGCTGTCACCGCAGGGCTCGGCACAGCACCAAAGGGGGGCTGCTGTGCTGTTGTGCTGAGCAGCCCCTCCGCCGTGGCCCCGCGGCCCCTCGTGGCCGCAGCACCGGGCTGTGCAGGAAGGGAGCCCTTCACCGCCAGAGCGAGAGCCCCTCCTCCCCCCGCACCTCCGCACCAGCCAGGCGGCACATTAATGAGATTAAGCCCTCAGAAGCAAACAGTTTCTCTCCCATGCAGACATGTTATAATTTCTCTGAGTAAATAACTCTAATTGCTGCTCTGCCGCCCGTCAGAGCCCTGGCACGGGGACACCCTCAGCTCGGCACGGCGCAGAGCCACGCGCCAGCTCTGCTTGCAGACGAGCCTCCTGTGTCCCAGCCCCAAGCCTTCGCCCTGCCGTGGGGCACCGCAGCGCACAGCCCGCACCCAGCCCACTCCCCTCCAGCACCCAGCCCCCTGCCCCCCCCTGCTCCTCACCTCCCGCGGTCCCTGACGCCATCTCTCCCGCTGCCAGTCCATCCGCCGCCTGATGGAAGCGGAGAAGGTGAAGGGCTTCTGCCAAGTGGTGATCTCCTCCAACCTGCGGGACGGCATGTCGCACCTCATCCAGTCCAGCGGGCTGGGCGGGCTGCAGCACAACACGGTGCTGGTGGGCTGGCCCCGCAGCTGGCGCCAGAAGGAGGACCACCAGACCTGGAGGAACTTCATCGGTAGGGCTGCGTGGAGCCGGTGGGGTGCCCCGGCCTCCGCTCCCTGTCCCGGGCGTCGCTGGGGCACGGCCGTGAGCAGTCCTGGCTGACGTGGCCCTTCCCGGCCCTTCCCTCCCTCCCAGAGCTGGTGCGAGAGACCACGGCCGGGCACCTGGCCTTGCTGGTGGCCAAGAACGTCGCCATGTTCCCGGGCAACCAGGAGCGCTTCTCGGAGGGCCACATCGACGTCTGGTGGATTGTCCATGACGGGGGGATGCTCATGCTGCTGCCCTTCCTCCTGCGGCACCACAAGGTAGCTCTGCCCTGCAGGAATGGGGTCTGGGGGCAGGGCCGTCCCCACCGTGCCGTGCCCACGCCTCCCTCCCTTCCTCCCTCACAGGTCTGGCGCAAGTGCAAGATGCGTATCTTCACGGTGGCACAGATGGATGACAACAGCATCCAGATGAAGAAGGACCTGACGACATTCCTGTACCACCTGCGCATCACAGCGGAGGTGGAGGTGGTGGAGATGGTGAGTGCTGTGCTGGGGACGTGCCCAGGGCAGAGGCAGCCAGACCCTGCCGCGGGGACGTGCAGCACCACGGAACTCTTGGGGCTGGGGGCACAGGGCCACACAGCATCGTGGTCATGTGCGGTGCTGGGGAGATATCACAGAATCATCTAGATTTGCAGCCTGGCCAAGACGTGCAGCACCACAGGGACTCGCAGGTCCATGGGAACACCCAGGGCCGGGGTGGAGAGCAGGGAGTGCTGCTGGCCAAGCCCCACAGTTTCTCCTGCTTCCCCATCTCACAGCATGAGAGCGACATCTCTGCCTACACCTATGAGAAGACGCTGGTGATGGAGCAGCGCTCCCAGATCCTCAAGCAAATGCACCTCACCAAGAACGAGCGGGAGCGAGAGGTGAGGCCGCAGGACAGCCTGGCTGGGAGCTGGCTCCGTGGTGGCTCCCCCTTGCCTGAGATCCCCTCGACGTGTGCTGATCCTGCGGGAGCTCCAGGCTGGGGTCTCCTCTCGAGCCCTTTTCTGCCCTGCTCCCCACACTGACCCCTGGTCCCACACAGATCCAGAGCATCACGGACGAGTCTCGCGGCTCCATCCGGCGCAAGAACCCAGCCAACACACGCCTGCGCCTGAGTGTCCCCGAGGAGCAGGTGGGCGACGGAGAGGAGAAGCCAGAGGAGGAGGTGAGGAGCCGTGCGAGGGGTCCTGGCCTGGCCACCAGCCATGGTCCCTGCCCACCATTCCCCCCTGTTCTGCTGCAGGTCCAGCTCATCCACGACAAAAACGCCACCACCTTCTCCAGCAGCTCCCAGTCCCCTGCCGATGAGGCGGAGACGGCCCCTGAAAAAGTGCATCTCACCTGGACCAAGGAGAAGACCGTGGCCGAGAAGAACAAGAGCAAGAGCCCCGTCAGCCCAGAGGGCATCAAAGACTTCTTCAATATGAAGCCGTACGGCCCCACATGCCGCTGCCCCGTCCCCCGTGCACTTTGACCAGGCCCATGGGTGCAGGCAGGGGCTGGCTGCGCTGGCTCCATCCGTGCTCTGAGTCCCCATGTGCAGAGGGGTGGGCGGGAGGGGAGGCTGGGGTCCCCACACAGATATATCAGGAGGATGGCGTGCTGGGGGCCTCTGGGGTACGTGCCTGACACTCATTTCCTCTTCCTTTCTCTCTTTTCCCAACCACATCGTGAACCTGGCAGGGAGTGGGAGAACCTGTAAGTATGTGGGTTTCTGGGGGGGTCAGGGTGGGGGAACCGGCAGCTGCTCGCGGGCCCTGTGCACAAGGGCGGCTCCGTGAGCCCGAGCAGGCAGAGCAGGCACGCCGAGCGCAGCCCCGCAGCTCACAGCCACCGGTGCGGGCTTGGCACCGCCAGTGGCCGTGCCAGGCAGGGGCTGCTGTGCTCGCAGCTCGTGCCGCAGCCTGGTCCTGCCCCCCGGTGCCTGCCCTGTGTCCCCTTGGGGTGCTGCATGTGGCTGCTGTGCCCGACCCTGTGCCCATGTCCGCAGGAACCAGTCCAACGTGAGGAGGATGCACACAGCTGTGAAGCTCAACGAAGTGATCGTGAAAAAATCCCAGGATGCCAAACTGGTCCTGCTGAACATGCCAGGGCCGCCCCGCAACCGGAAAGGGGATGAAAACTGTATCCTTCCTGCTGCCCCGGCGCTCAGCGCCTCTCTGCAGGGTGTGGGGGGCCGGGAACTGGGACCACGGTGGGGCCGGAGCTCTTGCACTGTTCTGGTGCTGGAGCCCGGGCACTCCCGCGGCTCCTGCCTCTGCCTGAGCCCGACCGCGTCGATGGCAGCAGCCCGCCGGCCTGGCGGCTGCGCTGTGTCCGTGGAGGGTGGCAGGCCCCCGGCGTTGCACCATACGTGAGTGTGCCGGTTCATCGCGGGGGTGGCTGCCTGCTGCGAGGTGCCCAGACATGGTCCCAGTCGCATGAAGCCAGCGCAGGCGTGCTCTGGCCCCGGCCCTGGCTCATGCACGACCCCACCAGCTCCGGCTCTGGTGCTGAGCTGTAGGTGCCGTGGGCTCGGCTCCCCGGGAGCAGGGCTTTCCCCGTGCTCCCGCTTGGCATTCCTCCTTGACAGCCACGCAGACATGGAGTTTCTGGAGGTGCTGACGGAGCACCTGGACCGAGTGCTTCTGGTGCGTGGTGGGGGCCGGGAAGTCATCACCATCTACTCCTGAAATACCACGAGAGAGAGGTTTGTCCGCACCCCAAGAGCCCCGCCACCCCCCGCACCGCGCTCCTGGAGGGGAGGAGGGAAGGCCTGATGGCAGCCGGTGCGCAAAAACTTCACCTGGCTTTAGCCGTGCCCCTGATCTCTCCATTCGAACTGCAGCACCAGATCTTCCGGGAGCATCCAGCACCAGAGCAGCTGTTCCTCATTGCAACGTCACAGCACTGCTGTCCTTGTTTATATATAAATATATACAGTGTACCGCGGACTGAGCACCGGAGCCCAGCGCTGCCGCCACCGCCGGCCCCAGCAGGGCCAGCCCCTGCCGCCAGCCCCCACGCTGCTCCTCGCAGCCCCCCCAGCCAGGCAGGAGGGCAGCTGTGCCGAGACGGGCTCCCGGGCCCCGCTGTGCTGCTACCCCCCTGCGGAGCTTGGCTGGATGTGCCTGTGCCCTGTGACTGCCCGATGCCCGACGCTCATGCCCTGCCTCTCTGTGGAGGTGCTGGGAGAAGAGAGAGGCCACCAGCATGCTTTCCTCGCCGGATGCTCCTCTCCCCACCTCTGGCAGTGCCCGCTGGCCCCGGGAGGGCCAGGGCCCCTGACTGTGCTGGGCCTGGAGAGCCCCGACCGCCACTGCCCGTCTGGAGGCCGTGGGCCGTGCTCACCGAGAGGCACCCGAGATGGTTTGGAGGGGGCAGAGGGTGGAGGGCAGCCAAAGGGGTCGGGATGCCGGAGAGCAGCAATCCCACTGCAGCATGAGCTCTGGCCTGGGGTGGGTGGCGATGATCCTTGTCCCCCTCCCCGCTGACCCCGGCTCCCTCTGCCCTGGCTCTTGTGCTGCGGTCACTGCGTGGAGCCGCAGTGTCTGCAGTGGAGCAGATGCCCCGCCGTGCACAGCGTCAGTCGGAGCCGCTGGGGACTGCGGGGGTGCCGCCAACCCCAGGCACCTGTGCCTGCTCGTGGCCTGAGCGCAGAACTTGTGCCACAATGGGGGCTCTGGGGGCTGTCTGGACCCCGCACTGGCCAGCCCACCAGTCCCCCACGTCCCTCTGCGTCTGCAGGGCTTCACCCCTAGCCCCTAACCCTGGCCCCAGGCAGGCACAGGTGCTGCCGTGGGGCTCTAGGAAACTTGGGATTTGCGGGTAGTTTTTAACATATGCAAAGTCTGTTTGACTGGTCTCAGCCCTGCTGCGGCAGCTCTGGCTGGGCCCTGCAGCATGGTGGTGGCTGTGGGGGCCCCGTGCCCCCCCCCCCCCCGGCACTCGCAGCTGCGCTCCCGCTCCCCAGCGCCAGGCTGGTGCTGGGGCAGTGCCGTGGGCAGACCCCAGAGCCCCTGGAGCCGCTGCCCAAGTTGGCGTGGTCCGGAGCCCGTCCCCTCCCGCCACAGCCCTGCAGCAGGCAGCAGGACATGGCAGGACGGCGTGGGATGCCCCTCAAACATGTCCTACCTTCGGCAGCAGCTGCAGAGCCACCCCCGTCCCCCACAGCATCTCTCATGCCAGAGAAACTGAGGAGCTTTTAACAAATGTGAACGGTTCCAGGAACCACGCAGGAAGCGGTGCCGGGGGCAGCCATGGCGTGCCGTCATCCGGCCCCATGTACATAGTGTACATAATACAGTACGTGTATTTTTAAAGTGATCATATTTATGTTAATAGAACCAGATGAAGTCTATATATAGAGATCTATATCTATACTGAGAGATGCAGGGCTATGCTAGCACCAGGCTGTGGGGACGGAGGTGTGACAGGCTGCTCCTGCATGAAAAGGGCACCCATCCGCCGGCACCGAGTGCCCTGGGGTGGTGGCGAAGGCTGTCACCTTCCCCAGCCACCAGCAGCCCCTGGGAACGGGCCAGGTTGTGGGTTCATTCTCTTCTCGATTTAGCTTCTTAAAAGTTTCAGGGAAAAGAAATTACAGACTTTTCTGAACTTGTTTCACAGCAGATTTGAGCTTCCACTCGAAGTGCAGCCTGCTAAGAGTTGCCCTCTCCTGGCAGTGCTGGCTGCTTTGTGTCAGCCTGGCCCTGCACAGCAGCACGTTGGCCCCTCCACGCGTGGTGGACAGTGAGGGTGACCCGGCCAGAGCTGAGCCCAGCGCTGGAGCTCTCCTCCTCTGCCCCCAGTCCAGACGGTCCCAACGCCTCCCCTCGCCCCGCGGCACCGGCCGGCCGGGAGGAGCGGGTGCTGTGCAGCGTCCCCTGGGCGGCTGGGCAGCGGTTGGCGCCTGCTCCAGCCCCGCGGCCCTGGCAGGAGCCCCGTGCTCGCCCACCTGTCCTGCGGCTGGGGCCAGCTGCAGCCCCCAGCTCCAGCCTCCGGGAGGGCAGGAAGCTCCCTCTGCGCAGGACGACTCTGTCCCCTCTTCCTCTGCAGAGCTTCTCTACTCCTCCAGTTCCAGGCCAAAGCTATATGGGGCTGCTTGGATAGAAAGAAGTTTTGGTTCGTTTGTGCTTTATTTTTTCTTTTTTTTTTTCTTTTTTTTTTTTTTTTTTTTTTTTTTATTTTCTCTTTAAGAGACTACTTGGACACACTCCCAGACCAAAACCAAGCCCCAGCTGCACATCTGTGCCTGCTTATACCTTGCTCCTACATTTCCATCACTCCCAAAGTGCCTCCCTTCTCTCCAGCAGCAGCCCCAGCCCCAGCCAGGCTTTCTGCCATGGTAGCTCAGCTAGCTGCACAGATGCAGCAGGTTGCATCGCAGACTGGTGTGGAAGAGAGACAGTGCCAAGAGACTGGTTCCCTGCTGCCAGGGGAGCCCAGCATTTACAGAAGAGGAAAGTCAGGCTGGGACGCAGTCTCAGCACAAAGGCTCTGGGCTGATGAGCAGAACAGACACACCGAGCAGGGTTCCTGGTCCTGCCACTGCCTCTGCTGCTCGCTCAGAGCTTTTACAGGAGGAGGTGGCATCCACAGGTAAAAGGTTCCTTTTGCCTGGGGCAAGGGCAATCCCATGGGAAACAGGCTTTGCCAGGCTCTGCCCCTACACCACCATGCACAAGCTCACGTGCTGTTTCCAGCCTCCCCAAAGTATTTGAAGCACTTCTGCAGTACCAGAGGAGGCATGCACACCGACCTGCCCGCTCATCTCATGTGCTAGCACCACGCTTGCTTGGCCTACAACGCTTGCCAACGGCTCTGCCCCTGCAGCAGCCGCTGCCCCTCCGCAGTCCCCCTCTGGTCACAGCCCGGCTTTGCCCTGCAGCTGCCCCCAGCCCTGCGGGGCCGCCCAGCAGCGAGCCTCAGGCAGCTCCCGCGCAGAGGCAGCAGCGAGAGCCCGAGCACAGAGGGGTCCCGAGCAGCAGCAGGCGGTGGCAGGAGCGTCAGGGCCAGGCAGAGCTCTTCCTTTGGCTGCACACGCGTGTTATCGGGGAAGAAATTGTCTGCTGAGCAGCGGTGACGCCAGGCCAGCGTGCTGCTCGGCAGGCGGGTTTGCTTCATCGCTTCCCAGAATCCAGACAGGTCCCGCTCCCCCTCTGCACTGTTTCAACCTCCCTTCGTAAAGCTGCGGTCCTGGCTCCTCCAGGGAGCCAAAAGGCGAGCTGTTTCCATCAGTCCCACTGAAACAAAGCGTTTCCCTTCCTCATCCTCCAGCAAGAACAGGGCACAGCTCTTGGCACAGCCTGGGCTGCCTCAACCCCCTGCCAGGCAGCTCTCGCTGCGGCAGGCAAGGTGCTGGTTTCCACGGTGAGTTCTCACTTGCCTTTGGTCTGGAGAGGGCCAGTTTTAGCAGACAGCACTGCATGTTAGTTTACAAACCCAGCCCTGCACGTTTGGCCTCTGTGAGTGTTCAGTTTCCCCAAGGAGCATCCTTCTGCTGTTCGCCATGGCGCAGACGATGTCCAAGGCAGGAGCGTGAGCTCCCGTCGGACTCGAGGCGGTTTCTGCCCCGGGGACCCCGCACCCCCAGGCTGCCCCAGGCAGCCCCGGCTCGGGGCCGCAGCGAGGCGCAGGGGGGCCGGGAGCCTCCTCTGCAGGACTGAAACCGAGCAGAAGGCCCGGCAGGTCTGAGAGTTGCTGGTTACAACACTTTCTGTGCTACATGTGCAATATATTTGTTATGAATGTTATCACCCAGTCAGTTCATTCAATAATCTTTTAATCACTGTAGCTAGATGTTCTGCGTCCATTCAAGTGACTTTTATTCGAGTGCAATATTTCAATAGACATGTAGTGACCTAGTATGCTTTGTGTTCTAGAGAATCTGTGTGCAGAGCAATGCAATTAAGTTTAAAACCTTGTAAATAAAACAGGTTGCAAACCAAAACAGAAAAAAAAAAAAAAAAAAAAAAAAAAAAAAAGAGTATTAGGCTTGCATTTAATTTCTGTGACTGTTTCAGTATTGTGCGTTAGGCCGCCTCAGTACAGACCCTGTGTTCTCTGTGCAGGTATTAATGGAGGAGTGGCTCCTCAGCTGTTGAATGCTCCCTGTTAATGCTTTACTGCTTTACCTGTATTCATTTTTCTAGACTCCTGTCTGCACAAAATGCAATAAATGATTTTATTACACCCTTCACTACTTGCATAGGGAGTTTTCACTTGCTTGTAGGGTCTCCACAGCTACTTTGCACTTGGCTGCCTCCATTTCAGTAACAAGGAGCAACCAACAACTGGAGCGTCAGATTGCAGAGGAAGCAAAGCATGAGAGGAACGGCGTAAGTGCCAGTTTATGGAATTGTAGAATATCTCACGTTGGAACAGACCCCCAGGATCACCACGTCCCACTCCTGGCTCCGCACAGGACCACCCAAAGCCAGACCCCGTGTCCGAGCGCTGTCCAAACGCTCCTTGAACTCCGGCAGCTCGGTGCTGGGACCTGGGGAGCCTGCTCAGTGCCCGACCAGCTCTGGGTGCAGAACCTTCCCCTAACACCCAGCCTGACCCCTCCATGCCGTTCCCTCGGGTCCCGTCAGTCCCTAACGGCTTGATGTCCTTGTCCCGGGGTGCAGCGGTGCTCGAGGCGAGGCCGAGCAGAGCAGGACCCCTTCCCTCCGCCGTGCCTGAGGCACCAGGGCAGGGCTGGCCCTCCTGGCTGCCGGGGTCAGCTCGCTCCCCGACAGAGCCCCCAGATCCCTTTCTGTGGGGCTGCTCTCCAGCCTCTTGTCACCCCGTTCGTGGCACCCTGCAGAACCCCACTAATGACTGATTGACAATCCAATGCAACCCCATTTACTGTGACCCTTGGAGCCTGACCCGTCAGCCAATTGTTCACCCCCCCATAATATGTATTTGGCTGAAAGATACGTTGTCCAGAAGGATACTGTCAGAGAAAGTATCAAAAGCTATGCAAAATTAAAACAAAACAAAACAAAACAAAACAAAAACAAAAACCCACACATCTACAATGGGAGTTTGTTCCCATGTTTAAGCTCATGGAAGCCTTTGGGTTGCAGAAGGGGAAAAAGGGAGGAAGAGGAAAGAAAGTAGATAGACATACTTCTGTTTAATTGCAGGTTGTCTAACAACGGCAGCACAAAGGGAGGCTGGTGCTAAAATGCACAGGGAGTGGTAGCTTCGGCTTTAAGCAGCAGCTGTTCAATTAACAGCAAGCGCAGCTCCAGCACTGTGCCCCCGGTCACTGGGCTGCGGGAGGCCCCCAGCAGCTCGAGCGTCTTTTGGGCCTCTCACGTCGGCCCCCGTCACACACAGCCCCAACGTGCTGGTCCCTGAACAAGCACACGGGCTGGTCTGTTCCACAGCGTCCAAGTCCAGTGAGTGACAGTAAGCACCAAAGTATTACAAACTGAGACAGACCACAGCATTCTCACAGAGGGCACGGAAAGGTTTGTTCGCTTTCCACTTTGCATCCAGTGCTGGGCAGCGTCTGAAGCAGCTTACCTGGAAGAAGGTAATGGCAAACGCAGTGGAATAATGTATTCCAGCAGTAATCAAGCTGTTAGGCATCAACAATGCAACAACACGTTTTTCCTGTCTTTTTATTAAAAAGTAATGTCCTTTTGTTAACAGCACAGAAAGAAAAAAAAATGCTACAACACAAACCACCTAGGACAAAAAAAAATCCTCTGCTTCAAAACGCTGCTTTCTTATTCTTTCGGTTCTGCAGGAAGCCTACAGACTCCACGAAGACTGTGCAAGGGAGGACAAAATAGAGAAGTTTTGTATTCTGGTATCAAATTATGTTACTGGTTAAAAACACGGTGAAATATCACTGCCCGATTTTCCACTCAGCTGTCCACTGCAGCTACCACAGTGTTGAAAAATGTATAAAATTATAGTATTGCATGTTGGCACTGCCTCTCCACATTAGATGGACAAAACACCAACGAACAGATGAAGTTTCCGAGAGCAGACTTTCACCACCTGACAACCGGCTGCAGGTATTTGCAAGACAGGTCCAGCAGCACATCAGTGTGGCTGAGCTGTTGGGCGACAGTAACCAACTGTGCCGAAGCAAGATTATAAGAAAAGGAAAGTTACATACCAAATTTAATATACTGAACTTAAAATTGACGACTTGGCTTGGGTGTAGGAAAATCAACTGACCACTTGAAATCTCTGCCTCACCCAGAAGCTTTTGTGTTTCCGATCCACCACTGTGCTTGGACCAGAACTGCCATTTTGCGTACGCTGGGTGAGGAGAGGAGCATTTGTCAGCCTCACTCCGCCAGGACAGGACAGCCCAGCTACAGAAGCACTGAGCGGTATGGTCGTGGCTTATGGAGTTATGGTCAGGCACATGCTACATGAATTCAGCTGCTAGTGCTACCACTGTATTTTCTCTCTCAGACTGGTTTATGTGGCATTAAAAAAAAAAAATGAAAAAAGAAATCCAAATAAAAATAGTGCCCCTTCCAAAAAGATGCATCTCCAGAGGGCCCCGTCAGGGTACCACTCCGTCCAGTCCCATCTCATTTTCTCAAAACCACTGACCCAGAACTGTGCTAAGACCATTTGGCGAGACCAGACCGCATGGCACGGTGAAGATGCACCAGCTAATGGGAGTGAGAAAAAGCAGAAGGACCGTCATTGCAGCAGCTTCTGTGCTTAGACAGAACAATCAATTACCCACAGTGGCTCTCAGCATATTCTGCCACTGAGAAAATAAAATACACTTCTCCGAACACTGCTATCCAGACCAAAGTGAGGAAGGGCAGCACTAGCAATACTCAGCAGCAATGCCACTGGGAGTACACTCTCACCAAAGTGGAGAGGACATGCATATCCAGGGGCATTCGTCCCATGTCAAGAACAGGAGACTTCTTAAACAGCTATAAGTATGGAATGGCAAAGGGAAGGGGAAAGGGCTTGACAGCTCAGCTTTAATAGTGTCGCTGGTAGGAACCCATGGGTTGCTGGGCAGAGGTCCCTGCTCGCCCCTGAGCCACTGTTTGGCTCACTAGGTGGGAGAGCGCAGGACCACTCTGGATAAGGGTGTCCAAGGCTTTCTGTACACTAGGGTTGTCAAAGTTGATACCAGACGACACTGGCCTTTGAGCAGGTACGCTGCCAGGGGCAGGGAGGCGATTCTGGTGCTGGCCATAGAGTGCCTGAGCTGGCGGAGGAGCTCCAGGTCTTGGACCTGCATTTCTTGAAGGGCCCTGGAGAGCAGGAAGCTGCGCGCTTGGAGTCTGCAATCTCTGCTGAGCCTGGTTTAAATTTCCAGCACTCATCTGTGCTGAACGGGCCTGACCGCTGGCCATGCTAGCGAAGTTCTGACTCGGAGTGCCACCCGATGTGCCCGCAGAGGTTGCAGAACTGCTGTTTGCTACAGCAGCTGCTGCTGCCCCACTGTTGAAGAGACTGAGGATTTTTGCCTGAAGCTCCTGCTGAGGATTAGCAGAGGACACTGGAACAGAAGGAGCAGAGACCAGAGGCTGTGAACCCTGATGAGCCTGAGCGCTTGGAAGGCTGGACTGACTGCCCAGAGATGATGCTGAAGGTGCTCCCAGAGACTGTCTTGACATGGGTGCTGGGAAACAAAAGAAAGAGAGATAAAGCTCTCCCAGTGCCCTTGAAGAGGCACCTAAAAGGAACTAGTGAGAGAGCTACCAAAGACACAAGTCTCAGTGAATTCCCACCCCTCTGAACAGGAGGGCTGCATAGCGCTGGGGGACCCAAACCACTCAACAAAATTGTTGCCCTCTCTGTAGCAGCCAATCAGTTATGGCAGCATTGTGGTTTCCCTGAGAGCGTCCAATATAAAAGTTCTGTCACATGAAATATCAGAACAGTCTCAGGACCCCTGAATACACGTCCTTCTCCATAAAACACATCACTGTGTGAAGATGTTACTACACTAGGACCCCTCTGTAATGCCAGTGTTGTCCTGTCCCAGCCCGGAGAACCCACTAACCGTACAATTAAGAGCATTGTCTAGGGTTGAAACAACTTACCCTGCAGAGAATCAGTGCTTCCCCTAAGTAACCTTTCTTTCCGGTCTCTCAAGTAATTAATTACTTTATCAGTCTCCTCAGCAGTCAGATAGCGATTGTCTGCCAGAAGGTTCAAGAGAGTCTGAATCCCCGGAGGGTGACCCCCTCTGGCCCCCTCCTCCACGGGGGGTGGGCGCTCTCGCTCTTGCAGAACAGCCTCATCTGCCATCTTGGCAGCCTGCCGGGCAATTTCTTCGCGCTCCTTCTCCCGTGACTCTGTTTTGTAGCGCTCGTAATTCCTTGCCACCAGCACCATGGCATCAGCCTGTGGCATGTTGCGGTGTTCTGCACAAGGAAAAGAAACACTTTAAGAAAACCAAAGGCATTAAAAGGAGCTATCTTGTCTCACTCACAGCAGCGTATCTCATTCAGCAGGCAGGCACCTCTTAGGGACTGCAAGCACAGGCCCGGAAAGCTCTCTAGGCACGCAGCAAGAGTTCAATTTCTTAAGCCAAAAGAAGGCTCAAGGCCATCACCCAGCAAGGCCAACCCTTTCCACAGTTGAGGGCTCTGAGATGGCACCACACCAGTCTTTCTGGCCTCTCATCCACATAAAAGAGAAAGCGGTTCCCTCTTCCTCTCACACAAATTCTCCATGCTCTGAGAGCAGACAGTTCCAGCTGTTCTGTTGCTGAACCCTTCGACAGGCCCCAAAATTGCACTCGCTAGGCTGACAGACGTTCACAGAGCAGGACACTGATGAGAACGCTTTTTGGTTTTGTATTGTCAACACCTTAATGTAGTGTGAGTATATGCAGGAGATCGGAAGGAAAGAAGAATTGGCTGAATTTCACATTGCTACTTGATTTCAACTCTGGGACAATAAACAGCAATAAAGTTCTTCCACAACACATCGAATAATGATCGGTTTCAACTTTTTTATTTGCAGTTGCCTTTTAAAGTTTTTGAGGTCATTATTTCCACCTCGCAAAGCACACACATTAATGTTCCCCAGAAGACAGATTTAAGCAGAGCGATTAGAAGAGAAGTCCTTTATCTTCTATAAGAATGCCTGAAGCTCTGGGGTTCACTTTCACACTATGCTTTGCACAAGTTGTGGAAGAGTTCCCTAAAACTAACAGGTACGGAAAGGTGACCATATGCAGTTCAAGTGCAAAATATTAAATATCTAGAAAGAGCTGTGAATGAGTTAATGACTGGGGTTCTTATCAGAGCTGATACACAGCTCAATCCAGAGAAGAAGAGGAGAAGCTTTGGCAGCAGGACAGGTATTAAACCACAGGAGTTAAGATTAAAACCAAGGGCAGTAGAAAGGCCACTGAAAGTGTGCTTGAGATCTATTTCTGCAGAAAATGACAGAACGTCCCCACACCTGGATCAGATGTTAAAAGAAACCAGGCTTCTTCAGTCGGTAAGCAACAAAAAATGCTGAAGGTGCATTCAGATGTTCACCCTCTGAGATGAACCTGACAAAACATTACTTGAGAACACAACAAGGGAGAAATAACCATTGAAAGCTCAACTGCGGTCAAAAACCCACTTCTGTAAAGAGCACATCAGCAGGCTTATGATCATAGCAAAAGGCCGACTTTCCGAAATCACCTTCCGACAAGATGTTTGTTAATACAAATGCCCAGCTGCATGCTCACAGCAACCAAGTCATACCCTGAGACAGAAAATTACGTGACAAGTATAAATAGTGGTAAAAATATGGGCAATCACTTTATAGTTGTATCTTTTTATAACTCCCTCCAGTTTCACAGTCAGATCTTTACCTTGACAGAGTAAGCTATCCCTGTTGTGTTTTCCTGAAGTCTCATCTGCTTCTGAAATCTGTCTTGTGATTTCTCACAGTCCAAACACTTTCTCTTTGAGAAAATGGTTAAGTGGCAAACTGAGGCTGGACTGGTATTACTCAGAAACCTATCAAGGCAGCAGTGTCTTTTCTAGAGCTGGCGTTCTTCTAGCACTGGGGTTCATGACTTTCCCTAAAATGCAGCGGAGATTCTCTCCTGGCAGAGATTAGATAGTCCTTTTGACAAGAGACAAATAAGTTGTTATAGAAATTTGTAAATAATGGTAGTCACAGGTATCACTTGCCATCAAGTTGTTAGTAACTCCTTACAACATAGCATGGATGAACATCATCTTGTGTGGAACTGCTCAAGAAAAACCGTTTTGGAGCAGTTCTTTGTGCAGTTCAGTGACCACACAGCTACACGGCCTACCAGGACCTCAGTACCTTGTGGGGTGCCAAACATGATGTTAACAGTGCAAGAACGGTGAACTTGATGCTGCTGAGTGATGACAATGGCAAAAGGAGACCCTCCTCTGCTCACATCGTCCAGGGCTTGCGTCAGCGACATCTCTGTGTTGAGGAAGATCAGGTCCACGACCATGCCCAGATCCCGCACCTTCCGCCCCACTGACTCCGCGTACTCCCTAACACAAAGCAAAGCCAGCAGAGTTTTACAGGTCAGTCACATACAGAAACAAACTCTAGCACATTCACCCTCTCCATCTCAGATTCAATTTTCTGATGGCTTACCTAACTTCATAATGTTTAACAGGACAGTATTAAAGCAATCTCAATATTGTAACGTAAAAGCCTAGGACCCACCCTTATTTTGAACTAAATCAGTCATTGCAGTTTAACTGAGATAGATTATAAATCAAGCCTCAGCATAGCTGAAAAAGTGTCTGCAGAAGGATTTATACTATTCTAAAACTGCTTACGTATAAATGCATTTAAATTGACCTCATATTAAATGAGGCAATTTATTCCTGAAGAGACCTAACAAGCATGCAGCGGAGCAGCCAGCCTCCAGAAGACAGTCAGTTACTCGTGCCATGTTCAGTGTCTGAACTGTTCAAGTGCACCTCATCTTAAGTCACCGTAGCACAGGTCAATGTTTGAACCTGAAGATTAATTTTCAGAGAATTAACTATCCACACTTTCCCTTGAGTTCCAAACACATTTTCTCTTGCTCTTTAATCCTATTAGCTGTGATCTGTTCTAGCCCAGTATCAACACAGCATCTATGAATCCCCTTTTCCTGTATCCACTGCCTGGAGACTTCCCACCATCAGACTTCCCTGATTAGCACGCGTTAATAAGTTCCATATCATTCAACCCAAAAATAACAAGCACAGGCCACTACAACCTGTCGTGACAGTAGGCTGACATGAAGAGCGTGTAGAAAAAGTTCAGGACAAGGTGTGCTGATAGCTGGGGAATACAAGTAAAGCCTAAGATACAGCAGTATTTCTACATCTCATTAACCAGTCAGTATTTCCAGAAGCGCCACAGAAGCTGTGGCTTTCTGAGGGCTCTAAGGCCACTCTCAAGGGAATCTGCAAGACAAATAGCCCCAAGGCAGGACTAAGCTTAATTCCATTTTCTTATACCACACAATAACAAACAGCGGTCATAACTTTCTTACTTTGTCTGTTTATTCACCACTATCACAGAACAATCCACAGGTCTCTCTGCATCAAAACGTCTCTTGATTTCCTCGTAGTACTGACGATAAAGCTCCTCTCGCCGTCGCTCCTCACGCTTGAGACGGTCTGAAACCAAGCCACAGGAAGACAGAACAAATTATACTCTTTGGATCTGCTCGGAGCAAAGAGGCACGTGTGGCTGGTCTGTCTCCAAACCAGCCAGTGTCACAGAAGGCAACGCACTGTGGACGTGCCCATCAGCACCACAGACATCTACATCCGCCCAGAGGAGGACGTGGATCTGCCCATTAAACGTTGGTCTCAAAGGCACTCACCTTCTGAATTCACCGGTGCTCTGTCAAAATGCTCTTTGTAACGGTCATAGTAAGAGTCATCCTTCCGCCGATAGTAGTCTTCAAGGCGAAGGTAGCGGTCGTAAGTCTCATCTCGCCTGCAACATTTACAGAAGCAATAGTTCCCATGCTCCAGCATCATCTCAGTCAGCAACTTCGCCAGTGCGTCACGTACAGACCTTCCTTGAGCTTAATTACTGAAGTACCCGACTGCTCCCCTCAAGACCCAACGCGGGCAGCCGCCTGTCCTCAGCCAGAGTAACACCTCACGGTAAACAACTGGCGCCACTCGGGCCAGTGCAACCAGAGGGACGTAATGCCATAAAATCATGTCAAATAGAGCCCTGTGAAAGTTACCTGTACAGAGGGTCCCGAGGGTCTCTCATATCCCGCGGATCCCTCGCATCACGTGGATCCCTCATGTCTCGCGGACTCCTCATATCCCGTGGGTCCCTGTATCGATCATACAGCGGCTCCCGTGGGTCACGAAAGTCTCTAACGTCACGAGGGTCCCGTAAGTCTCTTGGATCCCTGATATCCCGGGGGTCTCGAAGGTCTCGCAGGTCCCGCGGGTCCCTGTGGTCTCTAGCGTCACGCATGTCTCTAGCTCGAATGTCTCGAGCATCTCTGGAATCTCGTCCATTTCTGCCATCCCTGCCATCTCTGGGATCTCTCCGTGGGCTCCCCCGAAGAGGGGAGCGATCGCGTCTGGTATCTCGGCCATCCCCGTAGGCATATGGCTCTCTGAAGAAAACACCAGGGAAATCCCATTAGACTGCTAACAACGCAAGCCTGGTTACCCCCAGATCTCTTACCTGAGGTGCAAAGCGACCCTTCTCTCAGCAGCTGAAGCCTCCCTCCTACCCCGTAACAAGAACTGCCCCAAAACGTATTTGTCAAAACAAACCTATTTGGAGAATCTTCTGAGTTACAACGTGCATTGCAGCCAAAAGAGTCACAGCAAGCTCCTTACTACCATCACTAACACTGCAGGGCACCTGCGGGAGGAGCGAACAGGCCCCTGGGAAACCATCGCCGCAAGGCCTCTGACCTCTGATGTCAGCCACGGATCATCAATCAAACGTTAACTTGCAAACTCTTTGAGAGGATTCAAGGTGCTGTAGCCTAATACCCACAAATATGGGATAGCAAGGAGCGTTCCAGGGATCTATTAGATTCACAAGTCGGTGGCAGAATACCTGAAATAGGATGCTACTGGCATATGATTAAGAAAGAGCTTGTTGGGACCAGAGACACAGCAGGCTCCATGTTGTGGTTGGTTTTGTGCTGTTAGCAGAAAGCTACCGTCGTGTCCTGACGGTGAAGGGACAGTTCCTGTAGGAAGTCAGTCTTAAGTTTATGAGGCCCCACATTAAAAGGGCACCAAACCCAAGCAGCACTGCACCGTCAGCAGGAACAGGATTGTCTGTCACATCTGAATGATCCGTCTCATTCAGACACCACGCTGTCTTCAGAGTCAAGAGAGCAACGTTCCAGTCTTCATCTTTTCCCAAACAGTAGTTGTTTCCAGGTCACGTTTTGTTTTCCAAAGAAAACGTAACTTTCACTGCAGTCTAAGGCAAACCAAAAAAATCTCGCAAGGAAACTACTGAGCTTCATACGCTTGGAACGCCCTTTCCCCAGGATACTGGCAACTATAAGAAAACAACTTTTTTGGGGGTATCTTTTCACCTCTGTCAAGTTTTGTAAATAAAAAATATTCTATCAGACTAATCTAGCTTATGAAAGGTAATCAAAATTTAATTCCGTTTCCACGACAGCGCGTTCACCTTGGAGTCACTGGGAGGGAACAGCAGGAGCAACAAGTCAGATGCACCCGAGCTTCACTAGGGTAGAACACACAGCAGTGAGAAGCAGAGCATGGCCCTTGGTGCCTCGGACACCCAGCTGTTCTGGGGGACGCAGGATCGCTGGCATTCTCTGTTCCAGACAGAAAACAGATCTTGGGACAAACTGCAGTGCTGCCACCAAGGTTACATACAGCCTCCTGGTCCAGAAACACTGTGCTCACACAGCAAGTGTGTGCTCCCTCGGTCTCCTGGGCACACAAATCAGCTTTATGCTTGTGATCTGTACAGAACCACAGCCCAGGAGAGATGCACATTGCCTTCCCCTACCCCTGCCGCCCCCCAGCCTGCAGTGAACGATGGCAGAAGCTCAGGGGAAACTCCTCGTCTGCTGTGATGAATGCCGAGTGCCTGACCTTTCTGTAGCCGTGAGACTGTACAGCAAAACAGCCAGATGCAGAGTAATTGTTGTGCAGCACGACATTTATTCCAGCTGGGGTGGGGGTGACCAGCACAGGCCACGTTATCCGCAGAGACAAATCGATCCGGAAGAACAACGCACAAGTGCAACACAACCACAGACGTGGCGCCGGGCCTCCTCTGCTCGCAGCTGCGTGACTGCCGCCCAGGCAGCAGCACGAGGGCACGGCGGCCTCCTGCCTCTGCGGCCTGCGGGCCGCCTCCTGCAGCGCCAGCACCGCTGCCCGCATCTGCTGGGGACTCAGCGCTGCTGCCCGGGCCCGCAGCAGGGCTTAGGACTCCACACCCTGGCGTCGGCAGCTGCCGTCCAGGCGCCCGCGCCCTCCGCTCGGCGCCCACAGCCTCGCTGCTGCCTGCGCTGCTGCTCGGGACCTGGCGCCAGCAACGCGGGATGGCCACGGCCTCCACGGTGCCAGCTGAGTCCTGTGCCTGTGGCAGCGCGCCTACGCCTTCGGCAGCCGTGGTGGTGGTCCGGTCCCAGGGCTCGCGTGCTTCCAGCGCTCCTTAGGGCACAGGCTCTCGTGAGCACGCAGGATCGCAGATCCCAGTGCCCGCAGCACTGGTGCCTGCTGCACGTCCCTGCAATGTGGTCTGAGGCCCAATGTTCGAGGCACTGGCGTCTGCTTCTCATACCTGCAGCGCTACCCAGCGCCTTCGGCATCGTACACCTGCAGCGCCACCGAGGCCAAAGATGTGGCATCAGTGCCTGCTGCCCACGTGTGTGCAGCACTCCTGGGGTCCCCATGCCAGCACCAAGCACCTCTGGCACTGCCCGGGCCCAAGCCTTGCTGCATCCGTGACATGAACCCTCAGACCTGTGCCTGAAGCGTTTTCTGGGCCCGCTGCCTATGCACTGCTCTCTGCAAACGCATTTGGCCCTGTGCAGAAGTGCAGTATATACGAAGTACCAAGGATTGCAGGTACTCATTCTCTGTATTCTGGCAGATGTCTTGCAAGTTGCACTTTTTCCCATTTTTTTGATAACTTAACAGGTCAAATTAATAGAGTACACCAGTCATGTGAGAGCTTGATTACTTTCAAGTCAACGTATCACGCTCCTTTGTGTGCAGAGCTTTACAGTGTAAGCGTAGAAAACGCAGGCCTTACACCACCCGGTAACCACAGCTCGTCTCGGTGCGCCCCCCAGCAACACCTCTGAAAGGAAACGGCGGTCGTCTTCCCACGGCAGGACAGCCGTGTCTTCAGCACTCGCTTGCGACTTCACACGCGGAGGGCGTGCGGGAGCTGCACCCACGGTGCCTACCGAGGGGTGGGGAGGCAGGGAAGCAGGCAGACACACCACTGGGTGCAAGTGCAGAGCAGACTCGTTCCGCGTACTGAAAATGCAAGTACACGCGCAGACGGGGCAGTGCGACACAGGTACACGCTGCCTCGTGTTTTGCTAACGTGCACTTTTCCAGCTTCGTGTCAGGACTGCAGGTTTTTGACATCAGGAGAGGCAAGATCCTGAAGTCCTCTGCACTGAGAACACTACAGCCCCTTGGCAGTATCTCTACATGCCTCGGCTTCTCCGATACTGGCGTCAGGAACAAACACCAAGCTGGTTCTTCCTCGCAAGTCTCTTACAACTTGCGCCACAAAACGTAACGCTTAGTTGTAGTAACAGCAGCAAGCACGAGGCTTCCCTCGTGCCTCCTGAGGTGTCAGCGCCAGAAGGGCTCTCAGAGGTGGAGCGGTCGCATCGCGATTTCTCACTTGAGCATCTCCGTTTGACTGGGGAGGTGGCAGTAGGGAAGAGAGACAGACATTTAGCACAGGCAGCTGGGCTCATGCCCTAAAAGCCTGCCCTTCCTAGTACAACTCACTGCTTCCAGGTACTTTACCTTCGTGCCGGACTGGACCTTGATGAAGCCTTATTCATATTTCTTCTTTCCGCTGCTTTATTAATATCTGTAAAGAATAATCAACCCATCTGTTCAATGCTATGGAACAAAAAAAAGATCATCAGCACAATTCAAATGAAAGCAACTTAAGCTCAACAACAACCAGATGGTGCAAGAAGATACATTCAGCAGAGAGACATTGTCACTTTGACAATTTTTTTTATTAAGTTCAGATAGTACAATGCAATGGAGTTCTCATGGATTTCTCTGACTTCAAATAGGGTGGACAGCTCGGGTGAAGTTTTAACACTTATTTCAGGCCTACATCCAGACTCCTCGCTCCGCAAGAACCTCTTTCTTCTGCAGTCTATGAGCGAGCAGAATGCAACTCATGGACTCTAGGAGAAAAAGCAGAGTCTGAAAACCTCTGAGAAAGGAAGTTGTTGGCCAACAGTCTTAAATTCACAGCCAGTCTTGTTCAGCGGAGCATGCAGCTACCCTGGGTGACAGTAAGTCAAGGGTTCTCAAATGGCACATGCAACTGCCTTCCGAGGGACCGCTGCAGCACCGAGCTGTACGGCCGCCACCACTGAGGACGGGATCCAGGGAGCCCGAAGCACGAGCTGCTCGTGCAGTCAGCACGGGGCGCTCAGAACACCACCGTGCTGAGATGCAGAGATCAGGAATTTGAGAATTGGTTGGCTTCTGAGCATCTCCACGAAAAACACTACGAGGTGAAATACAAGGAAGAGGACTGAAGAAACAGTCCTGTCCTCAACCAGAAAACGTGAAGGTGCCCCAAACGGGTAGGGACCAACACTGCTCTACTGGGAAGAAACAAAGCCTTCTGAAACAGCTGCTGAAGATGAAATAATGCACTAGAGGGGGCAAGACCAAACAGAAATGATTGCAGGTGTTTTACTCTGAGAACCTTTTAAGGAAAATGATTAAAAAACCCTCCAGGTCCTATCTGCTCCCTGAGGATCTATCAACAATTAAAGTTTATCAGTTATTTATATTGGTCGCTTGCAGGAGCTTTAGTAGTAGTTAACCGTGCCATATAGCGTCCTTTAGGCTGACTTCTGTAGCTTCTAGATCTTCCCAAACTATCCTCCACTGCACTCAAAGCCAGAGTTCGGAGTTCAGCTCTAGTTCTTGCCCCTGCCGTCGGTCGAGGACCACGCTCTCTTCGCGCAGGGACAGGGGCAAGTGCACCCTGCGGGACGACAGCACTGCCGGGGCCACCGAGCGGGCTCTGCAGAACCCAGCACAGCCGCAGTGCCTGCTGCCGCTAAGTCTGATGGACGTGTGCTCCCTACACAGCTTTACTCATTAAAGATAAAGAAAGCTTTTAAGCGTTGTGGATGTACTGGTACAAGGCGAGACTGAACTCTCCCAAGGCCTTTTACCCTCTCGTCACCCAGTGTATTTAATAGTGCGTAACTGAAGTGACTGTTTTCCTTGCATTTATTTTTTAGCTAAGAACATTTTTCAAGTCAGATGTTATCTTTAAGCAAGACACTATCTGCTTTTGGGGTTTAAGATTTTTATTTTTGCTTTAAGATGCCATTGCAGAAACCTATATTGTCATTTTTGCATTCAGTACATTTCTTTCAAATTAGAAAGAATTAAGCCCGGACAAATATTTTACTAGGAGACAAAGACACCTTTGACAGGGATCCTTCTCTTGCACAAAATGATTTAATAACATTTTATTTAATGCCGGCAGCATTTACAAATTGCTTGAACATTGACAAAACTTCTGAGAAAGTGAAAATCTTCTCTCGTAGGACTTTGGGATGACAGGGACACTGCAACCTTCAGAGTAAACCCAGGTGGCAAGAGCTTCGTGGCCTGCATTCCCATCTCAAGTCAAGCAGCGGAACTGAACTAGAGTTCATCTTTTGGCAAAACGTCCAATTCCCATCTAAAAGTCTCCAGAGCACAGAAACCACCAAAGCTCCAATGAATTATTCCAAGTATAAATTATTTTGCTGTTAAAGAAAACTATTTATTCCCATTTATGGCCTTGTCATGCCCATACCCACTAGATTACCACTCACTCGAGCCCTTTTCTAGGGCTTGCTCTTCGACTCTTTAACCCTTAGGATTTTTCCTGGGGCTTTTCCGATTTAGCACTATCCTTTCTGAGCTGGGCAGACCAGAACTGAACACGGTACTCCAGCAGCAAACCCCCACAGGCACTAAACCCTGCTTACAACCTGTTTTGTACAGCTAAGGACGACAAAAGCACTCGTGCTAGGTGCGGACCTTCAGATTGGCCTTTCCTGGGAGTTCGGCTCTGCCTGTCTCTTCGGAAGGAGCCCGGGTCACTTCACCATCAGTGACTCAGTCTCCATTACGTTCCCTCTTTTTAACAGATGAGGGGGTGCTTTCTATACAAGTTTCTTACAAAAACACTGTATGGCCAGGACCCAATTCTTCCAGAACACCACTCAAATCGCTCAGCAATTCCATCTATGCTGCACTGAAATTCATTTTAAAGACATGTAACACTACACTGCTTTTATGGTACTAGTTTATTAACCACATCAAACATCTTACAGCAGTCTTCTACGTCAACACTGCTACTTTTATCCAGAAAACTGGCAGTGTTGTAAGTTCGTGTGACAGGATTTACTTTGACTGGGGTTATTCTTTCACCTGGCCCTTGCAGGACACACATGCAATCTGCTGCTGCCAGGGCTGAAGCCGGGCTCCGCTCTGCCAGGGCCCCTGGAACTCCACAGGTTTCCAAGGAAAGCCGAGGGAGGTCCTCGTTGCACTGAATCCCACAGATGTCGATTTAATTTTGAGAGGTCCAGTTTTGGTAGCTGCTGGTTTTATTTTTTTTAAGCTTGCTACTGAAATGGAAGCTATATGAAAAGCAACGTCTTTCAACTCTTCAAAAAGAGAGGGAAGAGCGATTACCTGAAGACTAGGCGGTCTTCTCCAATTAGTTATCATTTCCAAATAATTACGCATTAGTGCGTGAGACAGATACAGCTGCTCCTGTTTAAACTTCTAGCCTCTGACAACGCTGGCCATAATTTCTCCTTGTAGCCTTCTGTCCTCCCTGTTTGCCACCATCTCCACCTTCAGGCTTGTACTTGGTACTTCTCCATTTTGCTACTTACCGCTCCTTTCACTCCTTCCTAAATCAATCAGTTTTTCTTTAAATTAGCACAGGCTCGCTTTGGAAGTAACGTTTTACTTGCACGTAATGGGTTATTCTTAGACTTCCCACTGTTCATTTCTGTTTAAGATTGCTCCCAGCGTATTTAGCAGAATTACTTTCATCTTTATGAAAATGGCCTTTACAAAGCACCCTGTGCTTTTATGGCTGCTTACAGATTGATTTCTCCACGTGCAAGACAATCCAAGTTAAGTTTACTTATCTGACAGGGCACTAAGTTCTGCGGCCAATTCCTCTGAACCTCCGAGATGAAGCCCAGCACCGGTTTACAAATTTTAAAACTAAGCGCGTCAACTTTCAGCCAATACTCTCCAGGGCTTACGTGCTCAACAGTTCCTCACACGAGGTTACAGATCTGTTCAAACACTACCACAAAAGTAAGTTCAGAGCAAGACCTAGGCAGCAAGGGAAAACACTCCGGATGAAGCACACAGCACGCAGGGCAGGTAGCTCGCAAGGAAGATACATACCTGGTCAAGGGGACTTTAGACTACGCCAGGCAAGTTCCACACAGCGATTTTCCAGAGAGCTTCAGAACAAAAGCACTCTTTCTACCAAAATGCATGCTAAGGTCAGTAGAAGAGCAGGGATCAGTTTTCCTTACCTAATCTATACCCTTTATAAAGGCGACCCTTCTCACCGTCCAGAGCGGCCTGGACATCTTCTAGACGGTCATACTGCACGAACCCATAGCCATGGTACATGCTGAGGGCTGGAAAAGTTAACAGCAGGGCAAGACCAGTTACAAGTAAGGGACTGCACCATCCCGCACCCAGGCCACGTCACCCCACCAGATGGAGCAAGCAAAGGGCGCTACCCAGAACCTCGCAGGCAAGTTTTGTGGGAAATCCAGCTCTACTGGGGTTGAAATGCAGAGCTGAGGAACTCAAACGCATTTCTTAGGCCACACCACAAAACAGATCGACTTCCTTCTGACGAGGCAGTGACCAAAAAACAACCCGCGAAGTGACCCAGACTTCATTAAGAGACTGCGAAGTCACTTGAACAGGTTTGCTTCATGTAACATCGCACTGCAACCCCAACAGATAAAGCTTAGCTCATAAATACACACAGGGTGCGGCTGCATGGAGGGAATTACTTGTTCAGAGAAAATGCAGGCAGAGAAAATTATCGTTAAAGGTCACTTTTTAGGGGAAACATAAGTCACTCCTCTCATCACCATCAAACAGCATTTGACAAGCATGAAAGTTATATTTCTGACTGAATTCCCAGCCACGAAAAGGCATAAGATAAAATACTAACCCCTGATTTTGCCATATTTTGAAAATATCTCTTCCATTTCTTCTCGAGTCATGTGGTCTGTGGGCAAATTGCCGACAAAAAGTCTTCTCTCTAAATCCTGCGGATTGGTGCTGTTAGTGAAGTCGCTCTGTTTGATGCTATTGCTCTTGCGTCCTCGAGCCATTTTGCTTTCGTTCCAAATCCAACTCTTCGCAAAAAAGAGAAATGGCCACGCATATAAGTTCAATCCATGACATTAAAATTAAACTGGAACAAGATTAAACTTAACAGCTTTGCAGACTAGAAGCCAACTGGGTCGGTTTGACGCAAGCTTCGCTCCAGAGAAATCTTAACACAAGGGACACGGAAGTCTGGCCAAAACGTACACCGCAGCGCTCCGGTTGGTCTCCCCATAACTCCGGAACGGAGTAAGCCTACTCTATTCCGCAGATGTGTTTTAATGGTTTAACTCCAAACTAAAATACCAATAAAACCCAGATTCTGCCGAAACATCTTAACTTCAGCTTTGCAGTGCCCCCACTGTTGTCACACCTCATTCTTCACCGAGAAGAAGAGCTGAAATTTATGCAATACTTTAACAAGCAGAAAGGAAACGCTCATCTCGACACTGCAGAACAGGATCCCAATTTTTCTGCGTAGGCTTTCAGTGAGACATCGCAAAGTGTTTTAAAACGTGCTTCAGTGACCGCACTCGGATCTCTTTACTAAGCGTGAAACCTTACCCTCCCCACCCGGAGAGCACCGCTCCTCACGGACACCGCCACCGAGCAGCGCATCCTGGTCCCCAGCACCACGCCGGCTCCCCCGAAGGCGGGTCCACAGCTGGAACGTAAGCACCCCGCGTAACCGCAGCACTGCTGCGGGAGCAGCCGGCAGCGTTCAGTACACAGCCACCCAAGGAGCTTTAGCACACAAAACGAAAGCCTCAGAACACCAAATCAGAACCTGTCAGCCCAAACAGAAACAGGAAAACCGCTCCAGGATTCACACTTTCTCTTGTAAGAGTCACCATCACAGAACACCTCAAAAAAGTGAAGAGCACTGAGACTTTAAAAGCTGAGAACTGTTTGAAGAATGAAGTTGTCACCCTTCCTGAACATCCAACCGCAGAAATACAGGACGGAATTTTCTGCTTATCGCAGGTAGGAAACCCGTAAAGAAAAGCTGGTGAAGTTGAATATATCAACAGAAACTTCTACTGCCCAACAAGAGCTGCCTACAGCCAACACGCCGCTGACAGGAAACTGCATTCACTAATTTAAAAGGAGCACCTAAATAAACACGTCAGACACCAAAAAGCACAAAACGATTTCACTAGGGTACTTCTACAACGCTGAGTTGGCATGAGAAGTAAGTTTACTCCAGGATCTCAGGCATAAAACTGATTTAAGGTCAGCTAACTTTACTCTTGTATCATTTGTCTGCTTTTAGAAAACCCTGCTGAGAAGGGAGGCAGAGAATGCTTCCCAGCCTGTTGGTTTTTTTTGTAATGAACTGAACTGCTAGAGCAGGGAGAAGGAAACAAAGTCGGTTCTTGTACCTTATTTGCCTCAGTCCTCCTACGAGTTGTTTCCCCTGCTACACACGCAGTTTTACCTTCCCTGCCTGAAGTACCAAACCTGGTCCCATTTTGCTTTACAAAGGTCGTAAATTTCACTTCTGTGTTACAGCTCCAGTTCTCAGCTGAAGGGAAAGAAGTTTTCAAAATTCTCCCAAAGTGGAGAAGTTGCCATAAAGCACGGCAGCGGGCACCCGGCTCCGACTGCACCCACATCAGGCCGGGAGATGGGGGCCGTGCCAGCAGCTCCGGGCACTGCCTGGGGCAGGGGCTCAGCGCCCGACCCGCACGGCCTCGGGACGTCCGCACACGCGAGCAGCTGGCGGGACGCTGAGCTCCCACGATTAAAACCAGAACAAGTTCTCTTTTCTTTTTCTTGAGCTTGGGAATGGCAGTGGGTGGCTGTGGGGGGGAAGCATGACCCTTCCATACCAAGAAAACACAAGAATAACTGTTTTTCCACTTGCAGGTCACTTCCAAAACACAGCACTAAATCCCAAACACAAACCCACGCGGAGCTAGCGGAAAGCTTTCCCACATAAGCACTTACTGCCTCTGACCATTTGCCGCTTGTAGATTACAGTTAGGGAACATTCAGCAATCGTAAGACCAGAAGAGAGAGATGCCGTTCCAGACGTGGGCCTGCGACACCAGGTAAGGTGAATGGGGAAAGTTTCCCCGCTAAGGCTCCTTCCACGCTCGCAGCCAAGGAGGCCGCCCACAGCCCCGAGCCGCCCGTAGCTCAGCGCAGGCACAGCACCCGGCCTCGCGAGTCACCGCACCAGGCCGGCTCCCGTCAGCTCGCGTGCCGATCAGCCCCGGGGACGTTAATTAAAGCCGCTTTGTTTTAAAAACCCGGGCCTTAAGAACAGCGCTCCTCACCGACAGCACGGCCGCTCCAGAAGCGGGACGCGGCTGGCTACGCGGTACAGGGCAGCCTTCACGCGGGGAGCCGCAGAGCGCCCCCGGGCAAGGCACGAAGCAGGCCGGGAAGGCGCCGCACAAGGCAACCGCGGCGGGGAGCGGCGGGCCTCGCCTCCATCCCGGCGGGGCTGCGGGGCGCCGCTCTCGGCACCGGCCCCGCGGGCCGAGCGCCCTCACCCCGCTCCGG
>CM021784.1:15636417-15704202 GCA_011076525.1 Nettapus auritus
GGTGAGGGCGGCGGCGAGGCCAGCGCGGGCTGCGGGGAGCGGCTGCGGCCCGTGACCGCCGCCAGCTGCCTGTAGCGTGGCACGAGAAGGGCCATAAATCCCCGAGCCAGGAGCAGCTGGAACTCGGAGCAGCTTTTACTGTAAAGGCAGAGGCCCGTTATTTAAGGCTCCTCTTAAAACCTAATGTTAGGTTTAGTAAGGGAGATAAAAGCGTGTCAGCAGCGCTCCCACTCAGGGCGCTGTGCCACCAGCAGTGCCAGCATCTCCTTGGCACCAGCCCAGCGAACACCCTGCCCTGGGGACAGATGCGGCCCCAGTTCCTGCTGGCATCAGACCAGACACAGAGCCGTTGGCCCCAGACGCAGAGCTTTCGGCCCCAAACACCCCCCAGAGAACTGTCTGAGTGCCTTCCCCGGGGCTGACCTCTCCCCGCTGGCACGCAGCGTGTTCAGTGCCTGCTCCCGCATGTCAGACATGTGCCATCTCATTAGTGCGTCTGTCCCCCAAAGTGAGAAGGGAGAGCGCGTGAGACCTAATTGAATGTAACTAATTATTCACTCTGCAAATGCTCTGTTTAAATGGGATTGTGAGGGACAGAATTACTCATTCTGAAAAGGGGAGAGAAAGAGAGAAAGACAGCGAGAAAACAAATAGAGGCGGATGCTGGAGCTGCAGCTCCCTCTCTCCCCAGAATACCAATTACTGGATGAAGTGATTGTATAAATCTTTACCGAGTGAACGAACTGTACTAGTCACTTACTTCTGTCCTCTTACTACGAGGAAGCGATGAAAAATCATCCAATTCTCCAGTCCAGTTAAGGGCCCCCAGTCGCTGTCTCTGATGCTCTCTGCAGCTGGAGAGCCCATCCCCAGCGCTTTCCAGGACAGCGATGCTACAAACACGAGACGAGCACTCGGCAGCAATGCACAGCACTGCTGACACCGGTGCTCTGGGTGCGGTCCCAGCACCCCCGCACAGCACACAGCCACCCCTGCATGCAACACCCAGCTGGGTTCTCATGGGGGGTGCTGCGGGCAACAGCCCGGGGCCACGGCCGTGCCAGGGCTGTGGTCACACCAAAGCCATGCTCATGCCAAAGCTGACACTGAGGGGCCAGTGGGAGCCAGTCGGTGCCATGCCAGGACCCAGGGATCCAATTTTCCTGAACTTCCCTGTGGCAGGTCCAGCCCTGCCAGGCCCTGTCCCTCTCTGCAGGCTCCCAAGGCGCTCAGAAACAGCTCCACGAACTCATCGAACCAGGAGAGCGCGGTGATTCCCAACCCCTTTCCCGCAGAGGAAGCAGCATAGTTCTCACTCCCCAGTGTCTCTGCTCCACAGGCCGGTGAAATGCACTAATTAGCAGTGATCTCCATCATTTCCCTGACACGTCATTGTAATCCCAGATCCCTCACAGAACTTCATTCAAACACTCCCGTTTCTGTCCCCAGCAGTAGCGCAGGAACGCCGATGTGCTCGCCAGCCTCCGGGCCCTCCCCTGCTGCATGGGCCGCTGGGGAGCAGCCAGCCCCATCTCCCCGCAGGCAGCACTGCGCCCCCAGCTCGGCCGGGGGTGGGAAACCACTGCAGGAGTGCGGGTGGGCCTCCGTGGGGCAAAACGGCTCTGCAGCGAGGAGATGGCTGCTGTGGTTTGCGGGAACAAAACCTCCAGCCCGTCCTGCCTCGTGCTGGACGGGGATGTGATTGCTGCCAGCAGCGAGTTTCCATGCACTGTGTGGGTGTGAGGGAGCGATAACATCATCATCATAACAAATGCAGCTGTGCAGCTCCATTCCGCGCTCATTGGCTTTCTTCAGTTTATCTATAAATAATTGCGGGGACACAATAGACTTTTAAGACTGCCAAAGAGTTTGTCTCCCTCCAGGAACCATATTGCCACAGTGCTGCCACCTTATCTGCTTGTAGAAAGATGAGGGTGGGAAAAATGTTTACTGTCGGGGATATTTGTCATCTGCAAATTACCTCTGCCTACAATGCGCAGCGGGGATAGCACTGACAGTGCCGATCTGTATCACGGGCACGTGAGCGCTGGGGTTCTCCGTGCCGCCCCAGGCCTCTTCCCCACCTCCCGGCAGGGCTGGCAGCACCGCGTGCGCGGCTCCGACCCCGGCAGCACGCCACGGGCAGCACAGAGGGTGGAGGGAAGCAGCAGATGACGCCAGCAGGTACCCAGCGGGTGCCGTGACACAGAGCAGCGCCGTGATGGGATGGCTGGGGCACGGTGCTCCTGGGGAGGTCAGCAGCACCTCCCTGGGGACACGCCAGCACCTCCATGCCACGCAGCGAGGGCCCCCTGCTCACAGCGTGCCCCTGTGCAGCGGCTCCTCACGAGCCGCCCGACCCCACGGCGCCTGCCAGCCCCTGGCCTGCCGCTGCCACCAGCCTCCCCTCGGCCGCCCCAGCCAGCCTCACTCGCCACCAGCACTCCGCCAGTCCTGCAGCCCAGAGGCTTTAGCACAGCACTTATCGCCGTGGTATCCAAGAACCGATCTAATTGATGTGACACCAATTATTCAAGTATCACTAAATGCAGAACTAATGCATCTGTGTGTACAGACCTCCTAGACCCTGGCCATGAAATTATAACTCTGACATGAAAGGAGCCAGCACGGGGGAGCCAGCTCTGGGCTGGCCCTGGCAGGACACGGAGAGCTGCGCGGAGGCAGCATCGCCGGGGATGCCCGCAGCACAGCCTGTGCTGACTCGCAGCACGGAGGGAGCTGGGGCCCTGGTGGGTCTGGCACAGCCGAGCTGAGCCCGGGCAGCTCAGTCAGGGGAGCGCCAGCAGGGCTGCTGCAGCCGTGGGGAGAGCTGGCCTGCAGATCCGCGTGCTCTGTGGGGCAGCACAAGAGCCCTTTCTGGGCTGCTCTGTGCAGCCCACAGCGCTAGCAAGGCTCTTGGCTTGGACGTGGGCTGGTGCTGGGAAAGGCCATTCATTGCATTTGAGATCTTACTGTGAAATTAAGCTGTGCCTGGACACACAGAGCTTGGCATAGGCAGCAGTTTGTGCTTTGTAAATTGCTTTTTACAATCAATTAAAGAAAAGCGATGTCTGATGGTGGCACGCAGAGGTGTTGCTCCTGGGGCTGGCAGAGCAGCTTTCTGTTTCAGCATCTGTCACAGCCCAGCAGAGCAGCCCCGAGGCAGCAGCCTCAGCACAGGGAGACCGCAGGGCTGGGGGGAACCCACACCCAGCCAAAAAGGACACAGGCTGCTGCCCTCAGCCTTGGGGCAAGGGCAGCCTCATTCGGCCGTGCCCTGCACCCCACAGACCAGCCTCAGGTGTTGGCACCACTGGCTGTGGCCCTCCTGGGGACGGGCCCCTGCCCCTCCATGCATCCCCCATCCCCATCGCAGGCCAGGGGCCTGCACAGCCAGCAGCACACCGTGATCCCAATATCCCTGCAGGGCAGCAAGTGGGACAGCTCCCACGTGAGCTGGGGGACACAGCGATGCACGGCCAATGTGGCAAAGCCCCGGCTTCTTCAGGCACAACTTGGACAGCAAGCATGGTGAGAGGGGCGGGTGCTGCGCTGCCTGGACGGCCAAGGGTTCACCCTGGTCTGTTTTGCTCAATGTTTTCATTAAGGACCTGGATGATGGAATAGAGAGAGTGCTTATTAAATTTGCAGATGACACAAAGCTGGGAGGGACTACAAGTATCTTGGAGGACAGGATTAGAATTCAAAATGATCTTGACAAATTGGAGAAATGGACTGGAAAAAATAGGATGAAATTCAACAGGGAAAAGTGCAAGGTACTACGCCGAGACGGGAATAATCAGCTGAGCAAACACAGACTGGGGACAGCGAGGCTGGCAGCTGCGGAGCCCAGCGGGCACGAGGCTGTGCAGGCGCTTGGCGGGCAGGGGGCCAGCCCTTGGGAACCCCAGCACAGGCCTGTGGGAGGAGGAGGAAGGGACGGAGGCAGAGCGATGAGCCTCCTCCAGCCACAAGCACACTGACCCCTGGCCCTCATCCAACATACACAGGGAGTGGGTCCAAGCAGGACTCCCCCCCAGGGCTCTGCCACCCCTGGCCTTTACTTGCTTGCAGCCAGGGCATCCGCTGCCCGTGGAGATGCCCTGAGCCCACCCAGCCTCGCCTCTCGCTGCCCTGCAGAGCCCAGGGCACTGTCCCCAGCACCGGGAGCCCAGCGCAGTGAGGGGTCAGGCTGCAGCCCCCCTGCCGTGCCCCCCGCACCTTCCTGCAGCCCCTGCCATGCCCAGGTGGCCGCAGGGCACCAGGAGCGCGGCCGTGTCTGCCCAGCCCCGGCAGCAGCCCCGAGCCCCCGCGGGGCTCCTCCTGCTGCCTTCCCTTCGCTCGAGCAATTAGAGCTCCCGCCAGCACCCTCCCAGCCTGTGCAAACACCGAGACTCATTTAAATAAATTAAGAAGACATAATAAATCAAAGGGAAATGAGGGGCTGTGCCTGGGGGCAGGGGAGTCACTCGAGTTTAATTACATTGGCAAGCCTTTCGCAGCAAAAGCGTGGTGAGAGTCCCGCACGCGGAGAGCGCAGACGTGAGGGAGCGGGTGCAGGCTCTGCGGCGGGGCTGGCAGCATCGTTCCAGAGCCCACACCTGGCCCCACGCAGCTCCGGAGCCAGGCACACGCCGGCAGAGGCGGCCCCCAGCCGGCTGCGCTCTGCCCGAGCCCCAGTGCTGGCTGCCAGGTGGCTGCTGGGGAGCAGCTCGTGGGGAGACGCGTCCACAGAGGGGCTGCAGCTGTCTTCGGAGCCCTGCCTGCCCTCGTGCCCCCTCCCAGGGCCGCGGAACCCGGCCGAGGCCCGGGGAGCTGCAAGCTCCTCTGCCAGCGCCCGTGGGATTTACAGCCTGCCCCTCGTTGTTTAAAGACTCTCGTTTGTGGCTGCGGTGGGGACTCCAGAAAGAGCTTTGTGTAGAGGCAGTAAATTTATGAGACTGGCTCTGAATCCCCAGTCACATCAGGGGCCAATTCGTCTTCCCAGGGCTGAGGATGAAATTAAATTATTGTAAAATAAATCTGTAAAAATGATGAAAAGACCATCACCCGGCAGCAAGGGCGGGGCGCGGCGAACACACGCGCAGCTGTGACGGATGGGGCTCACCGCCTGATAAAGCGACCCGGACCCAGTAGCTCTGGGATTTTTGCTGTAATCTCACTAAAGAGATGTTGTTTACAGGAAAGGGGGTATTTTGGGGAGGAAATTGAATTTCAAGGTTAAATGAAAAAAATGGAGCGAGTCTCCCAGGGAGCCCAGTTATGTACGAGACAGCAGCACAGACAGAGAGCACACGGGTGCCGGATAGAGGGGACGGAGCAGCCAAGCCAGGGCACAGGCTGGAGGCTGCACCTCGCACACGCACGTGTGAAGGGCCAGGCACACACAGGCTGGTGCAGCCCTCAGAGCAGCCGGCACCAGGCCATGCTAGCGCCCTGCTTCGTGCTGAAGGCCGCACAGGCAGCAATTTGCAGGAGAGCAGATGCCGGGTGGCAGCAGGGCCACCCACCCGTGAGGACAGCCCCCAGCAGCACCCCGTGCTGAGGGGCAGCAGGCGTGCACCAGAGTGACTGCACTGCATGGGGATTTGCACCTTCCCAATTTCAGCCTCATCTTATGAGAAAGATACTGGGGAGACTTTTTTTTTCTGGTATGACTGGAAAAAATAATGACTTAATCTTATAGTGTGTTGGCTGGCCATTTAACAATAGGCCATTAGCACAGCTCAGCATGGGGAAGGGATTTATTTAGGACACACGGTTGCAAAGACAACCCAGCACCAGGTGCTTAATAGTGTTTCAGAGGTATCAGAGTGTTGCAATGCTCAGAAAATGCAGCTGTAGGGAGTTCAGAGACTTTATTCTTCATTCCTGTGAAATCCCACAATACCAGCAGAGATTTCTCAGCTCTGCCCTAAGCACAAAAGCACCGTGGAGAAAGCAGCAGCTTTTCAGGGCTGAAGTGGCAGCCAGCTCCTGGCCACAGCACATCCCAACCGCCCAGCACTGCTAAGACTGACTCCAGCCAGCAGCACCGCAGGCGCAGCTCAGCCTGGCACTGACAGCACCCTCATCCTCGGGGGACTCGTGGGCTCCCCTTCAACCACAGAAAATGCCCCCAAGTGCTGCCAACTGCAAGAGTGGGGAGTTCAGTGCCTGCTTCGCCCTGGCAGAGCCCAGTGCCACCAGGCAGGACGAGCACCGCCAGGACCCCTCACTCTCCCCACACCACTCGGTGCTGCCCTGGCCCACAGCCCCAGGCACTGCTGGGCTCTACCTGAGCCCTCCGTGTGTCCATCAGCCAGCCAAGAGCCTCCTCGCTCCTGCAAAGGCCCTGGCACAGCTGCAGCACCATGCAGCTCAGGGAGCACCAGCGTGTTCTAACCCGGAGCGGTGCAGGGACCCTGCATGGCTGGCTGGGGCCTCCTGCCAGCAGCGGGACAGCACGAGCGCACTCACCGGTGCAGGACCGGCAGCGACGGCACGTGGCAGCAGCACAGCAAAGGCACGGATGGTGGCAGGGAGCTGGTACACCAGGCACCCACAGCTCTCCTGGGTCCTCAGCAGCAGCGTGGAGCCAGCACATCCCTCAGCAGCCCTGCAGAGCACTGCCCCGTGAGCCTCAGCACCCCCTGCACAGAGGAGCAGGCTGGGCACTGGCCAGAGAGGTGCCCCTGGCAGCTTTGGTGCTTCCTGACCCCAGGCTGAGCTGCAGGGGGGTAGCAGCAACTGCTGCTCTCCTTTTATCACCTGTGAGGGAAGTGCTGAGCACAGCCCTAATAAGCCCCATGTGCACTTGATAGCTTGTGTTGCACCTGGTCAAGGCATGAGAGAGCCCCTGGAGCTGCCACTGCTGCTCCCAAGCCCCCTGGTGGGGCCCAGTGCCGCCTGTATCTTGCTCTAAGGCTCCTGTGGGCCAAGTAGCTCCCGGTGCTCCCCATCCCATAGGGACCAGGCTGATGGGAGCGCCCTGGCTGGGGAAGCTAAGCTGGGGAGATGTGCCTCGCCACCCCACGGGCACGGCCCCTTGTGCAGCGGGACAGGGGAGCAGTGGGGCAGGGGAGCTGCGGGGCAGCCAGGCTGGGAACAGCACTGGCATCCATCCTGCGCAGGCTGCGAGGCTGCAGTGTGCTGATGTGGAAGTAAAGAGTTACGGAACGAGCAGACATTCAATAATTCATGGTCACTGAACTGCAACAGGAACAACGACAAATAATAATACAGGAAAATGGGGAAAAACGTGAAATCGTTAGGCCAGTGGTTCAAGCATGAAGAGAGTGTGCCGAGGCAGTGGGGCGGCAGTCACACTGCGTGCTGGTGGAGGGGTTGGTGCCAGCCCTCCTGTGGCACCCCAGGCCGGGCACCCCAGGGCCAAGGGCCCCAGCGGGGCTGTCACCCTGCTGCCCCGCGGGGCTCTGCTAGGCACGTCCTGGCCCCAAGCAGTGCTGCATGCCAGCCTGCAGTGCCCTCCAAGGCTGGTCAGCATGCAGGGAGCTTGTTCACGTCTCCAGGAGGCAGGGAAGGCAGCTCTGCTTTCCCTAATTATAATTAGTGATGCTTACCACGGGAGTTGGCAAACATGGTTTAATTAGAGCAGGCAGGCTCCCTCCGCATGCTGCACTCTCCCCGGGGTCAAGGACAGAGCAGAGCAAGGGAAGCAGGAGCTAGGGGATGCTTGGCAGAGTTTGGCTGCCGGGCTCACACAAGGGTTGTCCCTTGTCTTCTCCCACAGCTGGGGCCTGGTGGCCTGGTAGGGCTCGGCTCTGCTCGGCTCTGCCCTGCATGCCCATGCAGCCAGCAGGGATGTCCCCGTGGCCCTGCACAGAGCCTCTCCTCCTGGGGATGGGGAGTATACCCATGCACACTGGCTTAGCTCACAGCCAGCAGACGCTGAGCAAGGAAATTTAATCTACAGCTACAAGAAAGGACTGTAGAGTCTCTAGATGCATGAGCCTGCTTCTTCTGTCAAGAAGAAAAATAGGAGAGGGGCACAGGGAATTAGACAAAAGCCATGAAGCAGAGTGGGAGGGTGGAAGGGAGTCAGGGAGAGCAGCAGGGGCTGACGGCAGCCCCAGGACAGGAAGGGCAAATGCTGCAGCTGGGGCAGGGCAAACCCCGCGTGGGAACCGGACCCATCCTGCAGCTGCCTCCTTCCCAGTCCATGGGACCAGCGCAGCCTTCAACGGGGAATCCTCTGCTGCGTCCCCTCTGCTGGCCTTTGTGGAAGCCTTGGCGGTGCCTTGAATTGCCTGGGCTCTCCCGGCTCCACAGCCAGTGGGGCAGGCAATGCTCGGGGCAGGCTGCCCCCACCTGTCCCCTCATCCTGGCTCCACAGGGCTCGACCTTGCTCTGGGAGGATGGGGCCGGGGACGCGCCTTGCACTTGCTGAGGCTGAAGTGCTGAGTGCTGCGGTGCCGCTGTGCGTGGCAGCCCCTCTCTCTGGGAGCACAGCCGCAGGCTGGCCCCATCCCAGTGCTGGCTGGGTGATGCTACCGGCTGCAGCATCCTCTGGGCTTGTAAGGGCTGCTGGCTTGTCCTGGCAGCCTGATGGTGGCCCATGGCTGGTGGCCACATTCCCCCGGTGCCCAAATGCTGTGCAGCGCTGGAACCAGGAATGTGCTGCCTGTGCACGTGGGCGATGTCACCAAGAGCGAGTCCCTGGCAGGCTGCATCTCTGGGCGCAGGCAACGTGACCGCTGCCTGGGCTGTGCCGTGGCTGACCGGTGAGTGAGACCACCAGCAGCAGGGGCAGCTGGCGAGGAGGCCAGCAGCAGGCAGGCCAGGGAGCCTGGAACGGCTGCGCGGGGAGCAGAGGCTTGCTCAGAAGGTCCTGCAGGTCCCAGGCACTGTGCTGGGCAGCAGGATGACTAATTGCCATTGTCACCAAACCCAATTAGGGAGCTGACCACAGCCAGCTGAAAGTTGTAGGTGTTACTTCTGTGTGGCAGGAGCAGTCCCGCTGTGCCCCACACAGAGCAGCTCCCGCACCCCCGGTGTGCCTGGCACTCGGCCCCTCTCCTCGCCTCCTGCACAGCACGCACACACACCTCCCGTCTGCAGGGCTCTCACTGCCGGACCCCGCCAGCATCCCGCGCCCCGTGGAGGAGCACTCTGGCCCCGCATGCAGTGGGGAGGTGTGAGGCTCCTTGCCGGGAAAAGCCGGGGAGAGCCCTGCTGACTGCTGGGCAGCACGGTTGGACACGAGCACCTGCCCCGTGCGCCCAGCATGCTGCAGAAGAGGGAGCTGCTCATGCCGAGCCAAGTTCAGTGGCTTGGTGACAGGTTTACAAATCACCATTGCTGTGTGAAGAGGGAGCTTGGCTGCCTTGGCATTCATCCCCGCGCTAATTACTGCCTCCCTGAGGAACCCGATCCATCTCGCTGTAATTGACAAAAGGCAATTAAAAAGCAGTTGTGAATAAAGGGGGACATCTCTGGAGGGACTGGCAGGAGAGATTTAGGTGCGCTACTCCCTGCCACCTTGGCCATGTTCCAGCGCTGCTGCTGGGAGCGAGGGCCCTGTCCCGCACTGTGCCAGCTCCGTGGGCGCTGCTGCCGGTGCTGCCCACCCCTCCCTGCTGCAGGACGGCCTCGAGCACCCGCTCCCTGCCCTGAGGGCAGAGCTTCCATGGGGAAAGGGCTGGGCTGAGCCAGACTGGGCATATCAGCAGGGCCCTGCACTGCGTGGGGACACAGCCAGCGTCTCAGCCGTGTCCGGGACCGAGCGGCACCACTCGCCTTGGCTGGGCTCGCACCTCTGGGTGAGCCAACACCTCTTATCCAGCCTGCCCACGATGAGTCCCCAGAAAGCCGCAGTGCCTTTCCCTGCCAAGAGCCACAGGGGACACGGGGAGAAGAGGGCAGAGCCACACCGGGAGCAGTGCCACACCTGCTGTGGGAGCACCACGGCCCCTCTACACACACCACCGCGGAGCACGGCCTTGCAGGAAACAAAGGGCAATCAGCAGTGAGTGGCACGGAGCTGGGCGTGAAGAGCAGCTGATTGAGGAAGAGATGCATCAGATGCCTCTTGTGCAAAGCAATCTCCTGATTGTGGAGAGCAGCAGGTGCGGCACTGCCAGCTCACCTGCGGAGATACAGACTTGCCTGCCAAGGGTGAAGGAAGGGCAAGGAGAGGGCAGGAGCATGTGGGCATGGGGAGAAGGTCTGATGAACCTCAGGAGCTATGCCAGCCGTGCATGGACAGATTGCTGGGCGTGCCAGGCAGCCCTGCAGGAGCATGAGGCTGAGGTGTCTGGCCGGCTGAGCACAGCCTGTGGACAGCACGAGCTGCACCTTCCCCACGCCATGCGAGCCACTGGTGCTGCCAGGGATGTAGCTGTGGCTGTAGGCACAGGCACAGTGAGGCACAGCAGGGCACGGAGCTGACACTGGTGCCTGACACTCTTGGGGCTGGGTCACAAGAGCACTTACCAGAGAGAGGCGAAACCACCCGGGGCAGAGTTGCAGCCCCGAAAGCACCAGTGCATGGGGCTCAGCTGGTCCCAGACCCTCTGCTTGCCCCCTTTGCCTGCAGAGGCGGTGGTGTGCATGGAACCTCCCTGAGCGCATCTCTGGGGACAGGGCACGGGTCCGAGCAGCCCCACAGGCCCTGTCCCTGCTGTCGTGGGGTGTGGGCCTGGCAGGGCCATCCTGCTCTTCACTGATGGCAGATGGCGGGATGTGCTGATGCTGGGATGTTCTTCACCATCTGTTAGGTCTAATTGACTTCCTGCAGAAGTTCTTAAGAAAAAAAATTAAACCAGTTGCAAGAACAAAATTGTTAATTAAAAGGCCTTTTGATTAGATAGACAAATATTTACCAGTTATGACTGACCTCATCTACTGTATTTTTTGTCCACACACTCCACAATCAGCAGTTATCTCAACAATTAGGTTTGCTCTGAAGGATCCCCTGCATGATCCTTCCCTTCTGAGCATCCCTGCAGCCCCAGAGCAAGGTGCTCTGGCTTGTGGCGCCCTGGTACGGCCCCACAGGAGCCCCAGGCACTGCCCTGTGCCCCAGAGCTCCCCATGCCGTGACCCTGCCCACACCATTGCAACCCAGCTGTGCTGCTGCAGCTCCCCATGACAGGGTCCTCCTTCAGCTCTGGCCCCTGGTCCCCACATAAGCAGGCAGCTCCGTGTTGCATCCAGCTCCAGCAGGGCTCCTGGCCAAAGCAGTTTCGGTGAGAGGCTCAGCATGTGGATAGGGGCCAATCCAGCGGCAGGGCTCCCCGCTGCTGGCACCAGTCTGTGCTTGGCTTTAGGGCCAGAGCTTTGCTCAGTCAGTCTGTCTTGAGACATCTTCCCTGCTGCTTTTGGGGAGGGCATTCCAAGGGCCATGCTGGTTCCCAGGACCCCTCTGCACCACTCCCGGCCCGTGGGAGCAGCAGGGGGGATGCAGCCGATTCCCCGTCTCCTCCGCAGCCCACGGGCAGGGGCTGTGCGCCCATTCAAACATCTGCCTTTTCAGACTGATAGCCCTGGGGGCTGCCCAGGCCCCATTTCTGCTTCCCCTGTGGGCAGCCCATGGGGATCTCATCCCCTGACCGAGCACTGCCCTGCAGCACCCATGTCCAGTGAGCAGAGGGTTCAGGTCTGGTGCAAAGCAAAGCAGCCTGGCCTCTGCAGAACCTGCCCCGCACGTCCCGCGGTACCCAGGGATGCTCCTGGAGAGGGAGACGCAGTGTGCAGCACCAGCCAGGCACTCCCAGAGTGGGTTGTCGATTTTAATGTGGTAAGAAATTGATGGATGATTCTGAGCAAGCGAATGTTCAGTGTAAATTACCCATGTTAGGCTCCAATCCGTGGCTAATTCATTAGACACACATTTCTACACAAAAATAAAAGGCCTTCTGCATGCATTGTTCTCCAAACGCTCTGAAAGAAAAGATCTGGGGAGGCGAGGCAGGCTGTTGACCCACTCTTGTGGTTAAATCCTAATTCCTAGCATCCCTGCTCCTGTGGGAAGGGCTCCAGCCCCATGTGCCACGCACGCACGGCCGGCCGCTCCCCGCAGCCTGCGCTGGGCTGCCTTGCCGGGGGAGCAGGGCTGGATGCGTCCCAGGGGTGCACAGCGCAGGGTCCGGCCCGCAGACGCCCGGCCCTGGGCACGCAGCCCTGGGGTAGGGCACGGGGAGCACCGCCGGCTGGCAGCCAGAGACACCGGGCATCAGACCCGGCGGGACGGGATGTCCGTGAAGGCCCGTTCCGGTGATCTAGCACCATTTAGAGTCTTATTAATGGAGTGGGAAAGCTAATTGTGATTAAAGTAACAAAGGTGCTAAAAAGAGCTAATTCTGCACTGAAGGGCAAAGTAGATTTTTAAAAAGTGAATAAACAGGGAAAAGACGGAGTAGCTGCTCTTTAAAAATACAGAGATCAGTAAGTGAGGATTCACTTTTTTATTAGCCCAGGAATCTCAGGGGAGAGATGCGTCTGCATTCCCAGTGCCTGAGACTGAACAGCTCTTAATAAATGGCATGCCATCGATGCTGGGCCTGCCTGCTTTATTACCATGACTACTGCACTCTGCTTTTATAGAAAACTAAATATTGAACAACGAGCAGGTGCGTGGAGGATCCCAGCCCTCCCAAGCCATCAGTGCCGTCTCCACGGGCAGCCCATAGCCCCCGTGGCTGTGGCCAGGTGGCAGAGACGCGTGGGGCACAGATCTGGCCGAGCCGAGGTGACAAGGAGGGCAGGAGACCCTCCTCCGGGCAGCTGGAAATGAACGCCTGGACGGAGCAGAGCTTTTCCTGCCAGCAGCTGCGGGACAAGCGAGATGGGTTGCTGTGCGGGTGGCTGTCCCTCGGGGGCACAGAGCGGGGCCAGGAGGGGACAGGGACCTCCTCCTGCCAGTGCCACCTTGCAGTGCGGAGTGGCGGAGGACAGCACAGCGCCTGAAGCTGATGCGCCTCAGGGAAGGACATGCTGCAGAAGCAGCCAGTGCCAGCCTCCCTGCAGGCCTTGGCTGCCGGTTTTCACCACGCTCAGGGACCCAGAAATTAAGCAAACATCCTGTGGATCCTTCCCATCATGACTAGTGCATGGGGCAGCAGAGAAGGAGTCTGCAAATCAGGACTGCTGGAGGTTACTGCTTTTGTAAATAGATGGCATGCAAGCGCTTGAGGTAAGCGTGATGGGAGGAGAGCCCAAGCCTCAGCACTGCTCCTGCTCTGCGGAAATACCCTTTTTCTTGTCCTGCATTTGGAGGGCTTCCCAACACCTGACTCTGCCTCGCAGCTCCTGGACCTTGGCTCTCTGGGTGCCCCGGCGGCTTTCTGCTCCCCAGTGCTCTCCCACCCTTGCTGTGCATTTTTATTCACCCCTCTAAATGTTCTAATACTGTAAAAGATCCATCAGAAACCTTCCACTCCAGAGGGATATATATTATCTAAATTTGATAAGACAACTTAATTTCTCTCCGTGTCTGTTACTGGCGATAAAACTGGGAGACTTTTATGACCTGGAGTCCTCTGTAAGATTGTCAGGAACTTATTATACAAGGTATAACTGGATTTCTCTCCACAGATGGCTCGCAGCCATGAGCTGTAACGCAATTCTGCAGCACATTTGGTAGAATAAATGCAAAGAGCTTGTTACAGTGAGTTAGATAAGGGAGACGGGAACACGGCTCTTGCAGGCTAATTCGGAATCTGATCTGCCTTTTCCCTTGCTGTGAAGGACGACTTGGAAAAGTGCATTTCACACCAGGGAAGAAGCCAAGCACTTCCCAGAGCCACCTGGGGCCAGTGTGGCAGCCAGCACGGCACTTGTGGTGGGGACGGGCCCGGCAGCGCCCTGGTGCTCGTCACACGGCAGCAATTTCGCTGGCAAACCCCAGCAGGTACCTTCCCGCGTGGCGATGAGAGACAGCAGGTCCCTCTCTGAGGCTCTTGCGGCATGCTCATCCTTTATAGTTATCACACAGCCCATTCTGGCTCTGACCAGATAAAGACTGGTGATTTTTTATTTACTGATTTTTTATTTCAGCATCCTGTGGGCAGGATGCCACAGAGCACACTCATTTATCTCAATTTGCTCCCTCCCACCTCCCTTCCCTAATTTTTCAGCAGAGCCTTGGAGGTGAAAGCCTTATCTATGCAGCTCTCCTGCACTTGGAAAGCAATCTTGGCCTCTCCTTGTAGAGGCCCTGACAGGGCTATTTACTGTCAGAGCGGCGGCCATGCGGGCCGGGGATGCCGTTGGTCCCTCCGCAGCCACGGGCAGCCCCACGCTGCGCCAGCCCCAGCTCTGCGTGCCCGAGGCTCATGGGGAGCTGCTGGGGCTCTGGGTCACACCGCTCCCCGTGCGAGAGCTGCGCCCCAGCAGCAAACGCTCCCCAGGCTCAGACTGGGCCATAGCAAACGTGACCTGTTGGAAGCGATTGCCCTGTGATGGCACCTTCCTCTCCAGCACTTCTGGCTGTCCGCTCTTGCTGCAAACCCCGGTGCAGGTGGTCCCGACCCTGCAGCCCTGTGCCAGCCCTGCTCCTGGCTGTGTCCCGGGCTCCGTCCCTGAGAGCTGCTGCTCCCAGCCCTCAGCCCCACGGGGACGGCAGCCTTGCCCAGACCCGGAGCGTGCAGCACAATGTGGCCACATTAATTCTGGCGAAATACGTTGTTACGTGCATCAGGTTTTGTAATGGAACATGTTTAAAATTCAATAGAAAGAAAGATTAAAAAAGAAGTTTCTTATCTAAAGGAGCCATAGAGTCAGTGAAGAAATTATGAAAGTCTCGTTGTCCAAGGTTAAAGAGTGAGAGCTGAGGCATGAAAAGGCAGGAGATAAGATGAAATGTTTTCTGTTCAAATGAATGGGCTCCACTCTGCTCCGTAATAAATGATCAGTGTCAATATGACAAATTAATTCTGCATTGAGTTCCATTCAGTGTGCAGTGGGTGGGGAGGGGTTGGGTGGAGGGGCCGAGTCCCAGCCGCAGCCTCCCACCAGCCCAATCAGGGCAATGGGGCGAAACAGGGAATTTGCAGGCTGTTGTTCCAGGAGCAGCTCCTGCAGGACGGTGCAGACAGCCCCCGGGCTCACGGAGCTGCAGGGCACGCAGGGGATCGGCCCCACCACCCCCGAGCTACCCCTGGGCTGCCGCTGCACCAGGGCTCTGCTTGAGCCCCCCCGGGCTGGGCTGTCCTGGCAGAGGGGAGCGGGTACCCCAGGAAAGGTGGGGAGTAGCTACCACAGGGCACCTGCACCAAGTGCTCCTCACCCCCTAGGTACTGTGGAGGGGGACAGAGAGGGGCTTCCAAGAGTTAAGGGGATGGGGATGACATGTCCTGGGCTGGCAGTTGCCACAGCAGAGCCACGCCAGCACAAGATGCTGCTGGCAAAGCAGCCAGGTGACCCCGCAGAAGAAATTGGACCTTTTAAAAGAGACAGTGATAAATGAAGCTCTGTTCCAGCTCACAAGGCGCAGCGGGAAGGGGCAGGGAGCTGCTGCCAGGAGCTGCCCGCTGAAGGTCACACAGGAGCTGGATGGTTCTGCCACGTGGGACCTGTGGCTGTGCCTCCCCTGCCCTGCCCCGCTGCCATCCTGCCCGAGGCCCCTGGGGCAGCCGCTGACACTGCTGGGGGCTCATTTCTCGCTGAGCAGCAGTGAACCCAGGGATGGGAACATGCTGCTCCTCGGGGTGAAAAGCCGGCTCCCCAGCATGCCAAGCCCAGTGGAGCAGCCGGTAACCCCAGCTGCCACTGAGGTGCCCATGCTGGGATCAGCCTCTGGCCAGCCCCAGTCTGCACCGCAGGGCTGGTTCAGAGCCACGCTGCACCAGGCCAGCAGGTCCAGCACAGACACTGCCATAACAGCACCGTTCTTGTCCACAGGAGATCCTTGGCACAAAGTGCACTCTTGCAGAAGACAAATAGCAGCTGACGCACAGCACGGTTACTCTGTGTTTATCGCCAGCTGCCCGAGGGCAAGAACAGGTGAATTCACACCAGACTTTGTACGTCTGTGCCCAGAGCTGTTGCAGCCCTGAGCAGCCCCCTGCCCCAGCACCGGGTGCAGGTAGGGCTGGACAGCTTTGTCCTCAAGCCAGGCCAGACTGGCTGTGGCCATCAGGCCCTGGAGATATCCCCTGCAGCCCCCAGGGATGCACCCACACATCAGGGGCCACATCTGTGCCCTGCAGGCCCCAAGCAGACCATGTCCCACCGCAGGGCTGAGCTGTGTCCACTGGTGTCGTAGCGCTGGTGGGGCCAGGAAGCCAGGCTTCCTTCGGAGGCACAGGGGGCAGTCCCATGCTGGCACTATGCACGGTGTGTGTGCTGCAGGGCTGCTTGGGCCGCACACTCGCAGCACCCAGCGCTGCAGACTGCAGGGCCAGCTCCTGGAAGAGCTAACAGCCTTCCCCATCTTGTTCTGAGAACACACACTGGAGCCAGAATTGAAAGAGCATCTCAACAGCCGCGATTAAAATAAGAAAATGAGTATAGAAATGATGTTTGTTAAAGGGAAATAGCTAACATAATCCTCAAAGGATTTTTCCTTTTGACTTAAAAAAAAAAAAATCTAATATCTTCATTTCCATACCTTTTTTAAGCTAATTTGTGGAAAATTAAAATGGTGAGCCCACAAAGGCTGCAGTTTAATTGAATCTTGCATCAGCCCTTGGTGAGCAGTCTCTCTTGGATTCCTTGATTAGTTCCCTCCATTAAATCATTTTTGCATCGTTTAGTTGAGATACTGTCTTCTGGCGGGTCTGGGACTCAGGGACCTGGATAACTCAGTCTCCATCTGAGCAGATGTAAAACGACATGCCATGCTCTGGAGAGTCGTCTGATTTGGACTCCTGTGTCCCTGGGACTCGCTCTGGCACTTGCCCAGTGCTGGAGCCCAGCTCCAGGAGCAGGCACAGCCAGCAGCAGGAGCGTGGCACATCCCCATGCCCTGGGCACCACGTGGGGAGCAGGGCTGCAAGCCCAGGAGTGGCAGCAAGGAGGGAAGCAGGAGCAGAGCTCAGCATCAGACTGCTGAGAGAGGGTGTGGGACGCTGCAGGGACCGCAGCACGACATCCTACAGGGGAATCCTCCTCTCCCTGCCTGGCAGTGCCCCATGCACAGATCAAAATATAGCAACCAAACTTTGCCACAGGGCACAAGGGCAGGATGCGGCCACAGTGCCAGGAGCCACATGAAGTTCACCTGCTCTCTCTCTTGCTGAAGAACCCTTCTCTAAGCGCAGATGAATTACACCTACCAGGGATGGCTCATAACTTAGTGGGAAGAGCGTTTACAGCATCCCTGTCTTACGGCACATCAACCCCACAGGGACAGAGCCAGTAAATCTCTGTGAAGGCAAGCACGGGCCTTGCAGCCCCCTCGTGAGCTCTGTGTGCACTGGGGCAGCCAGCAGGGCCCCCCTCGGCACACTGTAGCCCCGCGGCACTGGGCAAAGCAGGCTGCCCTCAGGCACTGCCCAAGCAACCCTGGCACCTCTCCCTACCCCAGCCTGCGGCGTGCAAGGTTTCTGATGGCCCTGTCAGGCTATCATGTCCTGTAGATTAAAACAGATTTATATAAAGTCCTTTTCACCCCATTAGATTACTCTGGATTAACCTTGATCTCAGTAATAGATGCTATAAATGTAAGTCCTGCTCAGGGGGATTTTATCCATATGTTCTTGGAAGGCAGAAAGTAGATAAATTCTTAGAGAAGGTCTTACCGAACGATTAGGAAGATTTAACCTCTTCCCAGCCAGCTGGAGCCGCGTGCCCCGCTGCAGAGCAGCACATTCCCAGTGGCACAGCAAGTGCTGCAGCACATCCTGGCTGCTCCCTGGGGAGCGCCGTGAGGCTGGCACCTGGCCACTGCGGAGCTGCCCGCAGCCCTGCCCGCTCGGCTGCCCCCAGGGGTGCTGCAGGAGGCGGCACCGCACACGCTGCTGCTCTGCTCCTGGGGCTGGCTTCGGTGCTGCCTGGCTCTGCAGCAAAGCCTTGACTTCACACCTGAGAGCCCCACAGCAACTCCTTCCAAGTCCCTCAGGACCGAGGGTGCCCCAGACTGAGGATTACCGTCAGGCACCTCAGCTCTGCTAGGAAGTCCTGTGCTGCCACTCCAGAGCCAAGAGGCTGGTCTTGATTTATCGTTTGTGGGTTCTGTGAGATCTTCATGCTTTTTCCTACAACAGAAGGGAAAAGCCTGTTGGGCAGAGCAAACCAGAGTTGTTTCAATGTTTGGTAGCCAAGAAACAGTTAATGCAATGAGTAATGAAGACAGGGCGAGGAATTTCAGGCAGTTGTAATTGCACAGGAAGGAGGGAGCTGTCCCCCCCCTCCCTAGGCTGCCCCTGCCCAGCAGATCACAGTACAGGGCAGCCGCACACACCCAGAGCTGTACCCAGAAAGGGTGGCAGCAACAAGAATTAATTCCCCCATCCCCTCCTGCTGCTATTAAATTGCTCCGAGTGTGAGCTGGATCCAGAGCCAAGCTCAGCTCTTCCAGGAGAGTTTGGCCAGCAAGCTGCGTTCTGCTTGCTGATCACAGAAGCACCTAACATGGGAAGGGGAGTTTGGCACCAGTTTGGGCTGCAGACCTGGCCCTGGTGGAAACTGCTGCGATCACGACGACAAAACAGAAGACGGGCGCAAGCTGTTGACAGCAGCAACAAAGGGGAGTCAGCTCTGCAAAGCTAGGCAGTACTGCAGGCAGCCTGGGCATGCTCTGGGTGGTCCACAAACACACATCCTTCTCCACAGGACCCACAACGACCCTGGCTGGGCACAAAGCAGTATTTGCACAAGACAGCTTGTGTCTCTGGGCTCTCCTAATCTCGAGGGCAAAGTGGCTGGTGGCTGCTCCCCGTAGCAGTCAGCTGGATCGGCGCTGCTGCCAGCAGCTCTTGCAGGAGAATCTCTCTTGACAACCTGCTCCTCTCTGCCCTGAGCAGCCCTACTGAGCAGCACCACAGTAATGCCGACTCCTGCATAATGCCACTGCCACAGTGAATTTGCAGAGCATCTGTCTGTGCCTGACAGGCAGCCAGGTTCCCTGTCCGGAGGCACATCTCTTTGGAGGCTCTGCAGCTGCACCGTGCCGCACCAACCTTCCCCTGGTGACCCGGCTGCTCGGCACACCCCCAGCACAGCCTGCCCGGCCCCCGCTGCCCCGGCCTCCTGCACACCACTGCTGGCTGGAGCTCTCGGGACGCATCTGGTGCCGCTTGGCTCGGGCATACCAGATCACTGCATGGAGCCACGAGAGCCCCCGATACTCAAGAGGCCTGCCAGGGCGGTTGCTGCTCACAAAGCGGGGTGGGCGTGTGGGCTGGCAGCAGCCAGGGGAAGGGTGGGCACCCCCCATCCTCATGCTTGCACAGCTCAGGAGCCACCAGCAGCGGGGAGTGCAGAGAGCCCCGGCCCCGTGCCACACCATCCCCAGCGGCAGCGTCCCCAGACACCGCCTCGGGGTGCCAGCATTTGTCCTGCCATGCTCCCCTCCTGGGGGACCAGGAGGTCTTACCAAGACACACAGAAATTCTGCCTGCTGCCATGAGCTGTCACCTCTGATTCTGCTGAATATTTAAAAACTGCCTGAATCTGAAGTGACAAATCCATCATTGACCATCTGCCACTCCGCACGGTCACCCTGCAGCAGTCCCTGACATTTCCAGCTCTGCCCTGACAAGAGCCAGTAACTCAGAGATGAAAGGCATCAGCTTCAGCAGCCTGACAGGGCACTGCCTCCCTGCCAGCCCCTGGCCTGCTTAGCATCTCAGGCAGAAGGGACAGCCCGGGCAGGAGAAACCCTCCCTGCCTGGCGCAGGCGGGTGACAGGCAGTTGTCTCCTGCCAACCCACAGCCCCACACGCATCACTCAGCACTCACGCCAGCCTCCCTGCAGCAGCACAACACACAGGAAAGAGCCGGTGGGGCACCAGGAGGCACAGCCACCCCCAGGCCAGCCAGAAGCAGCACCCAGGGCACTCCCAGAGGTGGGGCTGCCACCAGCCCAGCTTCCCCCAGCACGTCCCAGTGTGGGCAGCTCCCACCCGGGGCCCAGGAGCCTGCTCCGTCCCCTCCGCAGGGCTGAGCACCGGGCTCTGCCACTCCACAGGAGGACCTGGGCGGATACGTGCTTGCCCTCAGGGAACAGCCTAACTGAAGGCTCCCTCCCTCTCACCAGGTGATCGCTGTCTTTTTACTCCTCAGCAGATCAGCTCTTGCAGCCTGCAGACCCACGACTCCTCCAAGATGACAGCAGGGAAAGAGCTGCTTTGAGACAGGGTCATTCAAAGAAGAGGAGCCAGAGTTAATTGCCACTCGTCACTTTAGCAGCAAAACACTTGTGCTCCTCTGCTCAGCTGCAACAGCTCCTGCAAAGTGAGCCTACGCTCAGAGCCCCATCTCCCTGGCTTCACAAGGGATGTGGAGGGGCTGCCCTCACCGGAGGTGCTCTCCACCCCAGCTGCTCCCACACAGCGTGCAGGATGAGCGTTGAAACCTCCAGATTCCCAGCAAGGTTGCTGCATGCTGGAGCCTGGTTTGGGGCTCAGTGACAACCAGTGGCATTGCTCATTACAAGTCAGCGGCAGTGCAGGCATCCTGGGCCCAGTCCCAGAACCCCAGCAGAGCACTGGGGCTGCCCAGGAGCCCTGCATGGGGCCCAGGATGCACTCAGGCAGGTAGCCAGGCTCCTGGGGCTCCAGGAAGGGATCCCAATGCTCACTATAGTGGCTGCTCCAGGTGCCTGCAGAGCCCCTCCTGGCCGTGCTGTCGCTGAGGCACTGAGCTGCAGCAAGCCCACAGGGCTCCGCACTACTTCTGCCGGGACCACAGCAGCTTGATGAGGGGAGGCAGTGTGGCTGGGTGCCAGGAGACCTCACGGGAGATGCTGGGGGCTGTGGCCCTACGCCTCCAGCTTGGCTTAGACCCCGGGCAGAGACAGCAGGGCTGCGGGAGAGCTCCCGCCTGCCGCTCGCTCCATACTTGTAGCTGGCACAGAGCTGCAATTTACAATCAACCTGCTGTTTGAGCTAATTGTGCTGTAATTGCTGAGCTGTGTTCCCTCCTGTTTCACCAGAGAGCGGCAGTTCTTACGCGCCTCTTGGCAAGCTGGCACATCCCGTGGTTGGCCCCTTGCTCAGCCCGCCTGCTCCCACCCCAGCTGCGCCTCCAGGCAGAGGCAGCTCTCCTTTCCCTCCCTCTGCCGTCTCCAGTGCCTGGAAGCCACTGGTCCCTCTGCAAGCCCCACTGGAAGCAGCTGCTGGAGTGTGACCAGGCACTGCTGTGCCACGGGGGCACGGGTGAGCAGTTGACAGGGCACTCCTCCAGGAGACCTCCCTGGGAAGGCATCTTGCCAATGCTTCATTTTGATTAGATAAATTTTGCACAAACAGAGGAGCAGAGCAGACCTTGCCTGAGTTGCAGGTGCTGGCAGGACAGAGCCTGGGGAGCCCGTTGCCCCCACAGGAAGGTGATGCCGAGCACTAAGGAGGAGAAATGCCAGGTTATCAATTGTAATTAAAGGACACTGTCACTGGAAGGGCTGGGCTGGCTCCCAGCAGCTCCCTGTCATTTCCCTGTGCTGACTCCACAAAACCTGAACATCCTCCATGCTATTTAAAAATCCCATCTTTAATAACTCAGAGACATCTGAACCCCACAGGACAGGCACCAAGGGGACATCAGACATGACAGGGAGAAGTGCAAGGGGAAGCTGGTCCCTGGAGAGCCAGGGCAGATGTCTCAGGGGCTGCAGAAAACCCCAGCCCCAGGGCAGAGGGGGCAGCCCCAGGCTTGGTGCCCCAGAGCTGGGTTGGTGCACCGGGGGCCTGAGCTGGCAGCACCACTGGCACCGCTCAGTCCTGCAGGTTTGGGGGTGGGGGGGCAGCCCCAATCCTCCTGCTGGTACCCTGGAGCGGCAGGGTGTGCAATCAGCACTAATCAGATAGCAAAATAATTACTGGGCCTCCTGCAGGGAGGTGATGGATGCAGCGTGCCCAGCTGGGGGGGGGGGGGGGGGGGCCGGGGGGGGGGCCCCGGCCGCCCGGGACGACCCCCGGGGGGCCAGTTTTCCCCCCCAGCCCCGTGTCCCCAGGCCAGCAGCCGTTCCTTTCAGTGCCTGGCTGCTTCTCCTCCAAAACTGATGTCATATATTTTTCCAAAACTATTTATAAAGAATGTGTTAAAAACTCACGACATCTTGATTGTTTCAGTCAAAAGTTACTTTTGAAAGGCCATTTTTCTAAGAAAACATGCTCTTCTTCCCTTTCCCAAGAGCTTCCTTCCAAGCGCAGCGTTTCCCACGGAGTGTGGTGCCAGTGGTGCACATCCTCGCTGTGCCCCTGCCGTCACCGCGGCTCGCGGCTGGCAGTGTGGCCGGGTGCCAGGGGCACCACGCCACCGCTAGGAGCTGGCAGGCGAGCCCTGCACACGGCATGGCAGGACATTCACAGCCCGTCCTGAGCACAGGCTCGTTCCTTCACACGCCTTTCCACCTGACAGGCTGAGGCCTATGTAAATTCCCACCATAATTACTCTGAGAGCTATCAAACTATCTAATTTAATTTCTTTGTGAAAATAAATAGCTAAAGTGGCCCTAGGTACATGCATAAATACTTCAGCTTTATGTTGGGCCTGTTATTACTTCTCCCAGCTTGTGTAGTTGTAATGCACACTTAATAAGTACATATTTATTGCACGTCTCATCCTGGTGGAATTGTGAAGAGTTTTTGCTGAGTAAGCAGGAAAACAGCTTAGTTCGTAATAAAAAAGGGAGGGAGTTAAAAGAAAATATGCTGGGTAATTAATGATCGGGCTTTGAACAGTCATAATTTTTTATTAAGCAACTATGCAAATATGGTGTGATGTGTTAGTATTCGAGGACTTTTTCTAACATTTATGGTGGCTATGTAGTAAGACTGTCTCTCTTGTTCTTTATGCTTGTGTGCACAGAGACACAATGGTGAGCAGACACGAGCATTTCCAAGTGTTCATGCGGGTATGTGTGCGCAGGGAGTGCATGCCACGTGCACACAGCCCCGACCAGCACGCACCCATACAGCTCCCCGGGTCTGCACAGTGCCATGACTCCTCTTCATCCTCGCCTGCTCTCATCCACCGGCTTTGTCTTTCTGCTGATTGCTTTGCCTCTCCTATACATTTGCTGTATGCTTCATTAATCCTGATAAATATGTGTATTAGTGCTTGCACAGGGCTGGGAGAAGAAGCTCCAGAGATGCTGCTGGTGCCGAGCCCAGCGTCCCGCTCCCGCTCCCACTGACCAGTGCCTGCAGCTGTTGGTGCCGCAGCCCCCAGGACAAGGTCATGCTGCGCACCTGGCACCCGTGGCTGTGGAGGAGGGAGAGCCTGCAGTACTGGCGCGCGGGACAGGCAGGGAGTAAGGCGATGGGCCCCTGGGGCTGCTCCTGGAGCCTCATCCTTCCCAAGAGCCTGCAGCAGCCCTGCAGAGCAAAATTCCTGTGCAGAGCTGCTCCATCCCCAAGCACCAGCACCACAGCCACACAAGCCAGGGCAGGCAGGTCACAGAAAGCCACTGAGCTGTGGCCAAACCAGACAGGGATATTGCTCCTCCAGTCACCAATGCCCTCTGCACCCCATGCACACCAGGGTCTCATTGGGGCTGGCAATGCTGGAATACGAGAGAGCCCTGAAGAGAGCGGGGGCTGCCTCTGAGCAGCACATGGAGGCTAAGCTCCCTGAATGAGTCTTGCTGCTCTGCAGTCAGAAAAGATGGTGAGATGGAGCAGTTTTTGTTGCACTGAGCTGGAGCTTGCTCCCTAGGGAACAGACCTTGAGCACCCGCCCCACAGGAGCGTGTCTTGAGCAGCGAGGCAGGGAAAGGCACCGGCTGGTGAGCAGAGCCGGGTTCGCAGGAGCAACAGGGCTGTGGCAAAGCACACAGCCATGCTGGCAAACAGCAGGCTGAGCTCCCCATTAGCCCTCGTTAGCACGTGGCTGAAAGACAACAGGAGTTTAAATTAAGAAGACATCACAACAGTCCCAACTGTGTTACCGCTGTGTTCAGAAAGAGCCCGACAGCTGCTATTTAATATACCTTCTTGATCTGTCAGGGCATATGCACGCTGTGCAGAACAACATCTGTGCCTCAGCACACGCATGCTTCTGCATGGCTGCACACCTCCACTCGCAGCCAATGCCTTGCCCTGCACGTGCCCACCGCTACATAGGCATGTGTGGGGGCGAGGGGGCAGGACAGAGACCCCGCTCAGCCCCTCTGCCTGGTCCAGGGCCTGGGGGCAAGGCTCAGCCGCTGTGGAAGGAGGGTGCTCCTACGGCCCCAAACCGCGTGTGCAGCCAGGGTGTGCCCCCTGCATCCTCCTGTGTGTGGCCTCTCCAGCAGTGACACCGGCACCCCGCAGGCACGCTGGCATCCCAGGGAGCCCTGGGATGCTGGGGGTGAAGCCTGGCATAGGCTGGTGGTGCAGCAGGAGGACAGTGTCCAGTGTCACTGCCAGATTACTGCTGTTGGCACCATGAAATGGTGATGCTAGAGCTCGGTATTTATACCCCATGTCCCCAGCATGAGGCTTGTTAACGACTCCCACTGACACAGGGCAGCTGGTGACTGTCATGAGAAGGCAAAAAAAGAAGCAACTTGCTTGTGGGCACAGAGGGAGCTGGCAACCATGCAGGGGAGGCACAGGCAGCTGATGCTGAGGGCGTGAGCTAGGCCCTGTCGCCAGGGACCAGCTTCAGTTCGCTGGTGCCCCATGCTGCTGCTGTGCCTGCAGGCTCATCTGCCTGCCTATGGCCAGTCCCTGCTGGCCTGCAGGAGGCTGGATCAGCGACGACGTCTACCCTTTGCCCTGTGCCAGGACATGCAGAAAGGCTGAGGGTCATCCAGCCTGTGAAGGGAAGGGGTGGCAGGACTGTACTGCCCGGGGGTATGGCACAGAAATGGGATGCTCCCACCAAGCAGTCTGCGCCCACTCCTCTGCACAACAGACCCCCAGGCAGTGAAATGGGTGTGCTGAGCGCAGGGATGAAGCACCAGACACCCCCTAATTTCAAAAGTGGGAAATGGGAGAAGGAAAGGTCATCTTCCTGCCCCCCTTCAGTGTAGGAACAGAGCGCTGCAGCACAGAGCTTAGTGCAGACCTGCTGCCTCAATTATTTATAGGTACCATGGGTAGAACATGTTTTAATGACATTTGTGCTGGAGCTCAGCAGTGCGGATCTGTGCTGAGCCAAAAGGAATATGTCAGAGACTTTACAGATGGTAAAAGCAGCATGTCAATCACAGCAGCAGACTCACCTCGGTCCTCATATCTGCTCCCCTTGCCCTACAGAGAACCGCCCGCAGCCCCCGTGATGGATTGATGGGCAAGCCCACAGACACACAGTCGTAAGTCACTGGGCTTTTTTATGGGTAAATCACAAGTAATAAGCTTTCCCACTAGAATTAGAATGACATCCTGGAAAATTATGTTCTGGTTTTACAGCAGATGACAGAAAGCAATGGGCTCCTTGGAAGGGGGTGCCCATCCTCCCTTCAGGCAGCTGCAGGGCAGGACCGCAGCACCCCCCTGGCAGCCCAGCCCTGCTGGGGACACCATCCCGTCCTCCCTTCCCTCTCTCCGCCTCTCCATCTGCCCCATGCTGGCCCTCCTCAGCCCCAGGCTGAGGCAGGGCAGAGCTGTTTGTATGGGCACACTTTATTGGGCTGGGAGAAGTTGGGGAGAACCAGGGAACCAGGAAGTCAAGTGGGAGACCGAGGTCGCAGGATGGCACCGCACTGGCCTGAGGCTGGGCTGTGACAGCTCCGCAGGCAGGGCCGTCCTGCACCAAGGCAGCCCCAGTGGTGGTTTCTGAGTGTTGCTGTGCTGACTGTTACCATTAGAAGCTAGCGCTGTGCTAACTTCTGAGTGTTACCCAGGAATGTTCACCTGCAAAGGCTGGAAATGTGAGCCCAGACTTGCAGTCCTGCACCCAACTTCCCTCTGTGGCTGGGGCTCTGCAGGGCAGGCTCCCAGTGCCTTCCTGGCAGCACCAGAGGCTGCGGAGCACACCGCCGGCCACGGCACGCTTCATCACTGCTGGAGCCTTCCTGGAGAGGAACCCAGGATACCAAGCTGTGATGCTGCAGCATCTTCAGCTCTGCCGTGCATCCGACAGCAAGCCTTGTTCTGGGATTTAAATCTAATTGGTCCTAGTCTCTCTTTGCATTTCTGCTTGCAGAATGTCATTTTCTTCAGAAAAAGCTCTTTTGCAATTACTGTGAATTACACATGAAAAGCAAGCGACCACATATTGATTGGAGCACCAGGAAAAGCACCAGAGCCATTTAGAGTAGATTAACTTTTTCTGGAAAATGGTTTCACAGTTATTTAAAGAGATTAATCAGTTCATTTCAGGTCGTTTACCATTGTTTCTATGGCTCAGCATCTCCCCAGCGCATGGCCTGGAATCTCCTCCAACGCAGGAAGAGCTGAGGCCTTCCCAGGCAGAGGGAAGGAGCCCGTGTCCCTGCGGCACGCGCCCAGGGTGCTGCTCGCCTGTCCCTGCCGGCAAAGCCCGTGCGTGCTCATGGGACACTTCCTGAGTGAGCAAAAACATGAGCGTGGTGCAGAAGGAGCTGGGGCTGGCCTGGAGAGCAGCGCTTCCAGGAAGCAAGCCTACCGCAGGCACTGCCTGGGTGCACGGGATGCCAGCAGAGCCGTGGGCAATGTTGTGAGAACCAGCGTGAGGTTTCATCCGCATGGCAGCCGGCACGGAGCTGGGGCTGCCCCTGCATGGATGCCACACGCGGTCACGGCACCTGCATGCCCTCGTCTCCCTCCCGCTCGCTGCAGCGGTGGGGGCACAGCCACCCAGCGCCCCCAGGCAGGGCAGGCTCCCGCCCTGAAATGTTTCAAAGCATTTTTTTCTTTGTGAAGAAAGTACAGAAGTCAAATAGCTCCTGTGGTAGAATATTTTCCAAATGTCAACACAATCTGTGCTACATTACGGCTAAATGTGATAATCTTAACGCCTGGCTTCTTAATGTCAGTGGCACTGGATTCTGATGGATTGACAGACAGCCAGAATGACATGCAGTCATAGCTGATAAGGGCTCTCTCCAGGGAAATCACAGCTTTTTAAAGATGTTGGCAGCTACTAGCAAGTACCTTTTTTTATTTAAAAGGATTACAAGCATTGATTGCACTTCCTGTTTTCTTTTTATCACATTTCTGCACCAAGTGAAGCCTGTGTAGCAAGCCGAGCCTTTCAGACAATTATTTTGGAATAATGAAGGTGTGTCATGTTGGCTGTAATGAGTATTTTCAATGCCTAATTTGCGTGCAATGTGAAGGGATTTCAGCAGCTGCCTGGCTCCTGGCTAAAGGTGAGTGGCTTCTGACCACAGAGGAAGCTGCTGTGGGCTGACTCAGCTGGGGACGAGTCGGGGTGGATCGCTTCTGTTAGCAGTGCGTGCTTCCCGCAGCAGAAGAGGGATTAAAACCTCTCCAATTACCATGGTTAAAACACTCGCTGAGGGGATGCATCCTGATTAGAAATGGCTGGTGCCTGCTCCCCACAGTGAACAGCTGGACTAATCCATGCTCACCTGAGCAGCCCCTCTATGCCAGAGATGTAGGCAGATGAAAAATATATGTCCGTAGAAGTACATTGTGGCTACATAGGGCAGTTATTATCCCAGCGCCACAAACACTTGCTGTCCCCAGCAAGAGATGAGGGATGTCTAAGAACATGTGCTTGGCATCCTAACCACAAACAACTGGTAAACGCACCAGCAGACGAGGCAGGTGGTGGCATGCCAAGCTGCACATCTCAGAAGAGGCAAACACTGGGGGGCTTAACTCCCTCTGCTGCTTTACCCTTCCTCGCTGCCACAAGGTGAAGGGCCAGGTGCTGCCCAGCACCCAGCAGCCATGAGGGCAGGCTGGGCTGAGGTCTGGCCTATAGATGAGGCTGTCCAGTTACTGTACAGCGACCCCTCTTTGTTTTTGCTGTGTTGGTATGATGGCTGCACATCTTGATTGCATTGAATCCTGGATCCAGCTTTGCAAAGCCCAATGTCTTTCCCTGAGAATCTGAAGGATAGCCATTAAATCTGCACTGCTCTGGAAAAGGATCACAAAGCCAGAAGAAGACCCACACCTGAGTGCTCCTTTTGTGCTGGGCCAGGGGTGCACGTGGCTTGGGACACATCTTTGCAGCTGCAGGGGCGAGACCAGCCCAGCGGGTCCCCACAGGCCAGCGCGGCGTGCTTGCCTTCTGGAGCTCAGCAGCACCATTCACTTCCCAGCTCACGTCCTCAGAAAAGCCATTCAAAAACCAAGGAACTAATTACCTGCAGGAAGACACATATGAGGACTGTTGGAATGCAGTCTGCTGGGCCATCTGTGTAACTGCTCTGTCCATCCGCTGATCTCCAATGCTCTTCCTCACAGCGCCTTGGCATCAGGCAGGATTACCTGGAACATCACAGTTTGGGGACGGGTTGGGGGGGTGGGGGGGGCGGGTTCTGGGACAGGCTGGCAGACAGCAGAGCTGCAGCAAGGAGAAAGCACAAACTGGAGCACCATGGCACAGTGAGAAACCCCTAACAAGTCACAGCTGCTGTCTTTGCACTGAACACAAAGAGAAGAGATGCAAAACTGAGATTATTCTGAGCTGCAAGAATCTGATACCTACCCTAAAGGAAGCTCGAGGTCTTCATAAATGAAAGGATGTGGGGAGCTGTGATATTAGCTATGGCAGATGTGGTTAAAGCAGCCAGCTTGCTGGTGATGGAGCAGCTTCTTGGAGGATTTGGGGGGGAAAGGTGATCACTTTCCCAGGAAGTGTATTACCAAGGCAAGTGGGAGGCAGAGACTTACATGGCCTTGCTTGCACTTAGTTACCAGAGATGTATTTGTCTCCTGAGGGTGCAGATATCACTGCCTTTTTTCATTTCTCTTTAATGATCCCCACGGATCACATCCATCTTTTGTAAATAACTCCCTGGAGAAGGCTTGGACACCTTGCCTTCTGGAGTTTGCCGTGGCACAGAGCAAAGGCATTAAAGGTGATGCTGCTGCAGCATCTCTGTGCTGAGGCCGAGAGTGGAGTTGCGGCGCCCAGCTGCCATTGTGGTCTGCAAGCACTGGGGCACGAATCTCCCAGGACGCATTCAGAATGAGACCGTGGCAAATGGCACCATCCCCAGCGGCAGAGCCACAGGTGCGGGAGTGACTCTCAGCCCCCTGCAAGCCCGTAGGGTTCCTGATGGACTGTTGTTCTTTGGCAAAAGCACTGGACAAAGAGCTGCCTTGCTCCTGCAGAGCAGCTGGATGGAACAGACTTCATTCCATCAGGCAAAGAAATACCCCAACATGTAGGTGCCAGCATGCAGGGGCACAGCACCAGCCAGGTTCCTGACCCACCAGCATGCAGCAGTTGCATCTGCAGGTGCCTTCTTTGCTCCTAGAGGAGCCTGTGCTGCCCAGAACCTGCCAAGTCTGAGCACTCGCTGCCCTTCTCCACTCAGATGAGTGCTGTTAATGAGCCAGGAGCCTGCAGCCCTGGACAGACCTAGAAGCATCTTCAGCCCACAGTCACCAGCAGAGCAACCAGCTGTTGGATCTGAACCAGATCCAGATGCTGGATGCATCTGCAGAGCAGGACTGGCTTCTCCTGCAAAGCAAGGAGGAGATCAGCCTGCCCCTGCCCTGCCCTGCAGGAGCCAGGGACAGCTGTGCAACTGTTGAAGAGAGAGAAGTGCCTATAGAAAAATTTTCTCAAAGCGGTCTGTGCTGAGGGGGCATTGCACGGAGCTCTTAAGACATCTTCACAGATGCTTCTGCAATCAGAGCTCTCAATAATCCTACTCTTTTGTAGTTAAGGGTCTGGCTCTGGCTGGCAATTTGTTGCTTTGAGCTCTCTCCATTCCTCCACAATATCAAGACACAAATCCTTCTACATGGCCCAGACTCATCACACTCAATACTAGGCACTTATTACCTCCTTTGTTAGGAGTACGCTAACTTCAGGCTCTTTCCTCTGCCAGCAGGAGCTCCTAGGACAACCAAACCCACCTGATCCCCAGAAAGTCCTATGATAGCTAGACTGCTTGCCTAGGTGCCTGGAGTTGGACAGCAGGATTCAGAGGGAGCACATCTCTGTGCTTGCTGCAGCTGGAACGTGAGCGCTCTGGCTGCTGGGGACCTGGACTGAAAATCCAGGGTGCAAACACACAGCAACTGTCAACAGCTCTCTGCAAACAGCAGTTGGCCAATGTGTCCAAACTGTCAAAGCATACAGCTGTGAGTGCAGTGCTGACACACTTGCTGTGTGCAGGCAATTAACAATAATGCTTGTAAAAAGGCCTCCTCAAGGTTCACAGCTACAGAATCACTCACTGAAACTGTGAAAATAAAAACTGTGTGTACGCTGAGGTCTGGCAGCACACCTCGTGTCCGGAAACCCCTCTGGCCTCAAGACTCCTCCCTTCTGTTACAGCATCCCACTAACTGCTGTCATCACAGGTCACCCAATGTTTTTTCCATACCATTAATTGAATAACCAAGGGAGCAGGATGGGAGTGGAGGCATGGGGATGGTGAAGGATATGGAAGCGCTTAAAGACTTCAGGGATCAATAAGCCTGTTTCTGAGCAAGGACTGCAAGATGCTATTTAAATGACTGTCACTTTATTGAGGAGGTTAAATTCTGCCTGTGTTATCTGCTGACCTACATTGGTGCCACCACAGAGCTGAGCACACGTCCCCCTCTCCCAGTGCTGGCCAGCTGCTGCGTGCTACTCCCAGCCCCGGGCATCCCGCTGCCACCGGGTGCCGCAGCAGCCACAGCTGTGCACTGACGAGGCTTCCTGAGCCAGGGAAGTTCATGCTTGTGTGCTGTTAACGTGTTGCTTGTTTCCCAGTCCCTTGCCATCAAGAAAACCACCAGCAATTGATTTATTTTGTGGCGAGGATGGAGTGCCATTTATTTACATAATTTCAGTATTAAAATTGGGGTTTAATTTCTTTCTTTTTTTCCTTCTGCAGCTGATAACTGAAGACTGCACTAATACATGCCATTACCAATATGAAAATGGGTCATGGCAACAAAACCTGTTATCAAGCCCAATGGTACCAAAGCTGGGAAGAACGTGAACAGGATCCATGCTTGTCAGTGAGCAGCTGGACATCTACGAGGCTGTCTGTGACTTCAGGAAAACAATGCTAAAGATTCATGTTTTAAAGAACATTAAAAGACTCCATTGGCTAAGAAAGGATAACGGTGAGGATGCATTATCAGACTTTCTCTTTTCATTTAGCATGCAGTTTACTTCAGGGATGGTGCTAAGAAGCCTGTGCCCAGCTGTGGCCTTGCAGACTCCAGTGTTGTGTGGCTCCTGGGGGGGAGCAGAGCACGAGGTGGGCGCCGCGGGCTGCCTGGAGCACACGCTGAGTACCTCAACTAGCTGCTCACAACACAACCCGGCTTTCTTTTTCTGAAAAGATGGAGGAAGCCAAGTGCATATTGTTTTTTCATCATTTCCTTCAAATTCAGCCAGAAAAAAACCTGACCTTGCTTATGAAGACGCTTTTTCTGATGAGCATTTCAGTGAAAAATGGGAAGGAGACAGAGTAGCAGCACCCTGCCCTGGGAACCCTGCCTGGCTCAGCTGCCGGCCCTGGCAGGCAACGTGCCAGCCCAGGCTGTGCCAGCCCCCTGCCCTCTGAGCATGCCTTCATAGGACCACGTTAGAAGTGCAGCATTATGAAACAAAACAAGACATGGTAAATAAGACTCAGGCTAGATGACAAGGAAATCATTTATTTCCAGGTCCTTGAAAGACCTTGAAAAAAAATAACAAGGGTGAGGAAATCAACCTCCTAATTTTGTTTGGATAGAGAAGACTGTGGCAGCTGCCAGCTCCTCCTGCGGGTGCAGGAGGGCAGGGAGCGCAGGGCAGTGCCCATGGAGCGGCCAGCTCGCTGGGCACCGCGCTCCTCCCGTATTTACATGGGGGATGGAAATTAAAACGCAAGCGTGCGTGCATGCGCAGTGGGGAGGACTGGCTGGTCGGGGAGGGGGAAACCCAGTGGGAGGGTGGCTAAACATGTACCCTGTCAGACCCCATCTCCTATGGACAAAGCCCTACTATTGCACAACACTGTTGCTAGAGGAAAGGCCGACTCCAGAGGGACTCCGACGCTTCAGCCCGGAGGGAAAACACGTACACATTCCTGAGGAAAGAGAGGGCTTTCTTTTCTCCTGCTCTGGGATTCAGGGCATCACCTACCCTTGGCCCTGCTGCCTCTCCAGCATCATCACAGTGAACCAGTGGCACGCCAGGGCGTGGGTGCCTGCAGCCTCCTTGGAGAGACCCTGAGAAATGAGCAGCTCCTGGTCCCGGCAGAAAGCCAAGCATGGTGGCAGCGGGGAGGAGCAGCCAGGGGCAGGAGCCATGGCGAAGATGCATCCTGCCTCTCTCCACCATCAGGACTCGCGCTGTAGCCAAAGGGCCAACATCAGCAGCCGGGAAGCAAAACAGCGTAAAATGAACACGCATGTACATTTACACTGAAGCCTTCTCCAAGGATAGCAAACACTGTCTGTGGCTAAACTAAAAGGACAAACCCAGTGACAAGCCCAGGATGCGTCAGGCCTTGGGAAACCTTATCAGTTCCCTATCAAATACATCATTGATTGTTTTAAACGGGAACAGATAAGGAGCTGCAATACCAGGAGGGCTGTGGAGCACTTTCCTTTAGTAAAGAGGAAGCCCGAAGAACAAAGGTAAATCCCACCTGCCGCCTCCTGACCCACCTGTTAAAACCAGAGGTCTCATGCAAAGGAAGCTGTGCCACCCACGGGTGTTTTGCAGGTTTCTTGCAGGGTGCCAGGGCAGGGACACCCGGGTGCACCGAGGTGTCACAGAGCTGCCACCACACTTCAGCAGCAGGCAGGATGACTCCGTCCATCAACGGGGCCTTGGAGCACACCAGGATGCCACAGACAGCGCCCAGTGTGCAGGGAGCGCAAGAGGAAGCCCCTTCGAGTCACCAGTGTTTTAACTACAGGAAAGGTCTAAGAGCTGAGACGCACAGCAATTGCAGCTTAGCAGAGAAGTGTGTTTTGAAGTGAACTCCTGTGCAGCAGTCACTCTGTTCAGGGTGTGACTGTGGAGCAGCAGCTGGCGTGAGCATCCCCAGCGTGGCAGTGTGCATGGCTCGGCTCCATGCCAGCAGCTCGGGCACTGCCTGGGAGCCCATGTGCAGAAGGAAGGAGGACTCCAAAAAGTGAGCAAATGTAAGCAGAAAAAGCAGAACAGAAGTTAAAAGCTTATTTCCTTCTGCAAGGAAAAGTTCTTAAAGAAATCAAAGCACTTCAAATGCTCTGACTCAAGTGACAAAAACAATTTAGACAACAAAAGGCTCCCGGTTTGCTCTTCCTATCCTGAACTGGGCTCACTGAACAGAGCTATTTAAATGATAATTTGTGGGAGAGAAACCCCTCCAATCTCTCTTGAATTAGATTTTTCTCTTTCTTAAATTAATGCGTAGTGCTTTAACAGAGATCAGCATTAAGGAGATTACGATGGCCCCAGAGGCTCCCACAGGCACGCCAGCCTGGCCGTGTGGGTGCAACACAGCCCTGACCTGGAGGCAGCTGCAGGGAACACCCAGCTCAGGCCCACCCCGCGGCACGGCCCCCGGCAGCCACCACCAGCACCCACTGCCCCCCACTCTTGGATCCTGCCATGGCCAGAGCCCTGGCCCTGGAAGCGCCTGGAGCCTCGTGGGCTTTGGCTGGCACAGCTAGGTCTCCTCGCTGTCCTCCTCGCCACGGCGCCCCGCGTAGAGCGCTGCCAGCTGCCTGAAACGTGGCCCCCAGCCCCCCAGGTAGGAGAAGTCCTGCTCCGAGCTGCTGGACCAGGTGTTGATGGAGCTCAGGGAGGGCACTGGGGAGTCCGAGCCCTCAAAGGCATAGGTCTGGAACGAGTCGTAGGGTGGCACAGAGAGGTCCTCATCCGCCTGCTCCACCTTCCTGCAGATGTAGTCTCTGAACACGGAGAAGTCCAGGTCTGGGCTCTGCACCCACTGCGGGAGGGCATGGCGTTCGGAGGCTGGGTTTCCGCTCGGGCCCCCCTCTCCCAGCCCCCCGCCCCCATCACCGCCTTTGATCTCATTGAAGTCATACAGGCTGCGCAGGGCAGACATGTCGTAGGCCTCCGTGTCCTGCTCTCCACCCCCTTCGTCATTGTACTTGATGACATTGTCCCTCATGTCCTCGTCGTCCTCAGATGTCAGGTGGCTCTTGTGGTGTCGCTTCAGCGTGAGGATCAGAAGGACCAGCACTGGAGAAGGAACAGACAGTCAGAGCACATGCAACGGTCTCGCACGGTGCCTGGGCGCGACGGTGAGGCCCCTGTGGCACAGGACGACCCAGCAGCCCGGACCCCAGCTGCCATCCAGCTCCCAGCAGCCAAGCTTGTTAAGTAGCAGCCGTGCTGTGGCACAGGCTGGGAGAGAGACTGGCCTGGGCTCCAGAGCAGAACAGGAGCTTCCTTTTCCGTGCAACACAACCACTGTGACAGGTGGGACAGATGGCTGAATGCACGGCTGGACAGACAAACGGATTGCTTGTGCTGAAGATGAATAGGAAAGGGGGTGCATGAACCACAGCAGCAGCCAAATGCTGGGAGGGTGATTGTAGAGCAGATGGCACAGAGCCTGAGCAACGAGCCACAGATGTGTCCTGGATCATCATCCATTCATCCCATCACCTTTAGAGCACCGATGTGCACTTTATTCATTTGGGCAATTAGGCAGAAATTTGTTTGTGCTGCGTTTGAAAATGAAACCAGTGTAAAGTACACCCTATGGGAAAGGGTTTTCTAAATGGAGACACAGAGGGAGATGGGGAGCAGAGACATGCCAAGGAGAGGAGACTTCACTGAGCAAGGCACTGACATCCACAGGAGTCCTGACAGCCCTCAGGAGCCAGCTGCAAGCCAGCACTGACGCTGAAGGGCTTTCAGCAGCAGTGTCCAACTGCACAGTGCTAAACCTGAGGACACTGCAGCACACCCCCCCGCCCCCCCAGCCCCATTCCCTTCCCACATGCAAATAAGCCCCCACCTTCTCTGCTCCTTCATGTTGTGACCTGTCTCTCCAGCATAAACTTGCGCTAGTGCCGATAGCAACATGCTGGGGGCACAGATCCTGTCCTGGACAACATTCTGGTTTACATGCACCCCATCTCTATCCTGCCTGCCTGCTCCAACTCTGACCCTGCCATCTCTGTGTTACAAGTGTGACTGCATGCCCCATGCCCACCACCCTTGGCCTCTGTGCTGGGACACACATACGCCCATTTTGCAGCCAGATGCCCGCTGCCAGCACAGCTTGGCAGCCTGCACGGGGCTCTTGGCACCCACCCACCCATGGCAAGGGCAGCTGTGCTTCGGCTGCACCCCAGAGCGCCGCTTGGGGAGCAGGGACAAAGCTGGAGCCCCCACAACAGCCCTGCCCCCCTGCACTCCACTCTGCAGTGAGCCAGCAACAAGGAGTCAGGTGGCAAAGGGGCCAGGCTGCTGCAGGGTTGCAGGCAGAGCGGCCAGGGGCAGCAGGAGCCGGGCGGCACTCACCGATCAGGATGAGGACACACACCAGCAGAGCGATGAGGGCGCCTGGGCTCAGCGTAGCTGACATAGCGTAGGCTGTGCTATTGCAGGACTGGATGGCCCCGTTGCTGTCACAGCCACAGATGCGGATGGTCAGGGTTCCCGTGCTGCTGAGGGGTGGGGGGCCGCTGTCCACCACCAAAATGGGCAGCAAGTACACATCTTGCTCTTGGCGATTGAAGCCCACTCTCTGCGTGTGCACCGCAGCCGTATTGTCTGCAGGAAAGAAGCAAACCGATAGCTAAGTCACTCCCATCACAGAGCAGCAGGACCAGCATGAGCTCCTCTGTACATGGGACAAACCCTCTGGGTGCTGGGGGCTGCTACCACACGCACTTCAGCTGAACGGATGCCAACTCCAGCCATCAACAGATCAGCCGAGCAGGGAACGGTGTGCCCTGGCCTCCCGCTGTCCCCCGATAGGAGCAGAGCCAGCTCTGGCTCCCCTACGCCACGGTCCCCTGGCAGCCCTGGCGCCCAGGAGCGTCTGGCTCGGCTCCAGCAGGTGCCCTGCGCTGGCATAGGGCAGCCCGTCTCACCACCAGCACTGCTGGTGCTTAGCAAACCTGACACAGGAGCAAAAGTGCATGACAGAGGGCAAGAAGCTTCCAGAAAATGCTCTGAGAGTGGCACAGAACAGGAATCAGGGTAAGAGTCAGTCAATGACTTGGAGACCCAACCTGACCCAACCTGGCCCACTCAGGCTGGAGCGGATGGGGCTCTGCAGAGCACGCTGAGCCTGCAGGAGTGGTTATTGCCCCCAAACCTGAGAGCCATGGGTAAGGGCCCTGCCTCAGTCAGAGCCCAACACCCCCAGGGTCCTTCGTAAGACTTCCAAAAAAGCAGGCAGAGCTTCTTCGAGCCTGCCAGCTCAGCTGGCTGTCCCTGTTTGCTCAAATCCTGCTGCTTCAAGGGCTTAGCTGGCTCAAGTTTCAGTACCACTAACACAGCCACTGCATGGGACCTGCCAGTGCCCCAGGGTCAGAGATGAGCTTGAGCAGCAGCTGCACACAACCTGAAGCATGGAGGCTAAGAAAAGGGACTGAACATCAGCTCTGGACCCTGCTCATGTGTGCCACTTGCTGCCAGCCAGCAGCAGAGCAGGGTGGAAGGAAAAGGACTGAATAGCAGCTGAACAATTGTGGCCAGATGTCAGAAGTTGCTGCTGACTGTCTGCAGTCTTTATCTAATAAAACATAGATTGGCCTGGACACAGCAAGGTGCTGCTGTCTACAGACTCTTTCCTCATTGCTCCTGATTTATGCTGGACTGGCCCCTTTCTGTATCAATCAGCAATTCGATTCAAAAAGACATCTATTTTAATCTTGGCTCTTGGGCCGCCTGCCACCACGGAAATTGCCATATGGATCAGGTGCTGCACGAGAGCACCAGGGCACGGCAGGGGCAGGATAGGAGCCAAGCACAGAGCAGGTGCCCACCCGGCCGGGGCACAGGCACCGGTGGGCAGGATGCAGGCAGGTCGCAGCAGCGCTGTGCTGAGCTGGGACAGAGCAGAGTGCAGAGGGCTCAGCTGCCACAGTGCTGCATACTAGGCTGCTGCTCCCATCCCTAAGCCTCTGTACTCAGTCCTCCAGAGTCTTCCATGTTCCCGAATATGGCTGTGTTGCTGCAGAGAGCAGAGTCTTTTGCACCTTAGCTAGGGAGAGTTGGGATTTTAGCATAAAGGAGATAGGAAAACATCATCTCTCTGTGAGCTTATGTGAGAGTGCAGGGCCTGCCTTGAAGAGCTCACCTTCTGACTCAGGAAAGGCATGAACACTGGACAGAAGACCACACCAGCCAACATTCAGGGCTGCACTGAATGCCACAAGGCCAGTATTCAAAACCAAGTCTTCTGCCTGCACACAGAACCGTGCTGCAGGTTTCACTAGAAAAACTCTTCCTTTGGATGTAGCACCTTTTATCCTTCAAGAGAATTTCCTAGGTAACCTCATTCATCCCTGCTCACAACAGCACACTTCAGGCAGGCAACAACCTCAGCGCATGGACCAGGAGACAGCAATAAGGCAATAACGCATGCAGTGCCAGCACTGTGCCTGCAAGGCTGCAGTACCCAGCACTGGCTCACATTTCCTAAATCAGGCAGGATCCAAGTGCTGCAGCATCGCCAGCCTATGGAGAGGATTACCCACAAGGGGAGCAGAGGCTGCCTATGCCCCATGTGCTGCCTGGGTTCCCTGCATACAAGGCTGGGACCTCATTCCCCGCCTGGGCAGCCACCCGGCTGCAGGACGTTGCCACCAGGGCTGCAACTCTGGGAGCTGCACACGTGGCCCCAGCACAGAGGTGACCTGGCAGAGCTGCCAGGGAGAGCAGGAGAGAGGCTTCCTGTTCCCTACCAAGGGTAAGCTATGGAAAAATGAATTGTTATGCTAATCATTTGCACAAAGGTAACGAGATCTCATTTGGTGCCACTCCCTCAGCTTGCTGCAGCATAGCTGGGAGATATAAATAACATTAACGATACTATCACAGCAAGAGGCTGGGACTAACTCCTGTCTAGCCCAGCTAAATGAGCCTTGGGCATCTGGATCCAGTAGAGACACAAAGGACAGACCGAGCGAGGATCCGATCCTCAACCCGGGAAGGTTGATTTCACTCGTGCCATCAAGAGCCAAGTAACAGCCGAAGACTGCGGCCAGATCCCCGTGTGTTCTCCCACCCACACAGGTCCAAGGGAGCAGCCCCAGCCACTGCTGGGACAGGAGGAAGAAATTTCATGTTCACAGCAAAGGCAGAGCTTACCGAGGCTGGCCAGCCAGAACCCCACTTCAGGCCCCAGCGGTGGCCCCCGGGACTCAGAGCAAACTCCAGCCTCCTTCCTGGCTGCTGCCAACCCGCTGTGCCCCCTCTCTCCCTGGTGCCCTGGGACCTGCTGTCCCTGTTGGGAGTTTGCACCCGTTACTTACAAGATTCTTGCATTTCCCTTCCAGTCACAGACCAAAGAACAAGACACTCCAGAAAGGCAGCGCTGCTGCCCTGCAATGCAGTCTATTTGACTGTAGAAGTGAGGTAAATTTTGCGTAGATAGGGGAAAAACATACCCTGGAAAACATATCCAAAGCAGCCTCTTACATAACAATGTATTTTCTCTTGGTACTGCTGTGTCTTCACACATAGTTGACCCGAGACAGTTGCTGCCAGGACGTGTCTTGGCATCCTTTTGGTTGCACCAGCACAGCCTAAGTGGTTGCAGAGTGAAGCCAGACAGGCCCTGGCCCTGCAGCCTCTCTCATCTCTTCCTACGTAGCAGCTTTCTGCTAAATCCAGTTCTGGGGTCATGAGGCTGGGGAGCAGTGCTTCCCATAAGGTGGTACTGAAATTTCAGCAGATGTCAATTCACAACTTTCCTGCTCAAATGAGTTTGGACCTCCTCCACACCCGAGTTCTGCTGCCTGATCCAGTGAGGTTGTACTTTGTGACATGGTCACATCGCTCCAAAGGCTGCGCTAGGTTTGCTCTGAGGCCCCAAGCCAAACCAGTTGCTATCCTCGCCATCTTGCTACACCAGCTGACATCTTACATTCCTTGGCAGATTTCCTGTGCCAGCCTCTCCACAAACACACAGTGGTTTTATCCTGTACCACATCATACCACCTCATGCCTCAGCACCTCTATCTGCTTGAGGAGCGATTCACCAAAGGCAGAAACCAATGGGAGCCAAGTGTGCAGGGACAAGTCATGACCACTGAGAGAGCAAAGTTTAGGAATACAATATACTCTGTTGGATGCATAACATCGCTAGGAAGAATAAAACAATTCTCTCAGACTCCCTTTCCAAAGAGGCTCTTGGCAGCTTCAGAAAGAGAGCTCATAAATACTTCTCGTAATTCAGCCTCGATCAGCACCAAGAGGGCAGAAGACAGCAACTACCTCCAGCCTGGATTCTGACACCTCTGCCCTCTCCTGTGCCTGGGCCCCACTGAGCACCTGCCTTCCCCTTCTCTGCCTCTGCTCTGCAGCCCCAGCGCCCGTCAGCTCCGAGTGCAGATGGCTACTGCCCCGCCTGCAGCCACGCTGCTGACCTGAAGGTCTCCTCAAAGATCTCATTCCTTCAGCCCTGGGCAGTTGCAGCTGCAATGTGAAAAATCCGTTTTTTCTCTTTTGTGTGTTTCTTCTCCCAAGTTCTTTGGGTGCCACGCCTTGGCACCACTGCTGCTCACTTGGCTTTGGATCAGCCCCGACAGATTTGTTGCCCTTTTTCACCCTGCATCAGATCAGCATCTGTGCTACTTGTGCTGGGAGCAGCATCCCTGCAGGGCTGGAGGAGGCTTTGTCTATCCTGAGGCAATCCTCAAATCCTAACATTTTGCTTGAGATTGAAACACTTTTCAGATCTTCTATCACCCATTACGTGCTCTTAATGAGACCTGCAGAGAGTTCAGACATCTGTTTGCCTAGCCCTTGAGCTCTGGAGTCAGTAGCTCCATGTGGTGCTCCATATTATCTACCACCCCTTCCAGGTTGTTGGGCTTAGATGCTTTCTACTATCCCTTCCAACACAATTAGCATTTCTTGGAGAACATGATTTCAGGCTTTAATTGCCTTTGATCCTTCTCTAATCAATTTTCTCAAGCCAGAAAGACCCAGCAAAAGGCAAGTTAGGAGTCACAGGATGGTGAATGCCTTTGGAAAGGCACCAGTTGGCCGTGGGTGAGGTCAGCTTTTCCAATGCTATCTTCTCCTTTGGGCACTTCATTAGCTGGGCATCTTCCTTCTGGATTGGGTCCACTGTTATCACAAATGACTTTTTATTTCATGTCTGATGAATTAGCAAGTGCTCGAGCACTCCCTGAGACAGACCAAGAAAAATGCCAGTAGGAAATAGCACTATATCTACAAGCCTGACTCCTGCAAACTGCTTCTGCTACAATTCAGCTAACGCAAAGCATCCTGCAGGGTGACCTTTTGCTCCTCTGTCTCTGACCTGATGCCAAGGCAGCTCTTGGCAGCCAAGGCAGCTCTGCGTGCTGCTGGGAGCTGATGAGCAGGGCTGCAGGTGTTAACTGCAGGCACTTTTGAAGGGCCAGCCCCACTCTAGGCAGCTTCGGCTGCAGTGGGGCCGGACCCAGCATGGTTCAGGTCAGCAGCATTATCGTGGCTGAACTGTGGCAGCATCAGGCTGCAGCAGACGTGCTCTGCGATTGCTGCCATACACCTATGTGCTAACAGGTGCTCTACAAGCTTTTCATCAGCTAGACAGGCTGCCCTGTCACCTCGGGCTTTCCCTAAAGTCCTCAGAGCCTTCATCCGCACTGCCCACGAGGAGCCCCAGGAGAGCCTGGACAATGAACAGTGTCCTCTCCTGCCCTGGCTGGCCCTGGGCCCACACGCACGATAGTGCTGTTCACCATCCACCATCTCACTCCTGCTTTCCCAGTCTCCTGCGAGGGTTGTTAGCGATGTGCCTGCCTGAGCCGGGAGCACAGCCAGCAGCACCACGGCCCTCCCGAGGGAGCCCCTCCACGCTGTGCCTGGAGCCTGGAGCAGGAGGGGGCCTCTGCCGGGCTCATGCCCTGCCTGATGGTCTGTCCCGAGAGGATGCTGTTCCCTGAGGACAAGTTACCCTCCTGAGATGGCTTTCTGCTGCCTTGCAGAAGCTGAGGGAAGTAGGTGCAAAGCAAAAAAGAGAAGGAGGATTTAAGCAAGAGCTCAGTGAATCCATCTGTGCTGACATCCATCAGTGTCACTCCTTGGCTGCAAAAGCAATATTTATAAATCACGTTTCAAAACTGGCTACAAATTTGTACAAAGAAACAGATGGGCTGGTGGTAGCAGTTTGTCACCACTGATATTTACATGGAGGAAGAGAGATGAGTGGAAGCGGGGTGAACACATGAGATGGAGGCAAGTGGGGGGAGGAACAAAGGGGGATGCAGCAACGGAATCAAAGAGGGCAAGGGGCGAAGGTGAGTACAATCAGGACACTCAATGGACTGGAAAAGTTGAGGCAGGGAGAAATCAAAGGAAGGGAGATGACACTAAAGCAAGCACACAGCTGAAGTGAGGAGTGTCTCCATCTGCACAGGCAGCCACCGCCTCTTGCTGTGGAAGAGAGCATTGCTTGGCAATTGGGAGGGTCTCCAAACACCCTGGGAATAACCCTGCAGCAACAGCATTTGTTTTACCAAGAGCAGAAGGCGGGAGGTGATGCCAGCTTTTACTCATTTTATGCAGTGTTGCACCACATGCAAGATTTGTGGGATCATTTAGCACAGAGGATTACCCTGTGTGATGAGCGCGCCTCATCCTACTCAAGAGAGCAGCAGCTCTGGAGGAGACAGCGAGTGAGAGCCTGTGTCCTGCCCCCTCCCGCAGCACGGCTCTCGGGTCCCTGCCGATGAGCCCCTTCTGCAGGAGCAGGGGCAACCCCAGCGCTTCCAAGCGGCCTCGCTGAGCCCCAGCCCCTCGGCCAGGCCCCTGTCCTGGGCAGGAGCAGCAGCACTGTGGCCCCAGCTTTTGGCAGGGTGTGGGCAGGGACGGGCACCAGGGTGTAAGAGAGTGCTCTCACGTGTTTTCTTGAGGTCCTTCAGAGACAGCAAAAGAAGTTAATCGCTGGGTGTGGGGGCAAAATCTTGCAGAGGATTAAAGCTTGCGTACATGATAAGAAACAAAGGTCTTGTGAACAGCTGCCCCATGAGTGCGGGGGGGGGGGGAAACCAGGGGGGGGCGGAGCAGGGGGACCGCCGACTTTTTTTGCGTACAAAACGATGGCGTAATTATACAAATAATATGCAATGTTTTATTTTTTTTTTTTTTTTTTTTTTTTTTTTTTTGCTGCAAGTTCAGTTTGAACTACCCTAACAATGCTGATCAATACCGAACAAGGAGAAAGCATTTCAATGTACTGTAATGTAGTCTGCTGGCTTCCATCTGGGCTGGCCCCTTTGACAAATATATGCACATGTGGCCAAAGAAAATTCTAATAACTGCAATGGTCTCTGCTGCTTTTACCACTGCAATCAGCACCTAAATCCATCAAAGACACCAGTTAAAAATAGGAAGCAACCTGATAACTACTTTTCCAGACAGTCGTCATACAAACACAGCCTGAACTCAGGGCCCTAAAAGCTGTACAAATAGCCAGGGCCCAGCCAACCAGCCCTGCAGAGCAACTCGTCGGTTACAGCCGCAGGCTGGGGAGACGTACTGCAGAGCCAGCTCAGCCCAGAAGTTCACAGAGTCCCGATGCACCCAGGGCTCTCAGACGGGCCCAAGGGGCAGGGTGAGCCTTGGGAGATCTGGTGGAGCTTCACCCCAGGCCACCTAAGGGGAATCTGGCTCTGCTGGTTTTATCTCAGCTAGCCACAACAGCCAAGGGCTGGCTACTGCTCAGCCCCGCTGCCTCCAGGACCCATGGACTGCTCCCGTCTGGGGGCATGGGGCTGCCTGCCTGCACAGCAGCCCAGTGACAAACCATGCTTGGGGCCATGCATCGGAGAAGGATAAATCGCAAAGCTCAAAACGGAGTGTGTTCACCTGTAAATCCACATCATCTCCTTGCCTGCGGGCAAGTTAGAGATTGCACATCAAGGAAGGGACTGAGAGCCCTGGAAACATCAAAGGCTACCCAGACAGTGTGCTAGGAGCAGCAGAGCTGTCTGCAGCAGAGGAGAAAGCTGGTAGAACCTTCTTGAGGAAATCCAAATGGTCAGCTGGCCAGTCCCACAGCTACAGGTGGGCAAGGTGCCACAAGGGTGCACGAAGGCTCCTGAGCTCCATCAGTACAGCCAGACTGTGACCCCTGGATAGGTGAAGGTGCAGGGCTGCGAACCACTGTACCACACAGCCCTGTTCCCTCTGCACAGCCAGCCCAGCAGGCACTTACCCTTAATATCCAGCAGAGAAAAGTGGTGGTTGTTGGTGGCTTCAGGTGGCAGCGTGAAGTAGAAACGATGGCCGCCCTGAGGCTCATCGCGGTCCACAACACTAATAGTCTGGATCAGCTGTGGGGAGAGAGCAGATATGAGAACTGGAACCACGGCTGCAGCCTTGGGCCCGGCTCACAGGGTCCAAACCAACGGAGAATCATCGGCTCCTGCCGCAGCCAGGGACAAGCCTCTGCCCCTGCAGGCCAGCTTAGAGACAGGACACCAGCCAAGTGGTTCCCAGCATGGCAGCAGCAGCACAGGGAGATGTTCCAGCAGAGATGAAGGCTGGGCAGGCTGGTGCCAGTCCAGAGCACTGCCGGTGCCATGGGACCACCACGGGTGCTGAAGGAGACCTGGGGGGTGCCCGATACCTGGCCTGGCTTGGCATCCTCACACACAGCAGCTTCATAGGGGGTGGCGAGTTCAGGCGGGTTGTCATTCACGTCCAGGATGCGGATGCGCAGAGAGGCCCTTGACACCTGTGAATGATTATCTGAAACAAAAGAGAAGCAAAGCTTCAGAGGGAAGTGCCATCTGCTGATAGCAGGGAGCAGGCCCTCCGTGGTTTTGCCTGTCCAGAGGCTGTGGTGGCCTCTGCAGCTGCTGCCAGCACAGAGGGTTCAGTGACCACCTCTGCGTGCTGGCTGATCCTGTAGAGCATTGCTCAACCTCACCACCTGCATTTCCCAGTCAATAAGCCCAGTTGCTGGGCTTCATGTTCAGGACTCCCAAGGAACCACTGTTAGCCCCTTCTGCCCATGGAGAAGCTGAGCAGCCCAGAGCAAGCCCCTGGGGCAGGGTTCCAGTCCTGTTGATGCTGCTGCTCTGAGGCATGCGGGGCTGTGCTCAAAGCTCCTCTTGCTGCAGCGCTGCTCCACCCCACGGTTTGTGCTCCAGAGGTGTGCTGAGCCCTCTCTGTAACACTGCAAATCACTCTGGAGGGCCTAATATTTTCTGGAGCTCCTCACGTGTTTCCAGAAATGAAAAATCCCTCCACCTCCATCCAGAGGTGGTAACTCTGACGGACCCGATGCCTCTCTCCCCACTCGGACAGGAGCTCTGCTGTTTGTCTACAAAATTAATGCTGTCCCCGGTGTATTAGGTGGGGGAGGACCAGGGGAGAGGAGATCTAGTGCTGCTCCATAATTAGCCAGGAACGTGTTCCCCCTCCCAGAGCTGCCTTCACCCTGTTCTCGCGTTATCACTCCCTCTCACCCAGACCAGCTGCTCTGGTGATTAGATGGTTGCTTCGGGGGAGGGAGGCAGAAGTCGTGACTAAAAGCCTGGAACGACGTGTTATTTTAAAAAGTGTGTTGGTGCAGTGAAATAAACTGCAATTGCTTTCAGTAAGAAAGGCAACGGGAGACAGCAGGGTAAGAAGGGAGTGGAGAATCTGGGGACAATGGAGGGCAGTGCCCAGTGCCCACCGGGACTGGAGAGGAGCAGGAGGAAAAAGGGTTCAATTTCTCCAAGATGCAGGGTGACAATATCTTATCACCCCCTCCACAGCTTGTTCACCGTACCGGAAGATGGAAAACCTTCCTTGCCACTTTGTGCTGAAGCAACCTGGCACTGCCAAGAAAAAGAGAAAGGGAGGCAGAAAGAGAAAGGAGGATGATGGCAGCAGGAAGCTGCCTGAGGCCCCCCTTCCACTTCCCAACTGTGGCACCCCCAGTGCAGGAACTGATCCTAGGGCCACTGAATGCCCCTGAACCCCCTTGGCACAGGGCATGTGAGGCCAGGTCCTGGGTGGGTGCTGAGATACAGAGATGAGCCTGAGCACAGCAGCTCCCCTTCCAGATGCTGTTTCAGCCTCACCAAGAGGGATACAATCAGTGCAAGGCTGTTCTGAGAATCAGACAGAGCCCTAAATCTGCCCCTCTTCTCCCCAGCCCCGCACAGCAGCAGGCAGCACTTTACAGTGGGTTCTGGACCAGGGCCAGCCCCCTGACAGAGACAGAGTACATAGCCCACTCCCTGAGCACAGCCCAAAGCAGTCACCCCTTCTGAACATGCCCCGTCATAAAAAAGGTCTCTTTCGGCCCCTTCCACCATTGTTGAAGCCCGAGGCTCACACTTAGTCCTGGCTGTGTGACAGCATTAAAATCTGACATCTCCAAGAACATCGATTTTAGAAGCGTGACCACGGCATCATTGGCAATCCTTCCTGCAATGCATATGTCCACTCCTTTTTATCTCAGTTGCATCATGAACTACATGAAAGCTCCTCAACTGCTTTCTTTGTAAATGTCCTTCTTCCTTTGAGTCAGTACCTGAATGTAAGAAAAATATTTAGATACAGTGGATAAAAATATCTCCAAAACATCTATGAAATCTGTTTTCTGAAACTTGTGAAGCATAAACTGAATTTACGATGGTCAGAAGTGTGATTAAGATCGTACATCTGTGATGAAAAGCACGTTGCACCCAGCAGTACTGCAAACATCACATCTGCAAGTCCAAAAGCTCTGACACGTGCTTCCTGTGAAGCATCCTGCATGCGCAGAAACGCTCCCACCCCTCCACGTGCTCGCATTTACCACTGCCAGGCAGAGCAGCTGATGGGGCAGGCGCCGCCGCTGGCATGGACCAGAGCTGTCGAAGGGCTCTGGGAAGCAGCAGCTGGCTGTGGAGGCTGTGCCAGGCTGAGCGCGACTGGGGAGGAAAAAAGTCATTTTCCATTGCAGCGTCTCTCCTTGGTATTCCAGCTCAGCTGACTGACATGCAAATTAGTTTAATTATTTCTTCTTCTAAAATAAATTATATTTTGCAGTGGCTGCAATATGTTGTGTCAGGCAAAATTACATTCAATATTTTTAAACTAATTGATGTCAGCCTTGAGAAAACCTGATTGACAGCAGCGAGGAAACTAGGCTGCTACCTAAACGGTTTCCTAAATTAAAATTAAACATGCCGTTTTTCTGCATTTCCTCCAGGAGTTGGAATACTATTAATCTGAAAAGACTTAGGAAAGAGACATGGAAAACACACAGAACAAGGGGGAGATACTGGAAACAGCAGTGCAGACTGGGAGCTCCAGGTTGATGACTGGCAGTTGCCTTTGCCAACATGGACTGAAGTACTGCAGACACTCCGGAGCCCAGGGACAGAGGTCTGCCGCAGCATCTCCAGTCTCCTTGCTGCCACAAGCTGCAGCACATAGGGCCCTGAGCCCACACTGAGGTGGTGCCGGTGGGGAGCACTGTGCATGGACGGGCTCCCCGGGTGGGGTCTCACCAAGATGTTCCTGCTGCACAGCCATGCTGAGGCTGAGACTCACACTCTCGATGAATCCCCAGCTACACCTCCAACTATTATTAATACAATTAACCTTGAAAGTAACCTGAACAGGACACTATTTCTGGCTTAAGAACGCTGAGATGCAAAGTACCAATGATTTGCCCTGTGCAGAAGCTCCCGGACAGACAGCTGACAGAGAGACACTGAGCAGCTCCAGGCAACTGCTCTTAACAAATACTGGAAGCTTTGCAGCTGAAGCTGGCTGTGATGAGAAGGGGCTGTAGAGATGCTTGGACATACCCTCTGCAGCAGGAAGAAGGCAGGCCTTGCTTAAGCTGTGCTGGGATCCAGCTCTTGCCTCTCTAGATCTTCACACAAGGTCACACTAAAGCACTTTGCATTTTTACAACCAAATCTCTGCTGTGAAGCTCCAACTCTAAGCACTGCTGAAGCAGCTGTACCATTTGCACTGCTACCTGCACACTCAGCTGTGTAGCCACACTGCACACAGAAAGGTGCTGTGCAGCTTTCCTGGGGCCTGAAGCACAGTTCGAGGAAAGCCCAGCAGACTGGGTCTTGCCATTTGTGGCTGCAACACTCCCAGGAAACACAGCGCACCGCCATGGCATTAGGCACAGCACACAATCCACTCTCTTTTGCGTCAAGACCAAATTGGTACAATACTGAATTCAGAATTTTTACGTTAGTAGGGAAGCCATAAAGCCAGGGGTGGAATTTTAATCCTCACTATCTCAGCAAATTGGCAGAACAAAATGCAGATTAGCAGACTGGGATGGGCTGCTCTGCTTTCCAGCATCCGCGCAATGGCACAGGGTGGTTTTGTAGATCTCAGCACAGCTGCTGATTGCAAAGCAGAGCATCAATGGCCAAGACACAACAGGGGCATGCCAGGGCTACAGGTCATCGGACATGGGTGGCCACATCAGAGGCTGGAGCTGAAAATGTGGCTCCAAGCTGCAGGGAAGCAAAGGGGAAGCAGCAGATCAGCCAAGTAACATATAAATGGCTCTCACCTCTCCTGAGTCCTGCCCGGACTCAGCAGCATGAGAGCCATTAAATCGCATCCAAACACAATGCTCTGATTAAAGCCGGTCTCCAGCAGGAAGATTTATCATCTCAATTACCAGCAGTGGACACAGCAGTCAAGGCCTCATCATTTTACATGAGCAAAGAGGAAAACAGGAAGAGAATCACTAATATTAGCCCAAGGAAGGTAAACAGCTTGTGAGTGAGATGAAGATTTATGTCTGGAAAAGCTTGGCCTGGTCCCAGTCCAGATTTACTGAACAGTCCCCATGTTTCCTGCTGGCTGCACTGTTGCAAGGCCAAATACTCTGCTCATCAGCAGCTGGCACAGGCAGCTCCTGCTGGGGAGAGCCTGTTCTGGGAGGGGCCCTGCGCTCCCCTGCTCCCCAGCAGCACACAGCCCAGCCACAGACACCAGCATGCCAGGAGCCTTCTGCGGCTTTTCTTACTGCTCTTCAGATGCAAACGCAGTCTCTTGAGTTTTCAGCAGGTGGGGCATGCACCCCTAAACAAAGCCGCAGGAGCACCTGGTCCTAGGACAGGCTTTCAGAGGTGTGGGGACAGCGCTTGCATGGAGCTGAACAGCCAGCCTGCCTGCAGGAGCATATGCTGTCAGCTGGCGCGCTCTCCATCAGCTGCAGCTCATTAAACCATTCAAAGGGCAGTGCTGCTGGTGGACAGGGAGGTGTGATCCAGGGCATGCCGCGGGAATTGCACGGGAACAGCTTCCCACCAGCCCTGAGCAGACCTAGAGCCAGTGTGGTAAGTCACCTGGGAGACTCACTGCACTGTTTCTGTGAGGCTTGCATCTCACTGGGGAAGAAGGAAGGATATTTTACTACTTGCCTCCGATGGAGTTGACACCATCCTGTGGCTGCAGGCAGACTCAACGACAGACAACCTGCACCTCGGTGAGTGCAGGACTGGGCAGCCCTGCAAGCCCTGTGAGATGAAGGCACCAGGCACACCGACACCAGCACGGAGGCTCCCAGCCACCCTGCACTCACACCGCCACTGCCAGTCCAGTGCCACACCAAGCACAGCGTGACAGCAGCTGCTCGGCCCCGCTCCCAAGCCCCTCTGTCACTTTGAAGGCCTTACCTTTACAACTGCCCTTTCTGCCAGAGGATTCAGACATAAATTGTACTCTAAATTCAATATCAGTCATTAATATTTCATGATTACAAAACGTTAAGGATAATGTCACTGGGAGGAATGTCTGGGCAGTTAAAACAGATGAGTCAGAGCCTGCTGATGGGAGAAGTCAGAGCACTGAAGAGTCTCCCCGGTTTTTGAAGCAATGCAGCCTGACAGGCTCTCCTGCCGGAGGGTATCCGCAGCATTTACTGACTTGCTCTGAAATCTTAGATGCTGCGTATAAATATTTTCCTTCTGATTCTTGTCACCTCACATCTCCTCTGGATGCTGAGCTGCGCGGCAGCACCACAAGCCCTCCTCCCTGGCCAGCGCTGGCAGAGCCTCCCCTGCAGAGCCCTGGGGCTGCCCCGCAGCCAGCAGGCAGGATGTGCGCAGCGGGGCACCACAGCCAGGCACGTGGGGCTCACCCAGCCAGAAGGCACAATGCATCAGCGTGGGGCAGCAGAGCCAGAGAGGTCCCAGCCTGGGGCAGCTGGGGTCTGGCCAAGGGCACTGCCCCTCCTTCCCTAGGGCAGCATGGGCAAGGCAGTGCCCCAGCCCCGCGTGTGCAGATCCCTGCCAGTGCAGCACTGGCCTTCCTGAAGCCAGAATGATCCGGCAGAAACCAGCCTCTGGGCCCCATTCAGGCCCCTGATACAGTTGAATCTTGAATGTGAACGGCATCTTCCTGTTCAAAAACAAGCAAAGAACCTGAAACCCTGTGGGGTCTCTCCAAGCGAAGCCTAGGAAAGCTCCTGCACAGACTAACATGCAGGTCTTGGCAAATATCCGCAGAAATGGGGAGGTGCTTTGCAGCCAAAGCAGTTCCCTGGTATCAGTTGCCATGGGGTGGCAGAGCACAGCAGGTCCCAGACAGACCTGGTGACTTGTGCATCAGAAATGAAGAAAACTGAAAAACATCGCAATGCTTTCCTGCTTCCCAGCATGGTGCCTGGGATTGAAGCCCATCTCCATCTTAAGGCTCAGAAAAAGGAAGAACACAGAGAAAAGGAGCAATTTCTGGGGCCCCTGGGTAATATCCACTATCATGCGGGGGAACCTGTGCAGCCCATGAGCCAATGTTCGCACTGTGCAAACATTACAGAGGGCAGCAGGACACCCAGGGCAGACCCACCCTCTTCCTACTCACAGTGCAGCACCTGCATGGAATCAAAGCCTTCCCTCTGCTGCTATTATTTTCTTTTCATTCCTCAAGAGGAGTTTATTCAAAGCTCCTTTGAGCAGCAGGACCCAGGTTTGTTCTTTACTGGAGTAAAGAAGACAAACAGAACTTCTGCTGGAAACGTCCAAGCCAGGCTCTGCCACCCCAGTGTCACACAGGAAAGATCAGCCAACAAACCCTGCACAGCCCCTAAGCTGCTCCCTCCTCTCTCAGCTGTGTGTGCACAGATATGGCAGTTACTGCAAATACAGGCCCTGGGGTAGCACAGCCACGGGGGAAGGAGATGACCATCACACAGGAAGGCCAGAAAGGAGCTCATTTCAGAAGAGAACAAGAGAGTTTCCCCTCATCCTCTGCCATGACACTTGTCCGGGAGGCCACGGGGTGAGGCTGAGTGCTGTGGCTGGGGCTCAAGCAACCTGGCAGTGCCAAAGCCAGCAGGCAGCTCTGCTGCTGCCACCCCCATCCCCTTCCCCAGCATCCCCCCGCCTATGCTCCCTCCACAGAGCCACATCGCACCCCTCCACCTCGCTTGTGTTGTCCCATGAGGCGGGTGCTCCCCACTCAGAGACACACTCTGCCTGTCACCGCACTGAGTATTTATTTCACCAACTAAAAGCACCTCTCACTGGCAGAGCAGAGCATGCAGGAGGGGAGCATCAGAGGCAGGTTCAGAAAACCTCTGGGGGCTCCGACCAGTTTGCAGCCTTCTAGCCCACAGTGGGGGATGCAAATGCAGGTCTGGCAAGACTTGGGGCCAAGAAGGAAGGGCACAGGAGGCCTCTAGAGCCACGTACCTGTCATGCAGGTACAGCCTGCCACCACCTTGAGCCCCCAGCAGCAATGAGTGCTGGCAGTCTCCATTTTGCAGGGCTCCAGCTGAGGAGGGCATCCACCCACAGCATGCAGCTGACTGGGAGGATTTGGTGACATAAACGCAGATCTCCAAGAGCCCCCTGAGCTGCTCACCAGGTGTGAATGCAGGGAGCAAGCTGCACAGGGATGACTGCCAGAGCTGGTGCACAGATAACACAGATTTGATTAGTGTTCATCAAAGACACTATTCGACCACGATCCCTTATTAATGACTGAGTCAGGAAGAGTATTTTTAGGTTGTCTAGGGAGATGTCAGACTAAGTAATGCTGCATTTATTTTTTTATTTAATTTCAGCATTAATTAACTGTTACACCTTGGTCACCTCTGCAGCGAATATGCCTGTATTTCTCCCTCTGCCCCCGCTACAGTCCAGCATAGACTGCCTGCTCCGCACAGCGCTCCTCCATCTCACCTGCTTCCATCGCGAGGACAGTGATGTTGTGCCACCCTGCTGTCTCCCGGTCCAGGATCTTTCCTGTCACAATGGCACCTGTGTTGGCGTCGATGTCAAAGATCCTCTCTGTGTCTGTGCTGCGGTCGATAGCATACCTGAGATCAGGCAAGAGGGAAAACCATGAACAACTGGACGTGCCAAGGCCAACCTCATAGTCAGCCCTGGGGGTATGGGGTCTAATGCAGCAGGCACTGTGTCACTGCTCCTCTGCTGCAGCTGGGTACACGAAGGCCGTGTCTCTGCCAGGCTGCCAGCCCAGAGCACTCTCATAAAACTGAAGTGTGGATTTTGGTGTACAAAGTAGAACCAAATGCAGACTGTGGACAAGGGGTAAAACCTGCTCTGATGGGAACCTCATGTTCAGGATAGAGCAGTACAGAAATCATGGGCTGTAACTCCAGCCACGACTTTGGAAAGCTGCTGAGCTGTAGGCTCAGGGGCTTCAGGAAAGACATTAACCAAAAGTGAGCCCCCCTCACCCACTGCCCCCTCCCAACCCTTCCACAGGACCCAGATGAGAGCACAGCAGCTACAGCAGGTACAAGTGACAAGGTCTCCTCTGAGCGCAGACCGAACCCCTGCAACCACAGCAAGAACCCCAGCAGCAGAGGGGTGGGCAACAGCCAGTGCCCCTGCAAGCGGTGCAGCACGACGTCCCCCGCAGCCCCTCAGCTTGCTGCAAGCCGTCCATTCTCCTTCCCTGGGGCTGTTCCAGCGCAAACCCCTGCAGCCCCTCTCCATGCCTCTGCAGCAGCTCCCCATGCCCATGCCTCAGGAGCGCTGTTCCCACCTCCGTCACAGCTCGTGAGAAGGCAAACAGCTAGGCTTCACCCCACGCTTTAGCCGTGACACCACGAGCCTACGCAGCCAGTCCTGGTGGCATGTCCTGCATTTCCAGCCATTGCGCACAGAATAAAGCAGGCTAACATTAAATCAGACGCAGTTAGGATGTGTGCTCCTTGAAGGCAGGGACTGGAAGGGAAGCCAATCCAACTGAGGCCCTTGAGTGCAGCCGTAACACAAATAACCACCACCACCACTATCAGAATTAGAAGTCCAGAAGGCCTACAAATCACAAACAATTCAGCATAATGTTATTGTGTGCAGCATCTTGCATACAGACTGCATCCCAGAGTGCTTTACAGAATTAAATAATACAAGACAGCAAAGAGTACAAAGGATAAATTACCAAAAGGAGGGCTGTGAATAAATTAAAACCTTCAGTCACATGTCCAACAACAGAAGGAAGATAAACGCAGACAAAGCACTCTGAAAAGCTGACAGACAGGACAGTGCTGAGAGCACGCCAGACAAGCAGAGCAGAGCAGGACGGACTGGCAGCACGCTCAGGATGGTGCGGGCATGCTGTACAGTGGCTGTCCCAAGTCTCTGCGCCTTGCACAGCCCAGCCGTGCTCTGCAAGCCCAACTTCTGCATGGCCCACAGCCCGGGGCACCAGCCCTGGGCGCGGGGACAGCTGCCCTGCACAGAGCTGTTGGCAGCCCCCGTGCCTTCCCACGCTGGCCAGGAGGGAGCCAGCTGCACGTGGATTGCCTCCCAGGGGCACCTATCATCCACACAGCAGAGCATCGCTACCTGACGGAGGCACCTAAACAGAATACAAATGGCTTTATGCCTACAGAATGCCTACTGTTATACAGCACCAGATTGCATTCCTCACCTCCCTCCTTTTCAGACAGATGGGGATGAGAAAGTACAGCAGCACTTACTTGTAGTTAAGGGAAAACATTTAAAAATCACTATCTAAACCTCATTGGTGCACATGCACAAACTATCACGTTCTGCACCTGTGTGGATGGCTTCCTCTGTCTTGGCATGTACTGCAGCCTCTCATCCACTCCGCATTCTCCCACTGCGAAGGGAAAGGAGAGGGAAGTCTGGCTGCTCCGACTAGTACAAAACAGTACAACATTCTGCTAGAAGAAGGAACAGAAACTGGGATGACAAAACCTAGTATCCTTCCAATAGCATAATTTATGTTTGCATAACTGCTTCCACTGTTCTACCGCATCCCCTGACCTCCACCACATCCTCTTCTGTTCTGCTTTTTACTACTGTCAGAGGTCAAGATGGTACTTCACCTCCACATGCCTCCTTGCTTCTTGGTTAATCCCATGCCTGTTTTGTTCATACTCATATAATTACTGCATAAACAAAGATGTCTTCAAAAGAAGAAAAGAAGCTACACAGGAAAGCCCAGTTAGTGATGGGAGACATCACTGAGCCTGAAAACATCTGGCACCAGCTGCCTGCACGGCCAGAGGGCAGGAGGCTGGTAGGGGAGTGCTCTGTGGCATGTCACACATAACCTCTTCTTATGCTTCTAATTGTTTTGCTGTTAAGGTTGTCTTCCATCATTTTTGAGTTGTCTGGTGAGGACTAACCACCCATACTCTGTGTCAGGGCACAAACCAACATGGAAATCTGATCCCTTTGTCATTGCTGCTACAGAGGGAGCTGCCACCTTCTCAATGCTGTGCCATGGGAAGAAGACAGAGCCCTGGGTGCTTGCCCGCATTTGCCACACCAAAGCAAGGCTAAGATTGTTTCTATGCTCTGTGATTTTGGATGTGGCCAGTCCAGGTGGGTCTGTAATTCCATCTGCACAAAGTGTTGTGGAGGCTCTGGAGCACTATGCTGGCATTGGACGTGGGAACCGAGGGGTGCAAGGATATCAGTCTGCTCCCTACAAAGCTACCCCATAGCCAACTCAGAAATCTTCAAAAAACCTGCTCCACAGCACTCTACGTGACCATAGACCTCCCCTTCCAAGAGGTGACAGCTAACTCTGTGGAAACCAGGGCTTCCAATGAGAAGGTAACTATTATGCTCAGTTTATATCATTTTGTGTAATACGATCTTTACCAACCAATGCTATGCTGACCGTTACAAGCCTCTCCACCACTAGTAATCTGCTTCACCTTCACCTGTTCCACTGACGTGAAACTTGGGGAGTGGCACCAATTAGTCCCTGGTCCTCTGGGTATGCAGAAGTAGGATATACGCTTATTCCTCCTAAAGCCTGCTGCTGTTCCATATCTGGAATTGCAGTTCCCAGCTCTGATTGGGATGCGGACCTTGTAATCCATTTTCCTCTCTTCCTGCTGGCACTGCCTGTTGGTCTGGATGTTACAAGTGACTGTTTAATTTAGACAGCTTTTTTGGTGCTCATCTTTCTCACGAATGCATTTCTCAAGCAGTTTGTTTCAATTCTCCCCCTGAATGCAACAAGGAACACATTTTATGCCATGTGTTTTGTTAATAGGAAGCTTTTCAAGCACTGTGTGAAAAGCTTTTTGTTATGTTTGTTTTTTCCTCCTCTCCCTTTTGTGTTAAAGCAGGTTGTAGTTCTTGCTGTGCTGTTGGAGTCTATGAAATGCCTGTGTCCAACACGTGCCTCTGGATTTGGTGAAAGCCAAACAAGAATAACTCTGAGAACCTTAAATCCCAAGCAACGTCTTCCCAGTGCTGATAAAGCCTGGAATGCACACAATCAGAGCACAGACTTTCACTGCAGAGAGAAAAACAAAAAGCTTCCATGTAAACAGCCTCACGTACGCAGACAGTCTATCACTGTTTTACCTAATACAATGGCTCAGCTGAGAAACATCACACTACACACAGGAAATACACAGCCAAAGCCAAAAAGCCAACTGGAAACTAAATGCTTTCTAAAAAGAGCGGTTCCAGCCTTTGTTAGGCAACAAAGAAGGATGGAATAAAATAAAAAGCACCATTCTTGAGAAAGGCATTTTCTGCCTGCCCCGTTGTGTGTTTCCATGTTCCCCAGAGGAAGCAGGTAGCGTCAGTCATGCTGAGCTTCAGCACAACTCCCTGCTTCACAGCGTCAGTGCCGAAGGGTGTGTGACCTTCTCCAAGCAGCTGCAAGATGGGGCCCTCTGGGTGCCCCAGCAATCCTCCCGCACACAGCTGGGACGCAGCGCCCCAGAGAGGGGGAGCCTGCAGTGTCCCCAGAACGGTTCCCACCACAGGGGAATCAGACACTACTTCAGCCCTCACATCTTCATAACAGGTCACTTCAGGATCCAACCTGGCTCACCTGGGAGGGATTTGTTCTCTCACCGAGCAGCCGCATCTTCATGGGACGAGCGAACTGGCGGGGGGCCGGGAAGCGCCAGGCTGTAGCCTGCCTCCAGCAGCTGCTTCAGGCCAGTTAGTGCATCAGGAGCCGCAGAGCCCTCTTTTTGTTCACTTGGGGATGGAAACAAAGAACCAAGGGCACGTCCTGTCCCATTTGGCTAAAAATACTTCCAAAACCTCGTTATTGGCAGCCTGGTGTCAGCAGGACCTGGAAATGCTGACAGAGCTGATTTTTGCTCAGCTGTCTCTGGTGATCCTTGTTCTTTCTTGCTTCAAGGGGAGAGTGCCTCTCATCATGACAGAAGGTGGTGGCCCTCCTCTCTTCACACAGCAGAGCCAACATAGCAGAGTCCAGAAGACAGCAGACTCTGCAGAAACACAGCCATTTTTTTGCTCCCATCCACCTCTAGCAGAGGAGGATCAGGAAGTTATAGGGATCCACTGAACTGCAAAGAGTTGAAAGGGTTCACACCAGCTTCAAGAAGCTGAGGATCAAATGCTGGTCATGCTGTCAGGACCGGTTGCTCTCTAATGTAACAGAGGTGAAGTACAAGTGCTGGCTTCTTGCGACTGTACTTTGAGTAACACACACTTGAAACGTGAGGTGACTTACTGCCATCTCCGGCTGACAGACTAGTGTCACATCCTGGCAGGGCACGGCAGGATGCTTGTATTAACGTTTGTGCACCACTTTGAAGCTGTGAGCAGCTGCCTATGTGGCAAAGTATTTTATTAAGCTACCTGGCTAACCAGGGGACAGGAAAGCAGGAGAGATCAAACAGCACCTTCCTCCTGCATGGGTGCCGCACCAGCAGCAACCTGCAGTTCCACGCAGTACGTGTGGGAACAGCAGGGAAGGTTCACGCACCCGCGCTACCCAGGCAAGTGCAAAGGGAGCCTCACAGGAGGATGGACCGGCCACCCCTCATGACAGCAGGCACTGCCAGAACAGAGGTGAGTGGGGAGAGGGCCAGGTGGAGACCAAATGCCACCGGGGAGCCAGGGGGATGCAGGATGAGCTATCTGCCTGGGGACAGCCAGAGGGAGGGGAGCACAGATTCAAGTGCATTATGCCTGACAAGGAAAAACACATTGCAATTCCTGAGCTGCAGCAGAAGCCCAGGGGTCCTGCTGGCCATGCCCTCATGCCTCAGTACAAGTCATTACCTTGCCTGGCACTAAGCTTTCTGTAAGATGGAGATGCATGTGCAGTAAAGTTTGGCCCATAACACTAGCTCCTACTGAGTACTTAAATCTGCTTCTCTCTGCTCCAAGTCCTCATCACCTTCTGCACAGTGGTAGAAAGCCTCTCTGCTTTCTTTTGTTCTGTCTGCAAACAAGGCACACAAACTCCACGGGGAAACAGCATAAGGAACAAGAGAAAACGAGAAGGATAGTTCTGTCTCCATGGCACTTTTCCTACAATTACAGATCAGAAAGTAAAATCTACGTTCTGTAGCACTGCTAGAAACACTCCAGTGGAAAAGTACAGCCACATGTGTACACACAGATATGTAGAAAGACCGCACACACCTAATGAGCACAAGCTAACAGCCACGTGCTCAGGGCAGGCCACAAAGAAGAAATCAGACGTAGCCTGAAGGGAAAGGGAACCAATAAGCCAACGTGCTTGTAGGCGCTTTGAGAACACGTCCAACAGATAGCACCAACAGTGCAAGTGTTGCATGCTCACATACACAGTTCATTCTGTGCCAAGGCTAATTCCCTTACCCCAAAGACAACTTTCAGCACCCAACTTTGACACAATACCCTCTGCTAGCTGCCAGGCATCTGTAGATAGCAGTTTTCCATTTGCAGAATCTTCTCTGAGCTTTCTATATGTCTTGATCTTAATTTTCTTGAAGACCTGGAGATGCCCCCCAGCCCACCCTGAACCAACACGCTCCCCTGCAGCACCCCAAGCAGCCATGCAGGGACACCATCAATGGGATCAGTACAGTACTCAAGCCCTCCCTGGCCATCTCAAAGCCCCAACACGTCCCAGTTTATCGCTGATAGGGACAGGCTCCATACAGAGCTCTCAAATGCAAAGCCACTGCAGCTCATTTGAAGTGAGCGGCTGTGCACAAAGTGCCTGCAGCCCCACCATCACCTGGCATGAGAACACACATTTCAAGGAAATTTTCCACATATTGAGGATGTTTTCAGAACACCAGCTTTTCATCCCAACTGCTCATGACTCAGGCCAGTTGGCAGAGCCAGAAGGCTGCTTTGTGCCTTAGGTAATAACAATTTAACAAGGTAACAATCTCTTTAGCCACAAATTAAATGGAAATGGGAAATGTCCTGTGCAGATAAGCTGCTGCCTGGATTATGTCCCCTGCCCAAATATAAACTCCTCTGATCTTTCATCCCTGTGCACACATGCACACACACACACACAGAACTAAGCTCTAGCTCCGCACTTCCCAAGCCTCACCTCATTTATCATTCTTCATCGCTGCCTGCCTGTCATTTCCGGTCGCTTGCTTGGCCAGTGTCAGGCAGCACTGCAGATGCCTCACTGTCAGCAGCAAGGACATGCAAGCATCACCCCGCCACCTTCCCCGACACTCCCCTGCCAATTGCAAACCTGTCACTAGCCAGTGACGTGTCTGTCACCTGCAAGATGGCTGTTCTTGCTTGCCTGTACCTGCGTGCAGACCGTCACTCACTGCCAGCCCCACGCATGCACAGTGCTCATCACCCTCACCTGTGCTGCCCCTGACTTCCAGCATTGCCTCCCTCTCCTCTGCCCCAGTGATGGCCGTGAGTCCTCCACCCACAACCATCCCTTGCAGGTGACCCCATGTCTGCTGCTAAAAGGAAAGGAAGAGGATGCGAAGTTTAGGCAGATGCTTTACCGGACAGGGTGGTTCGCTGTATCAGGGTCAAGGGCAGTGACCACCCCCACGACAGAGCCGACTTGTGCATCTTCCTGGACCTCCATCAGGTTGGAGGGGGGCCGGAACTCAGGAGGCTCGTCGACATCCAGCACAGACACCCGCACAATAGTCTGGTCCCGGAAGGTGCCCAGGTCCACAAAACGTGGGTCCACGAACTTGTTCAGGGCCTCCACCACGACGGTGTGCACTTTTTTTGACTCATAGTCAAGAGGCTGAGACAACAGGAGAGAATTAGCCACATTCAGGTCAAGGAGTCCCTGCCACTGCCCCTGACTTCACAGGCCTCTGCTCTGCAGACGTTGTAGCAGCGCTGCAGTCTGCTCTCCAGAAAGGGCCCCTGAGCTCTTGTGCCCACACTGACCTCCCACCAGCTGTGCCCACACCAAGGGCAACAGGAGGAAGAGGAAACCTCCAACCTGCTTCCCAGGGACCCCACTGGGTGCCCAGACAAAACCCATCAAGAAGACAGCATACTGCACATTGGCAAGTGAGTGGTTTTGGATCATTAATCACCCTGTTATTATGTCTACAGAGGCAGCGAGCTGAGTGCAGTGGCCTCGGTGAATAATATTTTTTTTCTTGCCTGTAATAAGTATTTGCTTGATTGTTTTTGCTGCCAAAGCAGATAGACTCAAAGTACTGTTGATCAGGTATGGGAATTAAGCGGGCATATTCCTCTTCCTAACAGGTACTATCCATAACAGCTGTAAGCGCTGGTCTCCACTGCCCTGTGCACGGCTTCACCTAAACACTGCTCGCTTTGCTGCAGCCCTGGGAGCCATGCTGTGCCAGGCTCCAGCAGGCAGTGCACTGCTGCTCCTTTTCAGCCCTAGACACAGGTCTGTGCTTTGCCATCCAGGCAGAACAGGTCTTTCCCTGCATCTGCAAGCACAAAAACGCAACTGCTACTTCTACAGCACCACTCAGCAGAGCATTTATTTCAACTCAAATGCATCAGCAGGAGTCCCCAAAGAAAAAGGTCCCCCTAGAGATCCCTGCCCTCCCCTATCCAACCAGCTCTCCTTCTCTCTCACCTTCTGTACTGTGATAACAGCCTCTTGGGTATTGCTGTCTGTGGTGACTTTGAACATCTCCACCCCTTCTTCATCCTTCATCTGATACGTCATATCTGTGTTCTCCCCGACGTCAGAGTCCTCTGCCTTCACCCTCCCGATGGCGGTGCCCACAGGGGCAGTTTCAACAATGCTGAATTGATACATCTCTGGAGGAGAGAAAGGCACCAGGTCACAGCTCCTGCCTTTGTGCCCTCTCCAGTCTGGTACGCCAATCTGCACGCCTGCTTGGGGCCACAATGGCTGCCCAAACTCTACCAGTATCTATAGTCCAGAATGCCCTCCCAGACAAAAACACAAACCCCTGTCAAAAACAAGGCCTGCAGGAGGATAACTGGAGAGCACTAATGTTTTGAAGAGCCAGGTGAAGAAAGGGCTGGTTTCTCTGTTTCTTTCTGGTTGCACTGCCCTGCAGTGTCCGCCAATTCTTTGCAAACCTTGCCACTTCTATTTTCTAGAAGCAGCAGCTAAGAGCTGAGCTTCCTCCAACTGCAGCATTCTTTCTAGCCTGTCAGCCATGTGCTCACACCCTCTGCGGCTGCTGTGCAATGCAAAAATTGCACAACCCACTCTTTGCAGCAGGAACACCAACTCACCTGGGGAGTCCCAGGGGAAGACAAGAACAAGCCACAGGCCATTGGCGATGACTTGGTTAACAGGGCTGTCTAGTGACCATACTGCTGTCAGGGAGTCAGGCAGTGTCATGATGCCTCCTGCCCTGGCAGAATGTGCCAAGCTCTGAGGCAGCACCTAGGAGGGGTCAGGTCAGCGGCCAATACCCAAGTCCCTGGGAGAAAGCAGCACGACAGATCAGGCTGCCAGAGTGGCCCAGCACTGCCCTCTCCTGCAGCACTGCCCAAAGAGGGTCAAGGAGGGGGTATCCCTGCTCTCCCCTCCACACAGCCTGGCTCTTTCCTGGGGCCTTGGACAGGCTCAGCCAAGGGAGCTGCCCCTCCAGTCATGTTAGGCAGGGGTGCATTCAGAACCAGGCACGCAGTTCTGCACGCTACAATGCCTTGGTGCTGCTGCCCTGCAAACAGCCCAGGCAGCAGGGTCAGCTCACCTGCAGCCATGTGTCAGGCTGTGCCATGAGTCGAACTTCTGTCCCACCACCCACAAGGACTGGGATCAGGTCAAGGGCCAGTGCTCAGCCCCTACCACTGTCAGGACTTACTCTGAGGGAAGCGTGGTGGGTTGTCGTTGACATCAGTGACCACGATGGTGACTGTGGTGGATCCGGACAGGCCACCCAGCTGTCCGGCCATGTCTGTTGCACGGATCACCACCTCATACCGGTCCTGCGTCTCACGGTCCAGGTCAGCCACAGCTGTCCGGATCACACCTGGAAATGGGCAGGACAGCATGAGTGCAGGCACATCACAGAGCGTCACAGAGAAGGGGTTGCTGGAGGACTACCTACTCCAAGCCGTGTGTCAAAGCAGGGCCAGCTAGATTTCCCAGCCTCTGCTCATGTGGAAGATTCTCCAATACTTCACTAATTTTCATGGCCCTTTCCTGGACTACTTCAGTATGCCCCTGTCTCTCTTGTATTTGGCAGCCCTGGAGGTGAGACAGCATTCACATAATCTCACCAGTGCTGGGTAGAAGGAAAGCACACCTCCCCTGACTGCTGGTGATGCTCTTCATAAGGCAGCCCTAGGTGCTGCTGGCTGCCTTTTCCATAAAGACTCGTTTAGCATCTGCTGCTAAACACAGCATCTGCTGGGCCCTGGAGCAAGCAAACTCCTTTGCTGTCTTCACAGAGATCACACAAGCAAAAATTGACCAAAGGGACAAATGTGCTCTGGAGAGAGGACCAAGTACAGGGGATTGTCAGCCAGGCAGAAACAAACTGAACCCACCCTCCTGGCACCTGGTCTCCATGGGCCACCAACCTAATCCCCATAAGTCTCGATGGCCAATTCACAGGTTCCTGTCACACAAGGTCCCTGCCTAGCTGCAGTTACTGTGGGCTACCAGTAGCTCCAACAGGATTAAACTTCCATTTGGAGGAAGTTTTTGCTTCCCCCCAGGCAGGCCAGGAGCAGGGTGAAGGATTGGCAGGGGCCAGAGGTGCTGGGGCCAGCTGCAAGGTTTGCAGAAGGCAGCTGTGTAAAAGCCCCAGCTGAGTCATGAAACCCCTTTGGCACAAATTTGCAGCAGCCCACTTATCCTTATCTGCTCAGACAGGAGCCACAGGAGGATGTGCACAGCTTGGAGCCACGGGAGGAGCAGCTGCTGCAGAGCAAAGCAGCACGGATGGGACAAGGGCGATGAGGGCAGAGCTGGCCCTGCGTCCTCTGCCTGCCTGGCCGGCCTCCAGCCCAGTCACTCTCCCCACATTGTGGGCTCTACACACTGGTCCTGTGGCTGCCGGCATGGGCTGAGGGCAGCAGATGGCTCCTGCCACAGCCCGAGGGGCCGCGTGCCAGTCCCCAGCAGTGCAGGTGGCATGCACGCACTCGGAGCACTCACAGTCCTTGGCTCATTACAGAACAGCAGCGCCTGGCTCCACTTCATGTATGCCCAGTTGCCCAAGCATGCCTGGATGACACCTGAACAGAGAATAGGATAGCTGGAGAATCAGGGCCAGGGTATTTCCAAGAGTATGGATGCACAAAACCCCTCATTTTGAAGTGTCCCTCTAAGTTAAAGAGGCTGCAGATGCTACTGTTACATGCCCCATGTACCAGAGGCTGAGAACATACTAGAGACCTTAAAGCAAAAAATAAAAATAAAAATATGTATGGTATGTTAGTGCTTTTTATGAAAAGAAATCTAAAAAAGTCTTTATAGGTCGTCACTTATCTGGGCTTGGAGAAGTGACCACGATCAAAATATACAGGAATGTAAAACAGGAAAGGAGGAGTAGTGAAACCCAGAGCATAGTGAAACCCAGAGCATACTGAGAATGGCAGAAGACAACTTCTTATGTCAGCCACTATGTTTAATTTACATGGAAACAAAGCACAGAAGAAACATTTTGAGAATGAAAGAAAGAAGTGACTGCCCTTGGGTGGCACCAGGAGCACACATGAATGTGTACATGAATACAAGGTTATTAGCAGTACATTCCCAGTCCAACTACCCCAGCAACAGCCCATAACAGCTAGAAATCAGCCTAAAATCCCCTCCAGCTCAGTTTCGTAACATTTCCCCAGATTTAGACACTGCTTTCTGTTTTTGTAATTGCTCTCTTCCAGGCTTTCCCATTTAACTATTAGCTTTACCTCCTCTTATTATGAACCCTGCAAAATCCTTCTTTTCTTTGTTTCAGTAACAACCCTGCCTGGCATCAGGGATGATGTGGGATGGGGATGCCCAGCTGTGTCCTATGAAGACTCCAGTGACGGGGCGCATCCTGGTGGGATTGAGGAGCTCTGCCATTGCCATGAGGACAGCAGAGGTTCACCCAGACCCTCATGGTGACTTGCAAGACATTTACTTCATGCCACAAAGCGAGCGATGGCAGAGCACGGCAGCTGCCCAAGCCACTTGCCCCACCAAAGACTCTCTGGGCAGCCTTCAGCACAACCCGTGCAGGGTGGAGGGAAGTGTTGGGTGCCAGCACCCAGCTCCCACACAGCAAGCTGCAAGGAGGCAAGATGAGGCCTCGGGGACATACCCTGAGACTTCCATGCATCAGCCCACTGCAGCCAGCAGGCTGTCACAGCTTCCCTGCTCACGTGTCCAGCATGAACTCAGCCTCCTGACAAAGGCTCTGGACAGATGGGTCACACCAAGGAGCCACTAGTGCTGTGGCCCAAAGGTAGTAAAACAAACAGCACTGAGCTGGAAGGAAGAAAATATCTTTTTTCCTCCTCTGCATGACATTACAGGTGCAGCAGTAGCTGGCAACACTGTTTTGTAGACATTTATCTCTCCTTGCTTTCTGAAACTAGCAATTATTCCAACAATTACCATTGTTAGGATTTATAATAAAGACATCACCACTGTTTCGGATCCTTGCAGCTCCCTGGCTCTCATGGACAGGCACAATTTCACCCAGCTTTCTCGGGTCCCTCTGTCATGTCAGTTCTGTAATTGCCTGGACTGTCACTGCCTTGAGCAACATGGATCAATGGGAGACTCTACCTCACCCACCATCTCTTAGGCACTTCCAGCAACTGCCGGTTCACACTCTGGGGTAATCCTCAGCCCTTCTATTGGCTCCTTCAGTGAGGTCCATGCTCCTGGTCAGCACAGCCATCAGAGGCTAGGGAACCTCCCAGCCCCTCTGCAGGGACGTAGCGGGTGTTTGCCTTGTGACGGGCCAATGGTCTATGCTGGTTGCACAGTTCCTCCTGGGTCTGCTGAGATGGAGCCATTTGGCCAGGAGTCCCACCCTGCCTCACCCAAAGGGGTGAACCCACCTCCAGGCAGGCATCCTGGCAGAACTGCAACCTGCAGTCTGCAAGCAGCAGGCCTGGCCCTACGCAGGTGCCCATTCCTCAGGGGCTGCATGGGACTGGCCTCAGCTGGTCATGTTTATAGGCTTCTTCTGTCACTCTGCTATGAATATAAAGCCGCTATTTCTGGGCAAGCACCATCTCATTGAAATTTAAGCAATTCTGTTAATTAACAGGGTCTGAAGCATTTTATAATGAAAATGATTCATGTCAGCACAATAGTGATGAATTGGGATGAGAGGGGAAAAAGCTCATGTATTCACCAAGGCTGTAATGACTTAAGTGAGCTGCTCATAATGATATAGCTCATAATACCCCATGCAAGATGGGAGCAGTGCTCATGCGCTTCCCAGTACACTGCCAAGGTCGCCTGTCCCAGCAGGGAGCAAGTCTGGGCCATTTGGCATGTGCAGAGCACAGCAAATGGTCCCAACCGGCACTGGTCCTTCTAGTGGCACAAGGCAGACAAAATCCTTGTTTTTGTCAGGGGTGCAGACTGTCAGCAAAAAGCACCTCCTGCCAAGACACGCACTGCTCATCCAGTCCATCCTGGAAAAGTGGGGGTCTGATGTAGCTGAATTCCCCTTGCTCCAAGCCTCCACGAACCCCAGCAGGATTGTCACTGAGAAAGCTGTTCCCTGTAAAGTCACACGGGTCACACCAGGCTACTACTGCTACTGCTACTACTACTACTGCCAAACATCATCCTTCCCAGACACTGCCAACAAAGCGAGGACAACCTCCATCTCAGACTCATCTCCCTAGTTCTTGTCAGCATCTATTATAGTTGAATAATACAGACATGTAGTGACACACCCTCGGGTACAAGGCACATGTGGCTTTCTAGCATGATCCAAATTAATCAGTGTAATTACCCAGCAAGGGGACACTTACAACAGCACATAAAATAACCACCAAATCTGCTCAATAGCCGGCACTATTTGGGTGATAAAACCAAAGCAGGACAAAGAACTCAGCAGGTAACTGCCTTACAGGAATCTAATAATCACGGGCTTTACTCTGCTGTGAAATACTTCTAGCTCAGATGTCCACATCCTCAGAGACCCTCTGGGCAAGGCACCTTCTATGTGAGGGCAGTCTGGACTAACATGTTCCCTGTCACAAAGTGAAAAGACACAACCGTTGTGAAGTAATGCATGTGGAAGGAGCCTCAGGAGGCCTGTGCTTCAGCCACAGCTCAGAGCAGGCCACCATCAAAGCTGGATCAGATTACTCAGGGCCACATCCAGTCAGGTTTTGACCATCTCTAAAGCCAGAAGTGTCACCCTCATGGTGGCAAATTTTCTCTTTATATCCTATTGCTATTCCCCTTCTTGCAACTTGTGTCCTGTTGCTGTGCATGTCTGAGAAGAGTCTGGCTCTGTCTCCTCTAACTGCTCATATTAGATACCTGGAGAAAAGAGATTCACTCCTCCCTGAAACTTCATAGACTGGTTTGGGTTGGAAGGGACCCCTAAAGATCATCACGTTGTTCAAACGTCGTTAAAACAAACAGATCACTGCCTCAGCAGTGATCAAGGGTGGCAAGGCACTTGCCAGACCCTTCACCTTTGCCCACACCCACCTGCAGGGACTGGGAAATACCAATGTATCTCACAAGACAGAAGTGCTGTCAGGAGCACACATCCTGGAGGAGGTCAGCCCACTGAAGATGGGATCCCAGCCCCAGGCACCAGCACCACACCTACCCTTCAGCTCAGGACGATCTGGGAAGCAAAAGCTACATGCAGTCTGAGGAAGGCAGCAGACATAAGGTTCGGGAGGCTCACAGCTCTTCAAACATGGCAGGGAGCTGAGACCCAGAAATGGAAGCTGTATAGCTGCACCAGCTTATCTGAACTAAACAGCAATGTTAATAGGAAGGGTACAGAGCCACATGGCTACTGTGGCTGAGGGATGCTGAAGCCCACTTGGATTTCTAACACAGCTCCTTTAACAGCAGGTGGCCAACTCCTTTCAAAATTGTGCCCCACAGCTCCTGGAACAGCACCACAGAGACAGGGCTGCTGCCACTGTTAAACTAGCAAGAGCAGCAAGAAACACGTTCTCCCTCCCACCTCTGCATCGTGCCCATCAGCCCAGTTCAGCGCTCTCCCAGCTGCAGCTCAGCTCCCACTGTACCCTTACTACTCCAGGACTGAGGCTGTGGTCTCTAAGGGTCTCCAAGCAACAGGGCAAGGCTGACAGGTAAGGATGAAACAACTAATGACTGTGCACGTACACACATGCACAAGCTTCATCCCAGCAGGCTGGTATTTCTCATCCTGCTCTCCCTGGCTCAAGTACCTCTGAGCCCTTACCAGCCAAGTCTCTAAATCAGGAGACAGGCTCTAGAACTCAGGAGTTGTTTTAAATAATAAGAAATGCCAGTCTGCATTTCAATTAGCCTTCTGAATCCTTCTGCCTTTTCTCTGCATGTAATAAAATGGCAGATTTTAAGAATGGCTTCTTACTTCCAGTAAAAAGCTGGATTCCCATACAGTCTCCTGTACTGAGAAGCTGTGATTTTAAGAAAGCGACAAATATCATGAGACCTGCGATGTTACCCACTGTGGTTGTTCTGTGACGATCGATATCTCTGCAAAGGGATGAGCATGTCTGCTGCAGCCAAGGGCACCCAGCTGTGCCTCTCTCCTTGCCATTAAGGGCTCCCAGGTAGGGCTCCCAGGTTTCCTCCTGAGGCTGCGGGCGTGGATTCCAAACACACCAGCAGCTGCTGTGAGTCTGCACTCATGCTGGCCAGAGGTGAGCAAGAGCATTGCTAAGAAACACTGGAACAGAGATCACAGAATATCCAAGTTGGAAGGGACCCACAAGGATCTTCAAGTCCAACTCCTGGGTCCCCAAAGGATCACCCAAAAGGACCCAAAGGACCACGTGTCTGAGAATGTTGTACAAGCACTTCTTGAACTCCAGCAGGCTCGGTGCTATGACCACTTCCCTGGGGAGCCTGTTCCAGTGCTCGACCACCCTCTTGGTGAAGAAACTTTTCCTGATATCCAGATGAACAGGAGCTGTGCATGCCACAGAAGAGCGTTGCCCCTACAAAGGTGAATAATCTACAGAAGCACAGAGAGCGCAGTGTGGTATAAAGCAATATGGAAAAGTTGGGCTACAAATTTTAATGCATGCTGATTTCTCATCTCACATAAATGTACTGCAACCCACATGCTCCTTGGGCCCATCTCAGCATTTGATAAGTAAAAGAAAGAGGAGGGCAAAGGAGAGCTACCTGGAGACAGAAGAGGATCTACCATCAGCCTCCCAACAGTGTGTCCTCCTGGACAAAACCTGGGCTCCCAGCCCCTGCAGTGCAGCAGCAGCCTGCTGCTGAGTAGGAGAGGGGCTCTCTGCAGTCACAGTGAAGCCCGCTGAGAGCAACACCCTCCTCCAACAGCAGAAGTGGCCCTTTCCCGAAAGAAGCAGCAAAGCACATATACAGGTGCTGACTACTATTAAGACTGCAACCTCCTCCAACAGGAATGCAGCTGCCACAAAACAGTGCAATACAGCTCTCCTCTGACAAAAAGCACACGAAGATCAGCTGCACACTATCTGCAAACTGAGAATGAAAAGTGAAGGCAGCACAAAGCCTAAATATGACTAATGCCTGCAGGCTTTTGCAAGGAGCCACAGGCATATTCTCATAGCCAACACTGAAGATCGTGCCTCTGAAGGTTGTGCATACAAAGATCCCCAGTTTTACACCAAAAAAAAAAAAAAAAAAAGCTACCCTAGATCTTTAACACTTTCCAGGCAAGTTCTAGGACCTGATATGGGATATACAACACAAACCTGG